>VZSR01003797.1:1708401-1837949 GCA_013398615.1 Brachypodius melanocephalos | reverse complement strand
GCTAATGCCCTGTGGGGATGGCTGAATCGCTGGAAAAAGGCCGTATTATTAAATTGTATTTCTGACTTGGAGCCTCTCACTGGTTTTCCTTTGCTCAAACCAGGACAGTTAACTTCCTCAGCAAATGCAGGTCTGGGTTGTTAGGAAATGACAGCTCAGTCTGCCAAGGTATCTCTTAGTCAAAGCAGAGCCAAAATTTAATTATTTTGGGAAGCTGGATGACAGTGATATTTGCAGATCTACTTAGTTACTGATAGAAGGTATTTGCTACAGTGTTTCTTGCCTCTTGTACTGTTTGTGATTGCCATCCTGTATCTGCATCATACTGCATGAAATGGTGTTTATGCATTTCAAACAATGTCCAGGATACATAATATTATCCTTTTTCTCTGCCCCTTGAGGATTTCATTCTTATTTCCTTTTTCCTAGTAACATTCAGCAGTTTTGCTGTTACTTCAAAGAGTTGCCTGCGGTGGAGCTGAGGAATGGGAAGACGGCAGGGAGGCGAACTTACCACACCAGGAGCCAGGGGGATAACAATGTGTAAGCTGTGTGTGCGTTGTGAGCTCTGAGCTGTGTGGGAAACAGCAAGTTTGGGCTGCTGGGGCCACTGGACACCTTTGATACTACACAATTCACAGGGGACAGAGGCACAGAAGAATACAGTTGTCTACAAAGAAACTTGTATTACTTGCAAGAGCTTGCTGTTACAGGTCAGGTGCTGCAGGGAGAGGCAGTCAGATACATCAGGTAGTGCTGGAGCCTGATATGTTACATTATGTTAAGAAGTCCTACTGATATGTGCTGCAGACATTATGATACTGAATTCCAGCTAAAATAGGGTCATGGGGATGTGACTTCAAGTCAGCCTACTGTGACTACTACTACAAAAAATTCATAAGTGATTGACGATCTGTAGGTTGTTTGAGCAAGTGCCAAAAGGATAATGTTAGCAGAGTCTGCACTAAAATGGAAAACAGTACACAGGTGTTCACATGAGTCCTGAACACCTGAAATACAATTTTACGAAGCTGTATGTCTTCAACATTATGGGTAGGATTTTGGATGTAAAGTCTTTGAAGCTACTAGAAAGGTTATTCATCCAGTCGTTACAGTCTTAACCCAGCTAATTTCTGATGCTTGTACCACTGAACAAGTAAATCTCTAAGGGATGTAACACAAACCCACATTAAACACCAGCTCTTACTTTCTTTACAGTTCACTTGTGGAAGAATTCAGAAAGACACTCTGTGCTTTATGGCAAGGAAGCCAAACTGCGTTTAGTCCAGAGTCTTTATTTTACGTTGTTTGGAAAATAATGCCAAATTTTAGGTAAGTTTTTTTAAAAAATAACAATAGTCTTGATTGCAACCACATATTGCTGATGTCCTATTCTAAAATCCACAGGATGCACTCTGTGCAGCTTTCCATATGCCTGCAGATGTGCTTTGAAAAGGATCTTTGCTTTGATCAACAGTTTTCTGTTCATCACTAGTGCTCGCTTTTTCCTTCTGCCTTTCTACCACATGTAGCAGTGTCAGGAGAGGACAGAGATCTCAAATGAAGAGCAGTGGTAGTTGTACCTTTTTGTTAGTGCTCTGAAAGAATCAAACTATTGACTGGTAGGTAAGTGCCAAGTGCAGGGTGCTGACAGAACCTAGTCTCGGCTGCAATAAGAAAATTATGTAGTCAGATTAAAAAAGATACAGCACCTACAGGCCTAAATGCAAACGTAATGACTGAAACTTCCTTGATTCTCTCAAAATACTGTAGTCACCAGCTGGATGTGATATAAAGGCTATAAGAGAAAAATCCTGTGCATAATAAGCCTTTTGGGCCCATACTGACAAAACAGATGATAAAGAGAAAGGGAAAAAGAAGGTTACCCAAGTAAATCCAAGTATTGTTCCTCTCCAAGGTCTCCCTGTCCTGGCCCCTGAACCTCTTTCAAAGGAGCACTGAAACCTGTTAGGATATATTGTGATGAAGGTAAGTTGCTGTCGTAGTTTAACATAGCTTGGTTTTTAGTTAAGGAAAAAATCCACCAACTACGGAAGTAATTCCTTATAAAAACCTTAACAGCTTCCTTCAGACCTGACAAAACCAATCAGCTAGTTGATTTTAAATACTGACACCCTGTTAAACCACTTAAAAAAGCTAAATATGCCTCTGTGAAATCACTGCAAACACAATCCCATTCAGAAGCGCAGAAACCGCTGAAATCAATGCTGCAGGCACTGCCCGCCAGAAATTGTGTGACCAACAACAAAAAGCCATTTCCAAATGCAAAGCCCAAATAAAATTAACTCTTTCTGTGCTATAAAATTCCATTTAAAACCAAACCTGCCAGTGCCACTTCTCCCAAATAAAAGAAAAAAGTAAAAGCACATGAAAAGAACAAAATAAAGACACCAACATTGATGAAAAAACAGAGCCAAAGCCCAAAGTAAAAAAAACCAAAAACTTTAGTCTTAAGCTAAAATTTTGTTAGAAAGCTGTGCTGAAGATATAATTAATACATCAGACTCTTTCTCCCTGTAACTCACAAAATACATTGGAGAGCTGTAGCATTGTAACCACAGCCATGAGCAGAAGGACCAATACTGTGATTTGATGAAAAGCTTAAATAGAGAATGGAAAGAGATGAAAAACCTTGCCCCAGAGATAGAAGAAGACGACCTCTGTTTCCCAAAAATAGATGAAGAAAACTTTTGTCTCTATACTAGAACAGCTCATCCTTAAAATTGCACCCCAATGAACTGAAATGACCCATGGTAGTAGTTGTGAAAAAACTGCCAGACTTAGGAGAGACTTCACGATTGTAAATTTCCAGGCAGCTGCTATTCATGAAAATTAAAACAACGAAAGAACTGTTTCTTGTGAAAAAGTCTCCATGACATGGCAGGAAAGACTCCTCTCCCTAAGTAAACTGAAAGAAGATTATTTTAAAAGTAATAAACTGACTGAAAATACCAAATTGTCTCTTTACGTTGTCAGAGAGAAAGGAAAGAAGAGTTGGAGGGAGAAGTGTTCTGAAGGTTTATTTTGATTTCCTTTTCTTTTAGTTCTGTTAATAGTTTTCTTTATACCCTTTTAAAGTTTTCAGCCTGCTTCACTCTCCTCATCCTTATCTTGCAGCAAAAAATGAGTAATTCCACTGAGTGCCACTAAACCCACTACATTATTTGGTGCATTAACTGAAAAACTCAGATTGGCGAACCAAAACCACTACAGTTGCTTCATGTTCTCAGATAATAAAGGTGTTCTCTTACCTGTTATATCTCTAGCAGTGCTGAAAAGATGCTGTGAACACATCTGCTTAATGAATAACCCAAACTACACAAATCTGTTTATTCTGTTCTTCACACTGCCAGTTACGTTTCATTTGGCTTATGAGAATCAAGGAAGTTTAATACCAATAGTTGCAAGCTGTGACCAAAACATTATAGGCAAACAAACATCCCTTATGTCTGTAGCCAATTTCCGTATTACAGTCTTCTCTATAATTCTTGTTAGACCAAGTGGGAAACCTGTTCCCTGAAGTTCCTCAAGCAAATTTTCAGCACTGTGGATTCTACCACAGCTTTCAAAAGAAAAAGTGCTGTTTGTTGGGGTTTTCCCTCTTCCCTTTTTATTCCCTGTATTCTGGGAGCATGTCTGCTCATAAAATCAAATGGAGAATACAGTTAGCTGCTTTTAGCAGGTCCCCACTCCCATGTGATCCATGGAGAAAATCTGAATTTGTTCAGTGATTACCTGAACCTTGTAAAAGCTAACAATGGTGAAATTCCAGTTGTGTCTTGTGTGCTCCCTGGGAGATGGGGAGAAGGCAGATGGACGGCTGTGTGGAAGAAAGATGTAGCCAGCAGCCTGCTAGCAGCACACCAGCCACTTTGGGATGTGCTTATGGAGCTTGAAGTGGTGGGGCAGGGGAGGAGCAGCTGGAAATGGTTCAGTTGTTTTAGTCCAATAAGATTTCGATTGTTAAAGTTAAGGACTGTGAATGCTGCTCTCCCTGAGGAGGGAGGGTTATAGAAGAAGCTGCTGCTGCTGCCCTCTGTACCCCTCTGCTTCACACTGCTGCAGGGAGTAGAGAATGCCATTTGTAGTTACTACAGGCACAACTGCAGGACCTCTGAACTCTTCTGCTGCTGTGCAAGTCCTGCTCCCTGGCTGCTGTTGTGCTGCATGCCAGAGTAGTTCTGCAGCCTCATGCCAAGTTGCAAGATGTGTGTTTCGCTGGTATACTGCTGTATAAATAGTGTGCTCCGTTTCCCTGGTAACTGATCCTCTTTATATCCTCTCCTCTTGCCACTGAGAAAAAGAATGTTGGAGGTGGGCTTGAATTGAATTCTGGTGGATGGACATCAGTCTTGTTACACAAGCAGACTATCAGAGTAACTTTGTTTTTTGCTGAAGGGCTTTAGCATAATTTATTTTAAACAGTGCATTGTCCATATAATCGTGTCCTTTTAAAGATCTGTATCTATAATTATGCTTCTTAACAAATCCAAAGAATTTTCCATCTCTAATTAGCATACTTACATGCAAGTATAAAAACATGCACCGGGAGCACAGCCAACAATGTGGAACAATTCCAGAGGTTTATATGTTGCAGAGCAAATGTGCCAAGCTCTTTTATGAGGAATTTCATGTCAAAAAGGTGTCTGAAGCAAAGAGTTTCCATACATTTAATCTTTGGCTGTTTAATGTGGTTGCTTATGTGATTATTGAAGAAATCTGTATTCAGTAAACTCCTGTGGTATCTTAGCAACTTCAAAGCCATGCACAATTAACATGCAGCTTTGAAGCAGAGTTTGGTTTTACTACTTTATGTTAGCAAATGGATACTTTCCAACTTTGGGACAGTAAGTCCTATTTTTGGCTGTACAGGACTGTGGCCTGTTCAAGCACAGCAGTGTTTCTGTGTGCTAGGTTTTCTGTTGTAAAAGGTAGGCAGTGCTGCCCATGTGTCTATATCCTTGATTTATTTTAATGCTGCTGGTTTGGAAGAAAGCATTACTGTAATCCTACAAGGTGAAAATTTAAATTTTTATTCTGTTATCTCCTAGCAATACTCTCATAGGATGCATCTGTGTTCCTCACTAAACACATCAGCCTCACATTGCATACTTCTGTTGCAGTGAGTCCATTAGCATTTCTCTCTACCTCTGGGTACTCTGCCATGACTCTTACAAGACTTTCTCTCTCCCAAGCACTCACATTAAAAACCCCTTTGTACTTCTCTCCCAGACATTCCTACCTGACAGTTATTGCCAGCACTTAGGTGGGGTAGTGAGGTGGAAAAAGGGAGGCCTGATAAAACAGCTTGTGAGAATGGACAGGAGGCGGAGGGGAAGCCAGCTCTTGCTTTGTAGGGATTTCTGTAGTTTAGGCCTATAATGAGCTGCACGTACTTGTGTCAGTGTTGCACGAAGCTTTCAGTGTTTCACTGTGTATCCTGTCCTGCTTTGTCTCAGAGTGCACCTTAATGGCAAGTGAACAGCAGTTTTTTGTTGAATTTGATGCATGATTTAGCTTAAATAACTTAAAAAGGCACATTTTACCCTGATGGCTTCTCTGTTCTTTATGGTAAGGTTTGTTAATAGTGAAATAATGGTGATTGAGCAGTATTGCTGCTGATGGCACAGTATATGTGAGACTACGGCCCTGTCCTGCCAAATGAAAATGCTCAAGAGATGCTCTGAATACCCCACCATTACCTCCCTCTCCCAGAAAATGAGTTATGCAGAGGAGGTGTGCAACTCCAAGCATGACTGTCAATCTCATCCTAGAAGAAATGGCGCTCTCATCCTAATTATTTCAGGCTTCATATTGATGCTAAAAGATGCATGTGGAAGACAAACCTAGAGACTAAATTCCTGCCTTTGGTGAGGAGGGGACTAAACAGACAAACAAACACTTCTACCTGCCAAAGTGAGTGGGATCAGGGACTGAATTTGAAATACTGACTCTGCATCCCACATGAACAATACATTTTGTTGTATCTTTCTTTTGAATCTCACGACCCTAATCTGTGGCTGATTCAAAGTAGGGACAAACAGTGCCTTGTCTGAATGAGATTCAAAGCAGTTCTACTGAGGCATAAATCACAGTCAGTACCAAAGGAGACAAGAGGAGAAGCTACTGCTGCCATCCATTGTGTATTTCAGTTAACAGGGACACAGTCCTGGGGTGCTGTTGGCACAGGTAGGGCTGGTGAGGCCAGATAACAGCATGGCAGCTCCATTAGGCCCAGCGTGTGAGCATGTGGCAGGTGTCTGCTGCTCCCTGCTGCTTTTTCTTCCTATCTGAACTGTATATTCTTAAAGGTTTCTCTAGTCTCACAAGAGGCATGCAGAGAGCATGAGCTGCAAAGTCAAAATCATGTAATTTGTCAGGACATTGCTGCACCTTTCCAGAGGGTACTTGGAAAACTTTCTTGGTATCAAGCGCATATGGAAAGTCTGCTCAGTATGACTAAACAAGCAAAGGCTTTTTCCTGTGACCCTGGTGCTTGCTGTGTGTTGCCTCTAAAGCAATTTTGTTGTTCCTTTTTTTCTTAAGGGGATACCAGCAACAGGATGCCCACGAGTTCATGCGTTACCTTTTGGACCATCTACACCTGGAACTCCAGGGTGGCTTCAACGGTGTTTCACGTTCAGTAATCTTGCAAGAGGGTTCTAACCTGTCTGCAAGCAACAAATGTTGCATGTAAGAAGTGGGTTTTAGTTTCTTCAAAGCCTTCATGCCTTTGCATGGGTCTGCATGTGGTAGCTCTGAAATTACAGATTTCAGGATTTTTTGCTTTAAGTTTTCTTCAGTGCTTGTAACTTTAGGCAGTGCATAACTGCAGGTTATAAAGATGAGCATTCTGTAGGATCTGTGTCCTTTCAAAAGGAAGTGTCTTATTTATATCAGCAGTTTTCATAGGTGTGAGTGAGCATACAGGCTAAGTTGTAAAGACACTTCAATTCACTAGTCTTTCAGAAATAAAAAACTGTATTTTCTACAGCTCATAGAATTTTTTTCTTCTGCCCAGACAGTATCATTGTCTTAGGGTGATAGATAGCCTGAATGCTGCAGGAGCAAAAATGACAGCCAAGGATTTTGATGTTTAAATTGTCAGCAGACCTCCTGGATTAGTGACTGAGTAGCACAGTTAGAACTTCTGAAGTGAGTTTTCCTGCAGATGATCTCATGTATCACTTGGCAGTTACATTTAGTGCTTTTTTTCCTGCATAATTTTGATTTTCATGTTACTGTGTACCTTGAAACAGGTGTAATTTGGGTGTTTCACTCCTCTTCCTGTACTTCTCAAGATACTGTTTTCTCTGACCTCTGTCCTAGCTGTGTTTTCTCTCAGATTGAAACTCTCACAAGCAAGAAACCTTTTATTTGCTTCAGGAAGGAAAGTTGTCAGATCAGCCTGCAAATTTGGTCCCTAAGTCCTTGATTCCCTACAGAAAACTTGAGTTCAAATTTTCCCTTCTATACTGATTAGGACAGAGTAAGCAGGCCTGAGATGCAGGGTTTTATAGATGCTTTGTTAGGGAAAGTGTAGAGTTCAGCCTGTGCTCTTTACTGTATTTATACAGTATTGCTGGTGCTTAAAAATCCCCCAGAAGAATCTTAAAATGTTTGTAGAATTGACACGTTTTTGAAATCTAAACCGATTTTGTTTTGTATTTTGGATGTCAAAATACAAGGAGAATTTAACCTTTGTTCGCTGCCTATCTACTGTAAATTTGTCTTGAGAAGGGCTGTTCAAATGCACAGTGAGGTGGGGTAAGCTGCCCTTCTGGTGAGGGCACTTTAATCCTTCTAGTAAAGTAATAAATAGGCTGTGAATGCTCTCTTCTTGTGCACCAGTCTGTCTGAGCAGCTATTTCCTCCTGCTGAGCTGTAAAGCTGTAGGTGGAGTGCAGGCAAGGAACACAGGTTTCTGCAAGCCTTAGTGTTGTATAATAACATAACTTAAAATTTGTTTTGTGTGGTTTTTAAATTGGACTATGAAAAGCAGACCCGTTACGTAATCTGCTAAAAAGATTCAGTAGGAGAGTAATGAAAGCTTAGAGAACAATGCTGATCTTGCATATTGTTTACCATGTCTTAATGCAGCTTAAGCTGTTGCTGGCAATGAAGTGCAGAAATGTGCTCAAAGAGATTAAAAGCACATGTAAGAAAGGGTGTAGAGTTAAAACAAAAATATGCTTGACCTACCTAAGAAGAAATTAATTTTGTTTCAGATATAGTCTTAATTACAAGGGTAAAATCCTGAACCTGTGTGAGTGTCAGATACAACTGCACTATAGAAATGCACCCAACTGCACCACAACACTGACAGGCTGAGCATCTGCTTAGAGCCCCCCAGGTTCACCCTTTATTTAAGTCCAACATAAAGCAGTGTAGGCACCACGTATGTATGATGTGCTCCTGGGCAGCTGCAGTGCCCATTCTGCCTAGAGCACCCAGTCCCTGTTCCATGGTCTCGGCCAGGCACTGGGAAGTATGAGCACCAAACAGGTGTTGGGAATTGAGCTCAGGCTATCTCTCTGACTGTATTTCTCTGATGTGGTTTGTCTAGAAATGGAGCATCTACTGTTGTCACTGCCATTTTTGGAGGCATTCTTCAAAATGAAGTCAACTGCCTAATATGTGGGACCGAATCTAGAAAGTTTGACCCATTCCTAGGTAAGGTGCTGCCTCTCGTGTTCCAAATACTGTATGACTTAGAGCAGAAAATTAAATCTGAAGCTTGATATATTTAGATGCCAGATGACAGACCTGGAGTTTCAGCCTGAAAAGACTAGGCATTTTCCTATTCAGTTCTAATTTTGTTTTTTAAATCATTGCTTTTCTAGACCTTTCGCTAGATATCCCAAGTCAGTTCAGAAATAAACGTACTAAAACCCAGGAGAATGGACCAGCATGCACACTACGAGGTAAGAATGCCTGGCTAATGAAATCATACCAGGCCTAAGAGGATTGTCTTTCTAGTTGGAGCATTTCTAATGTAGTTCACTCTTCCCAGCCACTGATCTGCAATGGGTGTTTGCTGGGGCTCTGTCCTTGGAAGTATGTGCCCATGCCCAGAGTAAGGGTGGCTCTTG
The DNA here is from genome assembly GCA_013398615.1 of Brachypodius melanocephalos. Taxonomy (NCBI): domain Eukaryota; kingdom Metazoa; phylum Chordata; class Aves; order Passeriformes; family Pycnonotidae; genus Brachypodius; species Brachypodius melanocephalos. Next base: position 1,828,836 of record VZSR01003797.1, on the reverse strand, counting down.
GGGGTGCTACATTTAAACCACATCAATGCAGTCCAGCAGGTTGGGCAGCAGTGCTGTTACTGACCTTGGTTTTTACAGGATGTTAGTTTTTACAGATCTGTGAACAGAATGGCTGAAAATCATGAAATATTCAACAAAATGCTGTTGTGTATGTTCACTTTGTAAGTAAAGCCAAACAAGCTTTAAAACTTGAATATTCTATGTTAGAAAGTCGTTTATCTTTGTTTGAAAGCAGTTGTGCTGAATGTTGGATAAAATCTTGTTTGGAAGATGGGGATTTTGTGAATGCCTGTTTTTTTTCTTTAAAACTACTTCTAGCAGGAACACGGAAGGTTGTGTGTTACAACATGTTATTATATTAAAACACTATTACACAGCTTTTTTGGTGCTCAGATGGATATAATTAGAATGGTTGCAGCAGATGAGTGCACCTATATTGCTGTATTTGTTGTATTTCATGTTACAAAAATCACTTAACGTATCTGCTTTTTCTAGATTGTCTTCGCAGTTTTACAGACCTGGAAGAACTTGATGAGACAGAGCTGTACATGTGTCACAAATGCAAAAAGAAACAGAAGTCCACCAAAAAATTCTGGATTCAGAAACTACCAAAGGTTTGCATAAGCATGGGAAAGGACAAAATGTCAAAGGAAATAATGGTTCAACCAAAAGCTCTTCCTTCCATGGCTATTGCAGTGTCCAGCATTGTGTTCAGCTCCCTCCTCTAACACACCTTTTGTAACTGTCCCTCTCTAGGTGCTATGCTTACACTTGAAACGCTTTCACTGGACAGCATATCTGAGAAACAAAGTTGACACATATGTTGAGTTTCCCTTGCGAGGCCTAGACATGAAATGCTACTTGTTAGAGGTAAGATGACCTACTGATGCCTCCTGAAGGAATCTGTTCCATGACATGTCTCGTTATTACAAATTACAGTGGGTACTACTGAGATTTGAAGAGTTTTCTGGTTTTTTCCTACTACAGCCTGAAAACAGTGGTCCAGAGAGCTGCCTCTATGACCTCGTGGCTGTGGTTGTGCATCATGGCTCAGGGTGAGTACATGAAGCCAGCCTGTTCTCCTGGCACACACCTTCTCCAAGTGTTAATGAAGGGGTTTCTGTCCCTAGGGCATGTATTTTAATTGCGGGAAATAAGCTGTAGTTTATAAACTGGCAGGGAGCTAAACTGAATTAATTTTGATAGATCCAATAGTCAGGCCTGTGAATGCCTCCCGGCAGTCTTTGGAGTTAATGACTGCATGCGTGAGATGAAATGAAAGTAGTCTAGTGCCTCTACAAATAAAAAGCCCTTAACCAAGAGGAGGAGTCGGGGGACCTTCCAGAAATGAATGCCTCATTTTGACATTCTTACCACAAAACAGGACTATTTTTTCCTTTGTTGGAAGGTATATTTGCATTTATGTTAAAGAAGGGTGTGAGCATGCTTGGAACAACTGCAGCCCAAAGATGTGTATGGTGAAAGAGATCATCACCATTACCTTTCCTGCAGTGAAGGCTCACAGGCATGCCCCAGGGCTGGCACTGGGCATATTTTGAAGTAAAGTTACTGGGAGTCTTTTAACTTTTCCCAGCCCTGGACAGATTGTTGAGAGTAACAGCAGAAAGGACAAGACAATGTGTTCTTGTAAAACTTTGATTTGGAGAACTTTGAGCCCCACAGCTCAAAAAGAGAAACATCTGCTCTGTAGGGCTGTGAGTACCTTCCTTACTCAGGCTGCTGGCAGTCCCTTAGCCCCAGGAGAAGGTGCCTCAGTAAGGTGTGTCTCTGACTGTTGTCTCTCTGCCTGCCCCACAGTGTTGGCTCTGGCCACTACACAGCATATGCGGCGCACGAGGGCCGCTGGTTCCACTTCAATGACAGTACTGTAACCCTGACTGACGAGGAGACCGTGGGTAAGGCCAAAGCCTACATCCTCTTCTACGTGGAGCGCCAAGCCAAGCCTGGAGCAGAGAAACTTTAATACCTCCTTTGTATTCTTACTTATCAAGTCCACCGGACAAACATTTCCATTTTTCCATAAATACTTGATCCAAGACTTATTAATTTCATTGTGCACTTTGCAATTTCCTCTTGTGGGTTTTTGTTTTGTTGTGTCAATGGTAGCATTTGACTTACTGAACTTGGACACAAACTAACTTTTTTTTAGTTATACCAGAAAACCTCAGCAGATTTTGATTTGCTGCTTTAGTTGTGATAACTCAATTTTTATATATATAGCTTCATGAAATAGCTATTTGACTTTTTTATATTAACGTTTTCAGTTTTCACTTTCTAAAGGCACATTTACATCAAAAAAACCTCTGCCCTCCTTTCAAGCAAGATAAATGTGCTTTTGATCATGAAGAGCAATACAAATTTATGCTGTTCTCAGTCCTGTTATGTAGATATGATTTAATCTCTTTAAATCAAGGAATTGTCTTGCACATACTGTTTTCCCTCGTGAAAGAAATTTAAACAGTGACCTCTGACCAATGTTGTTTGTCTGCAGAAGAGAGGTGATGTGGCGTAATTAAATAGACAGGTAATTGCTGCTATATTGGTGTGTATTCAGGCTGGGGAATTTCAGGAATCATTGTAAATAAACAGTTGGTCCAATTGTATCAATACTGTAATTTAATTCAAGTACTGCTTAGATACGCTCTGCCCCCTACCCCTTGCAAATTTGAAGCAATTACCTTAAAATTACCTGTCTAAATTACATATTGCTTTATGGTTTTTTAACTGAACCTGAATTGCATTAGACATTTCTTGGTTTAGACTGTCATCTTGAAATTTGATCATGAACACATGTGCTTGAATGAGGTGACTTCCTGGTAGCAGAATCCCAAGTAGAACGCCTTAGTTCCTGGCAGGAATTGGAAGCCCCAAGGACTGGGGTTTGTGAGAACAGGCATAGGTTTAAATGCAGCTCTGCTCCATGGCTACATTTCACTTGGAAGCAGGAGACAGATGGTGTTGTAGGTGCTTTGCATGAAATTGTTCTGTCAGTTCAAATGCAAACTCAAATTCTCAGTCTCTCACAGCAGAGCCCTCACAGAAGAGATGCTGATCCACGTGTGCTTGTGACTGGAGCAGGCTCAGGGAGCCTGAGCTCGGGGAGCTGCTGTCACATTTACACATTGGCCCAGGGTGGCATTTTTGTTCACTCTGTAGGTGAACACCAGAGGCATGGTGCAGTTTGTAAAACCTGGCTACGTAATGAAGAAAGACTATGCAAAAAAACCCCAAACCACTTCTAGCTCTACTGCTGATGAGTGGAAGTCAGCTATAATGATGGGAAAGGCAGACAGGAAAACCACTACTGTAAAAGCCAGGAATCTGACAGAAAACATGAAATTTGAGAAATGTTGCATTTCAGATCTGTTCCCTCAGTCTATCCTTTCTAGCCTTGGCTAGACCTTTGTCTCCCTTGTGCCAAACAAGGAGTTGGATGCTCCTGAAAGCTCATTAAGAGAATACTGTTCATGGAGAGTCCCACCATCAAACAGCAGCGCTTACTTGTGTTAATAGAAAATGCAGTTGTCTGAAAACACTTAAGAACTCCAGCTATGAGTTCTGTTTTAGTTAATGCCCCTGAAGGACGTGGAGGCGGGGCCTGGAGTGGAGCCCAGAGCAGCCTGCGGCACAGGGTGTGCACAGCAGTGCCTTGCCCCTTGGTCCTGCTGGCTGTACACAGGCTAGGGTAAGGACAAATCACAGTCAGGCATTTGGTACAGGGCCATTCTTGAGAGCTTTGTCACAGAATCTTAAAACCAAGATCGGGAAAGATTTGCTTTATCTAAAACTGCAGAAATCGTTCAGCATAGCTAATGCGTTTTGAATATGTACACTGATTAAGACTATAGAGTAATTTGACACAGTGACATACTTACAAGGATGTTGTCTTCTACTTAAGTTAACAATAAATAGAAGAACTTGTCATTGCTTTAAACTGTAGATAGTTTGTCACTTTCCCTTCCTTACAGGCAGAGTTTTTCTTGTAATAAATAAGAATAGGTTGCTAATACTTACACAAGCAGAAAATGGGGAAAGTAAAGCATTGTACCACATTCCTGCCCTTCCTGCTGCTCACAGGGAGCTGTGCAGATGCCACCTCTAGCTGTGTTTTCTCTGCATGCTGCTTGGACCAGATTTCTTTAGAAATTACCTTTAAGAATGCCAAGCTTAAATACACAACTATCTCTGGACCAGCAGCAATTGAACTGACTAGAGTCAGCTGTATATGCAGTGTTCTTGCAAAACAGTGATGTAAATGTGCCTTTCTGTATTTTTGGAAATTTAAATTTGTGATCTTTAGCAACATTCACTTATTTTAATCAATTTCTACTTGTCAGCAATTGTTTGGGTCAGAGTTATGTTCTCAGTTGAGCATTTTCTTTCAGTCCCATTTGCTGTGTTCCATGCAGCTCCTGGGTAGTGGTGTCTCCAGCAGGGCCATGTGCAGCCAGCCTGGGAACACAGTGCAGTCACAGCAGGCTGTCCTTGCAGCAGGTACTGCTCAGAACTCAGCCATATGCTTTGCTGGAACAAGTACATTGTAAATCCTTTCCTAATTTAACTTTCTCCCACTGCAAACCCTGATGGACTGTATGAACAGTTTGTTGTGGCAACACAAGTATTTCTCTTCCTGGTGGAGAACTTTGCTTATCCACTGTATTCTATTCAGTGTGGTGTCTGAAAAAAAAAAGTAACTGAGCACTGAACCAGTAACATATACTGCACCTGGCCTAGTATTACCTTTTTAACCTAGCTTGTATATCCTATATTTATCTACTAGCTTGTGGGGGGGGGAAATATCTCTTTGATTTAAGCCAAATGTTTCTTTTCTACTTACTGCTTATCATAGTACATGCTAGCTGGCAAGAATTTTTTTCTTGCTTGAGATTGCTCTGCAAGCAGCAACTGTTCTCTGCAGTTCAAAGACTTGCATCTTTTTCACCAAATTGTGTCCAATCAAAGGCTGTTCTTTTGTTAGTCATTGTTAGCCACATATACAACTGGAGCCCAGGTTTATGTCAATCAAATCTGCAAAATGTCCAGCTCCTAAATGTCAGCAAGAGAGGAGAGTTTGAGACAGGCAGGGACAGTGGACTTGTATCAAAAGCAGGAGGCCATTTATGAAGATTTTACTAAATCAAAGGGAAGTGTAACACATGGTGTTCAGAAGTTCCCCCAGCAATATTTCATTACTGATGTGTCTGTGTCTTACTGATGAGGTAATGGGCACCTTGACAGCTGATTCCAGCGTGCTTTAGGATATTCTGAAGTACTGTAGTGCCAGAGTTGTAATTGTTTACCATTAAAATTTTCAGTGTAATTTTCAGTGAGGATTACTGACTGTGCTCATCTTATGTGTTTCTGGAGCATTTCCAGGATGAATGGGAATTATATCTCATCACACTGTGTTTATGGAAAATGTGCCATTAAAGTGTCTCCTTTCCTTAGAAAATGAAATTTCTCTTGTCCTTCTACAGGCTTGCAGAACATTGGTGTATGTCCTCTGAAAACAAATGGCAGAGTACCGTACCTTGCTCTGGGAAAATATAGCAAAATAAAGCAATTGCAATGTTCCTAACTCTAACACCTCTACCAAACTTAGCACCTAACCCTGAAGAGGACATGTGCCATTCCATTTTAAATGCCTTGTCACCCAACAGCTGTTAATTTTTACGTCAGATTGTGGCGTGTCCCCTCTGTCTGGCAAGAGAACATCCTTGTCATTCAACTCTGATGGACTGTTGATGTATTGTTAATTTGGGAGGATTTTTTAATTAATATTCTTTAAAATAGTATTCCTGTATGTATAACTCTGAGAAGTCTCAACTGTTTAAACCTGCTCAAAAACAAAGGTAAGTTCTTGAGAGTTGAAAATGCTAATATGAGAATGAAGAACAACACCTGCAGGCACACCTTTTAAGTTGCTGTTTTTCAGTGAACTGTATTACCTGGTACATGAAATCTTCTTGTCCCTTTTGTGGCACTGACCAGAGCTGTTTCGAGGGCGGGGGGAGGGGGAACAGCAATTACCTTATCATTTCAAAGAAAAGATTAAATGGCAAAGCATATAAACGCAAGAAGATGGGCAACTGTTAAACACAGCTTACTGTATATAGTAGAAAGTTATTAACTAAACAATGAAGCAGAAAGAATTGCCATTTCTTTGTGTTTGCCAGCTGTGTTTCAGACACACACATTACTCAAGCACTTCCTCAAGCTATGATTGTTGCAGACTACAAACAAATTTGAGATCTTGTTTTTCAGAGTTCAATTTTAAACTACATTCTCAGAGTAAGAAGGAAGAGATAAAACTGGGTCCCACTCAACCTTGTGGGACCTAACACTCCTAATTAAAATGCCATAGGTACATAAAGTCTCCCAGCTACTATTTGTCTGCAGGTCACTTGAAAAACTCCCCCAGTGATGTTTGCTGTAACTTTTTATGGGTTTGTTGAATGTATTTATTGTTGTATTAACACCAGGCAGAAGGTGACTAAAAGATACCTTCATCTCAAGCATTTTTGATTCAGAAGCAGCAAAGTGAAAGGGATGCTTATTGCTTTTAATTCCAACCTGCCCTTGCTGTAGCTTTGTTTTTCTTTTAGTAACAACGTTCTGTTATGTTTTCTCCGATTACTGTACAAAAGATACTTCAACCTGGAAAACCACTTTTGTATCTCCTTTTTCCACCAAAGGGTGGAAGAAAGGTTTCTGTGGTAACGGAACTAAACCTACAAAACCAGAACAGCCAAACTTGAAAAACTCAGGCCAACAGAAGACATCTATTAAAAGCACAAGCCCACAAGGAACTAAACATAGCCTTGCTGTTCCCATGTGTGGCTGTCTGTGTGTCATTGCTTCCCTCCTGCAGAAGGGGGGACACAGCCAGCTTTGTTTATAGAATCACAGCTCAGCCTCAAATAACTGGGCAGAACACTGCCCCTACCTCTGAGGCTTGTAAACTGAACAGCTGACTGTGTGTGTGCTTCAAGGCACCCATAGAATGTTTCAGCTCCTTCTAAAAAACTGTTTCATGAAAGTTCCATTATCCATGTGACAGTCCTTGAACATGTACCAAACATGCAACCTCAGAAAAATCAATGAACAAGTAGAGAGTAGAAGTGTTGTACACTGCAAAATAAAGTGCTGCTCAGCCAAATCTGAAAGGGAAACACTGACAAAGCTACGCCTGGCAGCTGTAGCTACTGAGCTGTAGCCTCACCCCACTCCAGTAACTCAGCACAAGAACTTTGCTAAACTTCAGGAGTGTCTACAAGGGAAAAAAAATCCCTTTTAAGGAAGCATTTCATTACAGTCAAGTTTTACATGTACATTCCATTCCCTTGGACAAAGGAAGCACAAGCTGCATACATGGTTCTTTCCCTGTTCTGAGCTTCTGCACCAGCTGTTAGCCAAAAATAAACCCCATTCCACAACCATATATGTGCAACAGGCTCCTGGTGAGTGCAAGCTCCTTCCAGCACTGCTGTTACTCCACGAGGCCAGGAGACTCTGCCACTGCTGCCAGGCAATGCACATAACCCAACTCAACCGGGAATGCCTTTTACATCTCTTCTCTTTTCTGGACAAAAACAGTAGGAAAAATCTAGCAAAAACATGTCACAAGTTGCTAGAAGTGTTTCAGGATCCTTTACTGTGGTCTTTGTTGAACTTTCATTCTCCAGTGGAACTAAAGAAGGATAATTTTCTCCTGGGACCTGCTTTGAAACACTTATCCATCTGCTGGTATTCAGAGAGAGTCAAGGTGTGCAATACTGAGGACTGGATGAAAAACAATTTCCAGAAAGACTTCTGTAAGAGGCATGAGAACACTGTCAGTGATTTTTTACTAGACGTTTGCAACAGGTACGTTCTGTGGGCATGAGTGTGCAGTAACTGCCTTGAGATGAGCAAAGTGAAAGTTATTTCAAATATTCCATAGCCCTTGCCTGAAATGGGAGCATGAAGTACATGACTGCTTTGCCTTTACAACTTTAGTATAATGTAAGTTCATTTTATAGTGGTGATAGTGGATACTTCATATAGATTTCCCTTAAGTCTACATTTCCCTTTTTTTAAAGAATTAGTTATTAATATGGGAAAGTGCACTCCTGTCTCCCACATTGCTGCTAAGCTGAACTGCACCATTCTGGTAGAGTCTGGGGATACCTGGAGCAGTTACAGCCAAGTTCAGTTAACATGTTACTAAGTGTCAGTTTTAGTTCAGTCAAAGAAATAAATATTGCTATTATACTAAAGTTTTAACTTCCACCTGCTTCTAAATTGCAGTGAGGGAAGAGAAATGCCACCATGGAAAAGCAGTTCTGGGTGCACAGCTTTTTCTTCACAGCTCTACTGCTGCAAGGCAGCTCAGAGGAAGGAGCAGAGCAATGACAGAGCTCATAGAGTAGAGCCAGGCCCGCTGTGTGTGGGTAAACACCAGGGCTGGCTTGGTCCCAAAAAAGAGCCAAAGGCCATGGCAGTGCCTCCCTGACATGGTGCACCTGTGCCACAGCCAGCCCTCATCTTTGGAACAACTGAAAAAAGCCAATAAATTAGGGGATAGTGACAGGACAGTGTGTTGGTGAGAGCCAGCAGCAGTGCAATCTCAAAACAAGAACTGAAAAGCAGCATCAAAAAAGGGATTAAATTGCAAGTGTCAGATTTCTGAAGTAAATCTTCTAGAACAACTAATAAAAATCTGGATTAACTAAGGAGGAATCGGGATATGTGTGTCTAGGAAGGATAATACAAGGTCCTGCCCCTTTTTGCTGCAACCCATTGAAAGCATTCCCAGTCAAAACTCCCAGCACTGTGTAGAAGGAAAAATGCAAATTAAGTATCTAGCTTTTCTTCCTGAGTTTGAAGTAGTTTTATTCTGTTAGAGCCTTTCTTGACTGCTGCCAGCTCTTTCCTCCACCTACTCTTAACAGAAATGAGTTAAAAAAAATTCTGTCTAGAGGTCTCATGATAGCAACATTAACACAGACCTGTGTGTGATGCTCTGTTTAGCTAAACAGGTGGATGCTGAACTGCAACTGCCTGGAGAGGGGGCGGAGCCAGGAGCCAGATATGGCACAGGTTTTTGTAGGCTGCTGCACAGGGCCCTGCTCAGCACAGTAGCTGCTCCAGGACAGCTCCTGTACAGCATCAACACCCCACTGGGGACAGGCCTTTTCTGTACTTTGCCAGCCTTACTCAAGCAGCAAGAAAAAGCTTTTTTCATTTGCAGCATCGTTGTTTATAACAACAGAGTAACCAGTTTCAGTGACTCAAAGGAAAGTTTAAGACTGTGTGAGGTTTGAACATCAACACTCTTTAGGACTCTTTAGGAAGCAGCTGGCACCTATTCACTAAATCCAAGGAGATAAAATATATCTGTAATTCCTGAAAATGATGCATAGGAGCGCCTTACTTGCTCATGCTCAGCATGTCTGCACAGCAGTCTCTTCTCTCAATTGTCCTTCATTTCATCCTGAAATGAATCTCCTCTCTACTGGGTCTCCACTGTTTGTGCCCGCAGAAGCACAGCACCATCTAACTGCTTAAGAAAAAATGATGCAGCTGCAGTTCAGATAGGCCTCCACATGCCCCTGTGCCAGCTAAGCTAGAGATGTTCCTACAGAAAAAGCAAAGGAGGTAAGCTTTGCATTCAGTTAAGCTGAAATTAACATCTACATGTGTGCTCACCTACTTGTGCTCTTTGGCCCTCCTGATGAAGAGGATGCATTTTCCAGCCTTCATAATTTATTCTTGATGCTATTTGCTTCTGCAAGCCCTATGATTTATTTCTACCATCTCACCTGTCACCATCCTGCTTTCAGATGTCCAAATCTGCTGTCTCTGACCCTCTCTGGATGTGGCCACGTTACAGATGACTGCATTTTGCAGCTTCTCAAGAACTGCCCAAATCTGAGGAGTCTCAAACTGGAGAACTGTGTGCGGATCACTGACCACACCCTGAAGGCAGTGACCCTCTATGGGGTATCACTGCAAACGCTCCATGTGGATTTCTGCCGCAATATAACACAAGCTGGGCTAGAGAGAGTCAGGGAAAAATGTCCTTCAGTAATGCTGAGAGCAGAGAGAAGTGCTAACATGATCCCAGACAGTAAGCCAGAAAAAAAGGTGATACTTGAAAAAGCATCAAGAAGATTGGTTCAGATTTAAATGCAGCAAAATAATCAGTGTGGGTATTTTACCTAACTGAGGTAGCAGTGAACTGTGGCTACTTCCGTGGATTCTGGTCAAGTCCAAAAAACTGTTGTTTTGTAAAGGGTAGACTGGGAAAATGCATGCATCTTCCTCCTAGATGGGCTTCAGGAAAAAAACTCTTTGCTCTCTGTTGTTCCTTGAAACTGGAAAACACTGCATTGCTGTCACAAAATGCCAGACCTGCTAAAAACTGCAGTTCTGGTACCCTCCTGCTGCAGATGCACCTCACTCAGAAGAGAAAAGCAGCATTGTGTTTATTAAGGCCAAATAATTTGATGGAGTTCAATAAATTTTATGGACTTTTAAGAACGTTTAACAGTAGCTTGACATGGTGCAGTAAGTCTGATGGCAAGGTTCACTGACTGCATGGAAGAAACACAGGCAGAGTAAACTGAGGCAGATTGAGTCACACAGGGACCTGAGAAACATTGAGGAAGAGCCTCCCACTCGGTCACAAGGTTCAGACTGGACTCTGCACTTTCAAAACTCCTTATGTAATAGGCAAGGGCATAAAGCCACAGCAGAGAGAGTCCGAGTCATTGTTGGATTTTCATGAATTTCAGGGCAAGAGTGATTAACAAACTTCTGTTAAAGGGTATATCCGGACAGTTGTTCCATCCACTCAGGAGGATAACCACTCCCTGAAAGGTCTTTCTAGCAAAAGCAGAGTACTGACCACCAGCACTTCCTCAGTGATTAACAGTGGCAGCTAATTTACCAGGCTTTTTTATTTCATGAGGAAAGCATGGATTCAAGGCACACAAAACACAGTTTGACCCTCTGCATGATGTACTTTCATAACTTAAGATGCACCAAGCTATTTTTTAAAGCTGACATTAAAGGAAGTGCAATATGAACAAGTGCTAATTCAGAGAACTAACCCACAAGAAAAGACGGGGACTAACAGCCTGTAGCTTTAAATGCTAAATTAGGAACACAGTACAGATCAGCTCTATATAAACACCCATTTCTAACTGCAAAGTACAAAACCAGTAGCTGTTCTCATCCCAAAGCACAAGGCTGTCCCTTTCCTGCACAGTGTTCTGCTATTGGAAGTGAAACCTTTTTTTTACATGCTTTTGACACTATGCAACCATCTACAAAATCTGACACCAAAGAGGACTTTGCAGCTCTCAACATAACTGAATGTACTTACTTCTCCTTCCGATCCTGGTTCAGTGATCCACAGACATCCTTGGTACTCTCTAATTTGGCTGAGCTAAGAAATAAATCACAGCATTACAGCAACTTAGTCAAAAAATGCTGCAATTCTAGAGAAATACTTGATCTCTGTGAGCATCTGTAAGAAACACTAACCCATAAAACCAAGGAGGAAAATAAATTATTGCATCTTCATTACTTAGAGATACTTAACAGCAAGGACACTGTAAAACTGGTATTTCATCAACTCCTTCCTAGAGTTTAAGTAAGGCCCTTATGCACCACAAGGTAAGGAAGAAAACTGGAAGTGCAGACAAGAACAAACAGCAATCCTCATCCAGCACTGACAGCTGTGAAAGGATATTGCTGAGCTGAACAAATTTACTGTGATGTGAAATTGGGAAGGTGACACAACTCCTACCTTGGATACACAACAGCAGTTCCACACACTGCTGACAAGCCAAAACAAGGTATGAATTTATACAGTCATGGCAGCAAGCAAAGACCTCCTTGTGCCACCAGCTCTCCCAGCACTCTGTGGTGAAAGACATGTGTCTGTAGGCATAACAAGAACAGATTTTCAAGCAGCTACAAGATACGAAAGCACACTTGCATCTGTCTACACATTACTTAAGCCTTTTTGCCATTTTTTTACCGGGGGGGGGTGGGGAGAGGGGGGCGTGTTGGGAGGGTATTTTGTGGGGCTTGTGGTTTGTTTTTTAATTTTATTTTAGAAAGCTAAAAGGGTTCTTCAAACATTCTGCACTTGATTTCTTTGCCTATTTGTATAACAGTGCTCTGATTACTTTGCTCATGACATGGTAAAATCTGAACACAATTGTATTGATACATTTTTTCAGCATCAATAATGAATTTTCTTACTTCACAATCCAATTTAAAAATCGAGTATAGAAAACGATGACATTTTACTTCGGGTATTATGGAAGGATGGAAACATGTCTATGGTCTTTAGTTCCAAGCCATTAAAGTTCCATCAGGCATAAACCTTTAATCAACATCCCCTCTGATTTTACTGTTAACTGCCTCCGAAAAGATCTTCATTATCCAGAAAGCGAACTGTACAGTCCATATAAAACTGTCATTTTTAGGCACAGTTCTGTTAACTTTCTGTGCTGATTGAAAAAGGCTGACAAATCAGTGCCACTAAGTCAGACACATCCATGATGTGTCTGTAGTACAGTAGTACTACTACTGTAGGCAGTAATATAGGACTTAATAGAACAGTTTCCCCATTTATTTAAATACTGTATTTTTTACCTAATAAACCTACACATTTAGGCCAAGATGTGACTATACATCCTCACAACACAGTGATGGGACACCAACATCTCAGTCCAATTTGAAACCTAATACACAATGAGGCAGGAAACCGAGTCTTGATTTCAGAGTCCTGAGACCCTCTCCTTCTCCCAGCTCCTGATCCCCCTCAGATGTTTCACTGTAGCGTGGTCTTTCATCATAGCTAGGCTTTTGCCTTTTTCAAGAGCCAACAAATAGTCCTGAGAGAATGTCACCAGATAAAACCCCAATTTCCAAATCTTTACAGCTTACCAAGACCTCCGAGCACTGGCAGCAATATAGCAGCTCAGTCTTGGACAACCAGGAAATTTCCCTATCAGTGCTTGCTAACAACAGACACGAGAGAAAACAGGAATTTTTATCCTACGCTCCAGATTCGGACCAGTCTTGCCCCAGGTGAGTTGACAATAATAAACATGTTCACCAGCCCTCAGTCCCCACAGCATCTTCCCAAGGAGGTGAGGGAGGAAGAGGCTGGGGGAAATGGGAGCACAGCAGCTCTGACTCACCTGGGGACAGTCTCTCCCCTTTTCTTCCCTCAGGTACATCCTGCTACGAACACCAAGCAGCGTTTGTAGCTTGACATCAGCAATGTGTTTCATAGAGACAATGAGCAATTATCTATTGTCCAGCACTTTCCTAAAGCACAGAGGAGACTCCTCATGCAGTCCTAACCAAACAGGAACATCAATCACTGTGTAAGCCAAACCATGCTGATTACAATAGTTACAGCTGCAACAAAATGACACTGAAGGCAGAACTAAAAATGTGAATAAAATCCACAGCCTTGACTAATGTTCCTCTGAGCAGGAATCAACTACATCAGTGTGTCCATTAAAAAATACTATTATTTTGTTCAAAATATTTCAAGTTTTCTGAATCAAGGTGCCAGAATGCTGTTACTGTCAACTACTCCAGAGGAGCAAAATGTTTAAATGAAAAGCAAGAAGGAACCAAGCACAGCATGAACTTGTATTGCACAAGGAGTGAAGAGCAGTACACCTGACCAGCCAGGGCCTTGAGCCAGGAGAAGGCAGAGTACAGGGCTACGCAGCACAGTCCAGCAGGGTAAACACTGTAAGATGCTTCAAATGTCATACCCCATCTCAACACTGTGAGACTAAAATATAAAAGTATGAAGCCTGAGTAAACCAACCACAGTTCACAAATGCATACAAGCAACTGAGTCTTGAATTTGCTTTATTTTTCTCTGCAGAAGGAACCCTGCACAGGCAATTCAAATTAAAACAAAATAAATATGTGAATATTCATGTAAAACTGTCCTGGCTAATGAACAATTATACACAATGTACAACTCTTCATGTTCACTGGGAGGGCTTACAAATGTACTATTCTCAACAAAAATGCACCAAAATGTCTCCATGCAAACTTATCAAAAGTGACCAAAAAAGGAGAAAAAACTTACCAATCATACTTTTTTGTTTTGTTTTTCCTTTTTTCTTTTTACAATCACAAAAAAATAAAAACATCTAATTTTTTGTTACATTTAGAGTAACTAAAATGTGGCCACCATCTATTAAGATCTGGTTTTATACTCCTAAAACATCTATGGTTACTGTAAAATTATGTCAACGATGAACTGGACTCAGGGCAATATTTGTAGTAAAAGGAAGATCAATTTTGTTCACAGAATGTTAATAATCTGTGTCTGAACCCTCTGCATTGTCCACATTCCTGGAGAGCATGTAATTGTCCATGTCTATAGACCTGCAATTATTGATTGCATAGCGCAAACGCTCTGCCATGATTAGTTGACTGGAGTAAGGTGGGAGCCTCAGTTGAAAGAAACAAGTCTGTGAGGTAGGCAAGCTGTCGTAAGGCTGTGGAAATGGATAAAAGGTGGGACACTGGTAAGTTGTGAATGAAGTTAAAAATGCAGCATATCCACATTTCATTGCTCCTTGCCTCTATAATTTTCACATTCTATCTCAAATTCCTTTTAAGAAGCAGACTGACCTCCCTTATTTACAGCATTGGCTTAAGTATGTCCAAACCCACTGTAGCACCTACTCTGCAAGTAACTCAACCCACCACTGAATTCTGCCTTTTGGTAAGTTGATCACACTTCTGTTTAGTAGCCCACTGCAAGATACCAAACAATGTTCAAATTACATACCACAGTGTGCAAGGCAATCTGAGACACACCTAACCAAAGATGATAGACAAACTTCTCTGTTAGCTGAGATTTTGTCAAGTTTTTGTTTTGTGTTGTTCACAGAGAATGTGCTTTCACTGCACAAAACCCCAAAGTAATTCCAAAACTGTAAACTCATTGCAGTGGTTTTTAAAACATTAAGAGTTCACTAGTGGTCATATGTTGCCACTTACACAAAATTAAAACTTAAGAACAGAAAGAAAATTACTAAATGAACAGAGATTGGAACAGTTACAGTAGACAAAGGTTTGTTTCTTGATTTCTAATAACCAATTGCACCAATTAAATTAAGATGCAATTCATGCAGCATATGTCCTACACAACCAAAATGTCTGAGTTGATTAACTCAGAGCATATCCCATCCAATCCCATCCTTTTTCTGTAAATTTACAATTATGGAAATTGTCTCCCAGTGTCAAAGCACAGACTATACTAGAGAGATTAAATAATAATAATAATAATAATAATAATAATAATAATAATAATAATAATAATAATACCACCACCACCAGTGTCTTACCCTATCAACCTTCATTATTTGGAATCGCTGAGAGATATCAGCTGTGTTGGCTGGCAATCGAGATCTTCCTGACACAAACCTCATGAAAAGGACTCTCTCCTCATTTGAAAATTCTTCCAGGGTATGCCAGAACCACTGCACCAGCTGATGCTGTTCATCAACTTCTCTGTATCGCACAACCTTCTTCAGAACCTCAACTGATATTTCTGGCATTCCACAGACCATCTGCTCCAACTGCTTGGCAGTCAGAAGGGACAGCAAAGGAACAGGAACAATCCAAGACATTCCTTCCCTGACAGCAGCCACCTATTGGCGAAAAACGGGAGAGATGATTGAAGTGCCAACTGTCTCTGCCACTTCCTGGACCATGCAAACACAAAAGGAACTTCTCAGCTGAGAAATGGCATCGAGAGACAGAATTACCAATGTCTGCCTTTTACAATTACACCCTCCCACACACGCAGCCCCTGCAAGGGCTGTATTGTTTCTCAAAATCCTGGAGAATACAGCAGATATTTTTAATTGTAATTGCACACTAAAGAACACATTCTGATCCAAAACAGAACTATTTAAAAAAAATTACAAGTTGGCAGTGCAAATAATGATGGCTAAACCAAGCAACTGTGTTAATACAAAAAAGACTTTTTTCCAGCTCAGATATATAGTGAGAATGCTGTACTTGTTCTGCAAGACTTGGGATTTGGCACCTCTGATGAGGAAGCTGTTTTCTAATGCAGATAATATTACACAGGCAGCTTTACCTTATATTTAGAATACTGCTTTCACAAGGGTCCCTATACAAACAACAAAATACACAGAACTATGCAAATAGGTAATGAGCACTTCCCAAAACAAACCATGAAATATTTGCAGGATTTCTGCTATAACAAAAGAGAAACAGTTCCAAGTTAACCAAATGTTTGTCAGTAATATTTACTTTAGCCAGTCTCTGTGTTGTTCACATGTCCAGTTAGAGTACCCAGCATGCAAAACTGAAGGTTTTTTTCTCAACTGGGGCTACTCAAATGGAAGACCAGCTCTGATTTCTAACACTCTTTTGCCAACTGAGCAATTACTGAGAAAAACAAGACTAAATTTTAAAAAAGGGCCAATACAGTTTGTGGGGAAGAAAAAAACCAGAGAGACCCAGAAAGATGCAGAAAGCCAAGCTTTTGTTATCATTGAATAAACTGTAATGGAAATAGGGACAAATTCCCTGTTCCTACTAACAGCTGGGCCAGGTCACAACGAGGTTCTTACCTGACGGTCCATTTCATGGAGTCTGTACTCAATTGCCCTCTCCACATACTCTTTCCTGTTTGAAAAGGTAAGTGGGATACTGTTCCCTCCAGGGATTATGGGAACCATTTTACCATCAGCACTTTGGCCAACAAAAGAATCTAAAGGAATCATCTGTTATACAAAACAGGAATAGCGTAAGTCACTCCAGTGATCCAAGTATAGCATTTTACTACAAGTCATCTAGAACTACACATAGTAACATCACAGACTATTCTAAATGCACACAAAGTGCTTTTTATCCCAAGAATGGAGATTGAAATTATAAGAATACTGATGTGAAGGTTGCTCTGATAAAGTAACTGCTTTCAGAATAAATCTAAAAGCACCAACTTTCCTATCTTACCTCATGGAAATTTTCTTCAGTAATCCCACTGTCTTCAATGTGAAGAATGCTGTTGAGGGTCTGCACATAGAGCAGATCTACCTCCTCCAAATCCTCCAAGATGAGTGGGATACAACAAAGTTGTTTCCAGACCATTGGAGCCAAATGAAGATCTAATGGCTTTTTCGTACGAATAGCTACACCCATGAGAATGCCCAAGAACTTAAACTGCATCAGATGTTCATCTAAACATGCTGAAGGGTTAAAGAGAAACCTGAAAGGACATAGAAGCAGTGAAAATAGCATTATTTCTACACTACTTCATTAGAATTAAAAAAGAAAACGCTTCTAAGCACAGCACAGTAACTACCAGCACACTTAGCAGCGAGGGCTGTCCAAATATTTGGCTGTTAAAACACTGGAGGCTGAGGGAGGCAGAACTCCTGAGAACAAGGCCTGGCATCTTAATGTTACTCGGAATTCTGCCATCAGCAATCCAGCAAGGCAATATTAAAGCCACAGCCTGGCTCCGCAATGAAGTGACAACACACCCTGAAGTTAAAAAATATACTAGAGACAATCATGAACTCTCATCACTTGGTATAAAACAGCCAATAGAAGATTTGGAGTTTCACCCACTACTATTTGCAATAAAAGCCAGTTCTGGACAACTTACCTATCCCTATTGTAGCCTACTTCAGCTGTAGCATTTGGGGAAGGAATAAGCAGGTCTACTATTCCAGTTTCCAGTTCCTTAAAAATCAACAACAAAAAAGCCTTCTTAGAAAGAGGAGAAGAAAACTTATGACAGAACTATTAAGACATTATAGCATTATAAGACAGAATATTTCACTTCAGTGATGATTACTCTTTACAAATTAATATGAAACACTGAGAGAAAGTAAACGTGATAGGATGATTTTAAGTAGTAAAGACGTTTATTTCAAGACCTGTCTTTATGTCAGGCTACTATATTTTTTTTCCTGCAACTGCACTGTGATACATTCCTGTTACACGTTTCCAAAACATTCACAGATGTACCTGACACATTTCTGTAATGGTGTCATCAAACACTCCACCTGCATCATCAGCTCCTTCTCCAACCAGTTTCACTTTCCAGGCGCGGGAGGGTAAGCGAAGGTCTGATGCATTCAGCTTTACCACTTGCCTTGCTATCTGGACAAAAATGGGCTTGCACTTCCGACCCCTTTGCAGGAAAGAGACATCCACAAACGTAACTCACAATCATGTAAAGGCTCTGAGTCGCTCACATCAACAAAGCTGTCCAGAGAAAGCTCAGATTGCCAAAACAGAAGGCAATGTATGACTCTCAGCATGCACATGAGGTGTAACCCAAGGCCTGTGAGAGCAGCACTGACCTGGTGGAGATCCTTTTCACAGTGATCTGGGGCCCGTAGTTCTTGCCCTGCACCATGGTTTTGCCTATGGAGCGCACCATGGGCAGGGTGTACACCCGTGGCGCCAGCAACGGCCTCAGCTGTCCCTGCACTATCCCCCACGTTCCAGCATTATAATGAGATGTACTGTTCTGCAATAAAGCAAAAATGAAAATAAATTTATCGATAAAGGATGTAATTCCATTCTTTACAGAATAAAACCCTGACTGGCACTTCAGTGTTTCAGGAAACGGGTCAGCATTCTTTTATTTTAGTTTTGAGGCTAGTAAGCTTTTGGAAACCAGAACATTGACTCGTCAGGGACAGCCTAAGTGAAAACGTAAAGCAATACCCTCACAAAGTTTGCATTATTCTGGAATTATTTATTTTTACCTTTTTTTTTTTTTTTTTTTTGTTCAAAACCAGAAAACTACAGAGCCTATTACTAAGGTCCATCTAGATCTGGTCAGAAACTCTCTAGCCAAACAACACAGCCAAGCCAGTTTTTTCAAATGGAATTTTACCTGATTATTGGGACTGAGGTTAAGTAATCGCCATGAAGAGTACATGAGGTCAGAAAAATGGTACAGCAGTCTCAGCCTTGCTCTCACTGTATGAATGCTCACTTCTTTCAGTGCCCCATACTGGGGTGGAATGGCATCAGGTAAACCAAGCTGCAAAGGCACTGAAACACCTGGCACAAAAAGAGAAACCAAACACTGTTTGAAAAAGAGGAGCTGTATTGATTTGGCTGGGATGAAGCTGATTTTCCCTGCAGTAGCTTTCCACGGCACTCAGCTGCCTCCTGGGGTTAAATCATGACAAAAGCCAAACTGAGAGTAAGGTAATTTGGATATCAAACAAAACAAGGTACGAATATAAAACAAAACCAATTCTGTCCTAAATATTCAGAAATTCTTGTTGCACTCGCACCCCAGGAGACCCCAGGACTAAATAACTGGCCAGACAAAAGCTCAGCTGCTCACCTGGAGCTCGAGGGGGAACGGGCGGAGCTGTCCAGGCTGCGCTGTGGCAGCGGCCAGCCGAGATCTGCCGCACGTTCTTCCCCTGCAGCACCGTCACCAGCGTGGGCTCCCGCACGTGGTTGGTGTGGCCCAGCCCCAGCTGCCAAAAGGCAACAATCAACAACTGATTACATTTCTACAATTCTCCAAGCAAGAATTCAGAGCAGATGGCAAAAACACCGTACTTGTTTACAGCATATACTGTGATTAAAAATATCTGCCATATATATATATTTTCACCTTTTATTTTTGACAAAATACTGCACCTCCATCCAAAAAGAGTAACGGATCCAGGTGTCAAAGAGACCTGAAAACAGCTGGAGACTTCTTGAAAAATCTTTTCCAGACTGAGGATTTGATCCAGGCTGCTGCAGTCTCTCATACATAGACAACAAAGCTCCCACATCTGCTCTGCTATTTAAACAGCATTTTTGTTCTAGAATGTAAATCCTGGTTTACAAAAACACAGTTTATGTAAAGAGAACATTTACTGAAGCTGTTGTGACTTTTCACTGAGTTTCATATCATATCCTAATTTCATATTCTGTGAGTTGAAAGTCTGGTATATTTTTCCCCACTTCACACAAAACCAATGTTTTGAACCACAAGGAAAGTCATATATAAACAGCTTTCAGAATGAATTTCTCTTCATTTTTATACTATTTTTCTCTTCCAAAAATATAAAGTACCATATTTTTAAAAAAAAAAGTAATTTTAAAAAAACACCTCAAAGTTCCTCAAAAATTATTCCAAAAACCTTGCTCAAGCAGCCTTCTCAAAAATTCAATCCTAGAACACCACAGGATGAAGTTTGCCCAAACTTCCTGAAACGCCAGTAGCTAATACATCGAGAGACTGTCTTAAATTTGTAGCCTGCAGTTGAAAAATTTGACGTTTTATATATGTGGTGAAGAATTTGTCATTTAATTTTTTTTTTTCTGACTTCAAAAAAATCACTCCTTTAAAAAGGTTCATTTATATTTTCATTATGAAAAGCATCTAAAGAATTCAAAAATCTGATTGACACCAACCATAAATTTTATTATATTGAAAAGATTGAAGACACCTTAAGAATTAGGAGAAAATCCGCAATTTTTAAAAAAAGCTTGGATTAGTGTGATTTGGATAGTATGTTTTGAGCTATTTCTCAAACTGGGAACATGGAAGAGCACAGAGCATAAACAAGAAAACAATGGAAACTGCCTAAAACATGATCTTGCTGAGGGGTGAAGGAGGGAAAGAAAATCAAAGCTTTCTTTTCCCCCAAAGGGAAGCCTTGCCCAGCACGGCTGTGAAGGGCAGCGAGAGGCTCCCGGAGGTCAGGAACAGAGAACAGGGTGTACCTGGCCTTCAGAGTTGCTGCCCCAGGCGTAGACGTCCCCTGTGGAGGACAGGGCCAACGTGTGCTCGGCACCCACGGCGATGTCCTCGATGAAGACCCCGGCCAGCAGTGGCACCTGCTGTGGCCGGTTGTGGTTGCGGGCGCGGCCCTCGGGCAGCCCAATCAGGCGATCTGCAAGGGCAAGCACCAGGCTCCAGGGGCAAGCAGCACTCAGGGGAGTTTCATTACAAGCAGCACAAGCAAGGGAGGAACAAGACAGCAGTTCTGTACAGTCCTGGGGCCAGGACACAGAGGGAACCATTCGGGGACAAAGGGCATGGGGTATTCCCTGAAAACCACAGCTGCCTACAGTGCTTGTTTACACTGCTAGAGCTGTTGTGTCCATGGTCAGTCTGAAACAAGACCAAATTCTACTAAACCAAGGCCTCTAGATCTAAATGCATGGGTTTATAACAAACATGAATTAACTGACTTCAGAAGCTTCTGCATGTTTCACACAGTGCACACGGAAATCCTCCTGCCCAGATTGTTAAACATGTGTAAGTAGGAGTGCTTAATTATACAACTCTGAAGAAAACGTTTTTGGACGTATGAAATTCAATGTTGTTTTAGAAAATGCTCTTCAAAAAGTAAAATTAAAGGTTGTTCTGAGATCAAACTAGACAGAGCTACAAATCTGGATTTCTGGTGAATGCTAAAATTGCATTGTTCAAGTTTCAAAACTCAGATTAGGGCAGCATGTTTCTAAAATGTAGCATTAGGTCAGTCTTAGAAATATGCCTTAATATTCTTCCTTTTCACCCGCAATATATAGAAGCCTATACATGGAAATGTTCAAAGAGCAGTTTGTTTTACCTTGGCCAAAAGTATACACATGACCATCTTTTGTCAGTGCAACAGAGAACTGAGTTCCGCAGGCAACTTTTTTAATTCCAATTCCACAGAGAATATCCACTTTCTATGGGGTAAAGTGAAAGGAAAATCAGCTATAGTATTACAAGGATATAAACAGAAAGCAAACGCAAATTTAATCTGTAACTCCTCCTTCCAAAAAAGAAGTTTTTTTATTCCCACTGTGCAGCACACACATTTGTACGAATATTTTAATTAACACTTGGAAATTAATACAGGAAACAGAAACACCTTTTTTTTCAATAGAATGAACACCTTATTCTGTGTACAAAGATTCAAAATACCTTTTTTTTTTCTGGGAGTGACGGGGAGTGGCATGGGAAGAAGTAGATGGCTGTGTAAACAACTTCTCCCCAGTTTCCAAAAGGAAAAAATCTCTCTTCTCTAACATAAGCCTCAGATTTTCACTATTTGTACTGCTGCTGGGACACAGCCACTATGATGTACATGAAACGCTTTGAAGTACTAGGCTCAGCATAAGGTGTTATCAGAATTATTTGTGCCAGATTGTGTAATAACAGCGTGGAATTAATAATGACTGGAAATCACACTCTCAACACTGTGCAACACCTTTAACAGCACTGGGAGTTTATGCAAAGAATCATCTCCCTGGGAATCTAACCTGTGGTGAGGACTTGGCAGTGGAATTTCCCAAACCAAGTTTACCATAATCTCCATCTCCAAAAGCCCAAACCATGGAGCCATCTGTTGACACAGCCACGGTGTGATTGAGGCCACAGGCCACCTGGGTGAGAGAAACAATGTTACTATAACTGCTTTTGCTGATTTATTAACTCAAACACACCAACTACCTTTAAGAAGAAAAATTGTGCTTTAGAAATGAACTATCCCTGTAAAACCACTAAAACTTCCATTGCTTATTAGAGTGTCTTCAAGACATTAGGACTGAAAAAATACAGCAGTATTTTTTCAACGCTTACTTTCTCTCAGCTCACAGAACCAAAGGACAGCATTATGGCACATACGTTCCCTTCTTAAAAATAGAGAAAATTGCATGAACTCATCCTTAAAAATGCCTACATCTTGAAACGTTAAAATGTTAAAAACATGGGCAGTTTTGCACGAAGAGGATCAAAAGAGTCAGGAAAATAATTATTTTTAAAAGTCACGCATAGTCAAATTCTGCCATCATTATCAAAATAAAAGCCAAGGTTAAAATCCACAAGTGAACAGTTAAATATGCTAAAAACACGAGTTTTAAACTAAGATACATTGCTAATTTTAGATAAACCATGCCTGGCCAATCTGGTAACCTTCCAGCGCTGTCACTCTTTCTGGAAGTTTCTTATTGGAAGTATTTCCAAGCCCCAATCGACCATAATCACCATTTCCAAAAGTAAAAAGTTTGCCATCTGCTGTCACCACAGCTGAGTGTTTGAAGCCACATGACATCTGGAAGTAAAATAAGCATTACTTTGACACACATTTTAGATTTGGGTTGAATGTACATTATATGTACATATGTAATACCTTTCTTGACCCTAAACTATATTCCTTTTTAAAAAGCTAAATTACAGACATTTTAGTACAAACCATTTCTCCAGCAGCTCATCTCTTAACTCTTTTCAATGGTAATGTTATGGAGCAGGACTGGAGGACATTTGCATGAAGAATTTGCTCTGTGATTACCTAATTTTTTTATAAAGAAACCTCTAGCCAAAAGCAAATATGGTTTTGTGCATTGTTAATACTTAGGAGGAGGTCTTGGGGACCTGTTTTGTAGGTCAAAATCACCTAACAAGGAGGAAAGGAAGCTTGTAAATCATGTCAGCATTCTGATCATCTTCAAATCATCCCTTTCTTCCATCCTCTTTGTATTTTTAGTCCTCTCCAGTACCAACTATCAATTAATATCTCTGTGGTATTGACATCCTTTAACTGAAAATGACCACCTTGGTTCATAAAGCCCACAGAAGTAAGAAGTTGCCTGTTTTCATGCAGCTCTACACCACTGGGTTCCCAGGCCGGAAGCTGGAAGGAGACAGAAATATTTTGAAACCTGCACGACTTCTTCTCCCTGCAGAGCCTCGATCTGCCTGGGCCTGCGCTGCCTGTCGCTGTTCCCATGGCCCAGCTTGCCATAGTCCCCATCTCCCCAGCTGAAGACTTCCCCGCTTTCTGTTAAAGCCATGGAATGTCCATCAGACCCACAGGAGGTCACCAGCTGTGTCACAACAAAGCCTGGCAAAGACAAGTGAGAAAACAAAGCTTAGCAACACTTATAACAGACTCTTACATACGTTTATCCATGGGTGCCTTGTGGCTGCCAGTTAGGTCTGGGGAAAGAAAAAATCCACAATAAAGCTTTTTATAGCAATTAATTTATTTTTATTTTGAACCAAACCTCTGTTTTCTTACGGAGAACCTGGGCTTCTGTCCTGTCACTAATTTTGAAATTAACTATTCTTAATTTGAGCAGACAGTTTTCCCTGAAGTCTTCTTAAAATTAAGGAATTTTAACATAATGCCATTTAAATCTTAAAAAAAATGAAGATCTTGTTTATTTGTTCAAAATTTTAACTAAAACCTACCATATTTTAATGAGCAAATCTACAGAAGAACATCAGCAGAAACAATTACACTAACTACCAAAATGCTTGTTTGTGCTTCATCATTGGATTCCTCTCAAACCCAACAGTTTTACCTTGCAGTGCTGAAATGACGGTTAAGACATGAAGATCATCAGAATTTCCTTGTCCCAGTCGCCCATAGCTCCCTTCACCACAAGCTAAAACTGTGCCATTAGCTTGGATGACAAAAGTGCAATTCTGACCACAAACCACCTAGGTTAGAAAGACATGAAGGGATGTTAATAAATAATGCTAAATGCAACAATGCTGTAATACTTGCATTACCGTGTACCATTTCCTTTTAATTTGTTTTCTTTGCAATTACATCAAGACAATATTCTATCAAGTCAATGTTATTTCAGAAAGCAAAACATGTATTATGTGAAAGTTGTGCAGGTATTTTCAAATCATGCTCATATAAAATAATTCTGTGTTGTCAGATTTCAGTGGCTTCTTGGTTTGAATTTGTCAAATAATTCAAGACTGCCTTTCCACTGAAATCCATGTTTTGAGATACTCAGAGTTAATTCAAACAACAAGTTGAAAAGACATTTGGAGAGGGATTTTGACAGCCTGTACAAACAACAGACGGCAAATGATGAAATCATGATTGGTTATAAGTGATCACCTGCTGGGCCTGAGAGAACGAAGGTGCTGCCACTGGGATCATGACATTTCTGCCAGCCTCTGCCAGCTGCCCGTGCCGTCCTGCTCCCCACAGGTACACATCACATTTGCCTCCCAAGTGCCAATCCTAGGGAAGCGCACGAAAGCAGGCTTTAGAACAAGAATACTTTCAACAGCTTGGCACATTTCAAAAGAATAAAAACACCTCCAAAACACCCCAAACCATCAATTTTACTGACCTCTGGCCTTGATGTTGCCCAAGACATGATCTGTTCATCCATGCCATTGATCCACTTACTGTTATCCTACACAGCAAAAGCCACATTTACCACATTCAGCTCAAGAGACGCACATTATTCTTCTGTTAAATATGTATTTTCCTAAGAACACTACTTAAATTATTCTAAACAATTTAGCAGTAATAACAAATGTGTGCAGACTAGCAATGACACTGTTATCCATGATTTGCAATCCAAATCAATGAAAGAAAAACTAAATTCATGATGAAGTAATCTTTTTCCACTTACTGATACATAGGGCTTTTTGATGTTGCAATTGCAAACACTGGCTTGAAATGTTTTAAGCTTGCTTATATAAAGTTCTTAATCAAAAATGTCTGGTTTGGTTTACATAACAAGTCACAAAGAAAACTGACACTAGCAAAATAATTTGGTGTGGGAATGTGACAAAATGTTACTCTTAAAATAGCACTACAAAGCTCTACAGTTCTTCCTATCACATATGAAAATTACTGTCGTAGTTTTGGGTTGTTTTGTATTTTAATATGAAACTGACTTGCACTCATTACACACACACACACAGAGAGCAACCTTAACAGTATATTCTAACCACTTAATTAAAAAATAAATTTACACTTATTGCTGGTGCTTATGTTACTAAATATAAATGTTTACAGTTCAGAGATGCTCACGGCATCATACCACATGCTCAGTAACAGCACACTTGGCTGTTATACATCAACATGAGACAATACATCAACTTTTACCATCAGGAGAGTAAGCTCATCTTCTGGAACAGGCTCCAGGTCTGGGACAGTGAAGGACTCTGGGAACTGAGCTCCCTTGGCCAGGGCTTCAGCAGCTTTTATGGTAGTGGAGAAGCACTCAAGCCAGGCCCATTCCGTGGGGTTCCAGGCAGAGGGGTCAGGGAGGCAGCTCTGGTGGTGAGGGGGAACAGGGGGGTTGCAGAGCAGCTGGTCCAGATGCAGCCCCACGGCCAGCGATGCCAAGCACTGCATGTAGGGACTGTGAACCAGCTGGTCCCCACACACCACATGGGGCTGCAGGGCAGCAGGGAGAGAAAGGGAACACCCAGTTAGAAACACACATCAATCACTTCAAAATACAAGTCCTTAAAAGCTAGTCCAGTAGAACAATACCTTCCTCCTTGCTTGACCAAAGTTTTTCTAATATTTTAAATATTTTCAAATTAGGAGACTACTAGCTTTGAGAATAGTGAAGGATATTTCAAGTAGAATATAGGAAAGACTTCTGGGTTCTCTGGTGAAAGACTGAACCCAGCTGAGATCTAAATAGTGAACTCATGTCAGCCATGAATGCTGAACATCTGCATTGCTCCTACCTTTTCGTAGGCGTACTGCTCCTGCAGCATCACAGGCAGGCGCTCCAGGAACGCGCGCATGCACGGAGCCATGTTCAAGCCCAGAACTCCCTGCTGCTTCAGCGCAGTCCTGCACGTCGCCAGCACATGATTGGAAGAGATCCACTCTGAGGTACAGTTCACCACCAACACATCCTGTTCAACAGCAGTCACGTGACAAATTAAAAATTCACAAAGCAGGATCATTCATCTCCATTCATTTATCACCAACCACCTTGGCCCATAGGGGCCAGAAAACACACAGGTTCAAACATTTCTGTCTCACCTTTGATCTGTTAGAGCAGGCAGCTACTCCAACCTCAGGGATCCACACTGCAGTCTGGATAGCTCCAGACCCTATCACAACACTCTGCAATACTGAGCCATCCTAGAGACAGAAGGGGTTGGAGTCAGCTGCGGACACAGATACAGGTCTGTTCAAGTGCATACACATTCCTAAGGGATGATATTCTCACAAGCTTTCAGTAACTACTTAAAAACTGAACTCCTTAACCTAAAAGCAGAAACCCCACATTTTTATCATATTAAGGAGATAATATAACTAAGGATTTAGAAGTGTTTAATAATCCACATTATCTAACTCTTTAAAGAGTCCTCAATATAAGAGAGTATTGTTCTTAACTAAAAAGAAAGCGGCTGGTTCTGCAAAGCCTAACTAACATGACCAAAGCTACGGAGTCAATCAATATGGAACTATAAAGTACTTCAATGTTAAGTACAATTTCAGTTTCTATTTTATTATTTATGATGTTGTAACATTATTTTACACCACACCTTAGCTAAAATATCTAACACATGGTGGGGTGGAAGCTGGTCTGATAACCTGACCATTTCAGATATAAGAACGAGAATCAAGCCACATCAAAGATGTTCTTACCCGTAAAGACCAGATATTCATGAGGCCACCAAGGCCCCCAGACACCAGTGCCAGTCCATCAGGACTGAAAGCAACAGTGCGGACAGGAGTGATGTGTCCTCTCAGCTGGAATACACACTTCACTTCCACTGCCTTCCTGTATCCATCCTGCAAGCAATTGAACACTTATGGAAACACTGCACTACTTCCAGGAAATGGCGCAGCATGTCAGCATCTGGATTCTGCAATAAATACTGATCATCCACACAGATGGCAACGTTCCACTAAATAATTTTAAAAACCCCAGGACCATGACAATATTTTATAGATATCTTGATCACATAATCAGCTTTCCTCCCCTTACAAAATGCCATCAACATCAAAGACTACATTACAATTTATGTATGTGAAAATAAGCTTCACTCTTTATCTACAAAAAACTTTGAACCCTCACTAAATTTTAGGATAAATGAATCAACTTATAAAGGAAAGAAAACAGATCAAAATATAATCTTTAGCCTTAATATTAAATAAGTTTTTCAATTTCCTGTTCTGAAAATGCCTACACAGACACACATACATGCAATGTAAACTCTTTAAAGCAATTATCTTCTCTCAGAAAATGTTGAGATTCAAGTAACTCGCTCACATTCGGCTCCTCTCTCAACTTCACAATGAGTAAAGAAAATTTCTTACACACCAAGTTTCCTCCTTTTACCTTGGCACTTGTTTCTTCCTCCCACCATCCTTCTGAGCAAGCTGAGCTGGACTGCAGTGTGATTACTATGTCCTGGGGAACAGTCCAGACACACACCAAACCATTGTGGCATCCCCTAAAGCATGTCAGGTGACATTAGAAAAACAAAATAAAGATATTAATTAACAAAATATCAGTGGTCTGGTATTAACTTATATACCAGTAGTCTTCACCACCTTCCTATAAAACTACATGGCATTAATTGATCTAAAGCAGAAAGGCCTGTCCCCAATGGGTAAACACAGTTTTTTCCTATTCCTCACACCCTGTAGCTTTTCCATTTCTACTAACAACATATTCTCAGAAAAAAATATTTGGATGAAGCAAAAAAATTCCAAGCAGGACCAGCACCCACAGGTCATAGAGAAAACAGCTGGCAACACAACCAGGGTCATTCTTCATTTGAATTCTGGAACTTCATGAATTTCATGGCAACTGACTTACTGAAGGAATATTACTTTTCAAAAAAACAAGCCCTTTTCTTCGCTATAGACATTACAGACTGGTAGAAAATACCTGGAAAAGAACTACAGAAACAACATCAAAACAATGACTCACGTAGCTAACAGAAGCTGGGCCTTGGGTCCTTTCCCTGGCAGAGCACACCAGGCAATACCATTCACCAGGGATGGGTGGGACAGGGAGTGCAGGCACCTCCAGCAGCCCCCCAGACACCCCCAGAGCTTCACTGTTTCCTCTTTGGCACAGGTCAGGAGAATCTTACCAGTTGGATCCCACTTCATACTAACAACCATATCCTATTGGATTTTAAAAAATGAAAAGTTGCTATGAAGTAACACAGTAGTGAGGAGGAAACTTAACTCTCAGAGCTAATGTAACTTTTAATTACCCATTTAAAAAAAAATTCTCATATAAATCACAGATAGCAAGTTGCAATTATAAAGTCATAGTGACATGTTTCAGAACTATCAAATTAAAAAAACTTTAAAAGGTTTGCTGAAAGAAACTAAACGGGAAACATAGGAAAAGATGTTTTCTTTTCACTGCAAACCCTTCTTGATTATTTTTCCCCAGATATAGCTTTGAGTCTGAGGTAGGAAAGGAAGACAGCCCACAGTAAGAAGGCAAGGACAGATTTATTGCCACAATGTGCTCCCTTCTGAGACTGCCCTGCTTCACACACCCAGAGCAGCTCTTGGAAGCACTCAACATGCTCTTACTACACCTACATTGCATCTGGGGAATTTTGCTCTTAGCCTAACAAATAATTCATGGGCTATTAATGACTCATTAGTACATACTGGCCAAGCAAAAGTTCTAAACCTTTGCAAGTGCGTATTTAGAAAAACACCTTTTGCTTTGTACAAGAAACTAAACAAAAGCATGTGGCATGATCAAAATTAAAATTTATTATGAGCACTTTTACCAAGTCAAATACTTAAATCTTTTAAGTCCGGTCAATGCACAGCTCTGTGCTTAATTCACTTCCGTCACTGTATGCACATACACTTCACAGTCTCTGATAGGAAAGAGAGTATCAAGTTTCTTTTTCTTTTATGTTTGGTAGATTGTTCCTTTAGAGTACATATGTTAATATGTGTGCCAGAAATAGGTGTGAGTTTCTAAAATATTTTGCATTTGTCTTTATAAATAACCTTCTAATAGAGACAACAGCTTAAACAGATTTTACCTCCAAAAATTCTACATTAGTTTAAGAAAGACCAGCTCTACCTTATGTGCATCGATGAGAAAGGCTCCTCCTTTCTCAGTTGGTTCCTTTGCTCCTAGGAGCAATCTTCCATCTGAATAGCCAACAGCAAATGGCCTGTCTTCACTGAACCAGGCCAGGCATGTGACAGACACTGCATGAACAGACAACACAACCATTCATTAAACAAAACTGAACTTCACTCCTACCAAAGAAGTTTTTGCAGTGCAGCTGTCTAAACTATAAAGTGCATAACAACGTCCACCACCACCAAGGCCACTTAACATATTCTGGTCTGAAAATTTTCTTGAACTCATACAGTAAAGAGAAAACTGAGTGTCACTGTAAAGACAGTTGTTGAGATTACTTTGTACTACTTTTCTCATTTTTCTTTTTATGAAAATAGTTGAATTTATACTCCTGGCATAGTGAAAAGAACTGTATCAGGTCAAAGAAAAAGGGCAGACTGAATCTTATTCATGTATCTGAGACAGGCTTCTAAAAAAATGCTCTTTTGAGCATTTAAGGAAAACAACTTGCTTTCCTTAGCAAGAAGATATCACTTCACTTGACTCTGCCAAAAAAACATCTGTAGGCTTCCTGAAGAAGCAATACACAAAACCACACAATACCACCAAAGATGTACTACTTGATGTTCTCTGGGACTGGAACTATAAAGGAAAAATGGCAATCATTGAGGAATTCGAATGACACTGTGCATGCTATTTGCAGAGCAGACACTGCAGGGGATCTCTACTGATTGTCCACAGAGGCAAGTAATGGCAGGATTTTACCAAGCTACTACAAAATGTTTGCCGCTGCTGCGGGGTAATCAGGGGGCAGATAGAGATCCCACAGACTTTTCTTCTCCCATGAACCAGAACTCATGTCCCAAGAACAATAATCAAAAATGATAACATACTTCCTTAATAAAAAGTGGGAGTGTGTTCACAATTTTCATTTCAAATACTGACGCAGTCTCTTACCATCCTTTCTGTAGCAATGTTCCAGTTCCAGTCGGTGCATGGCTGAAATATCCACGACTTCAATAAGAGCCAGAGATCCATCCATGCGTCCAATTAACAACAATTCTGGAGCATCTCCTGTCCATGCTGCAGCTGGCCCTTCTTCTGGCCAGGCTAGAGCAGATACCCAGTGAGGCTGAAGATCTAATAAGCCTTTTCCTCCTAGGAGATCAAAAAGTCTGTTAAAACTCCTTCATCTTCATTAAGAAAAGAAAACAATAATATTTCCATGGGAAAAAGAAATCAAGAGATCTTATCGAGAGCTAGGACATACTACAAATTCACCTACATTACACGAATACAAAGCAATGGTTCTAACCTATGCAGACACAAAATCTAGGTAACAAATCTCAATTATCATTCAAGTTAGGTAGTTTTGTTAAGGAAGCTGAATTCTTCAGTACCCAGTAAATTTATACTTTTCTTTGGGACCGTCTATTACCACAGGCACAGTAACTGGTGACTCTCTTAAGTGCAAAGCAATAGAATGAACCTTCCAATATTACAAATTACAGGGGTTAAAAGTCTTTCTCTTGAAGATGTGTAGCACACATCCACCTGAGGTTAGTGCCTTTCTCAAACTAAACATTCACAAGACACTGTGGGAGATAGTAGGCATTTAAACTGGGCTAAACAAACATGCAGTGTCTTGGCAGCTCCCCTAGAAATATGCTGGACCAGGCAACTCAGAACGTACCGTTGACCTGCCAGATGTTCACCATCTTTTCTGTAGCTCCAGCCAGGTACTTGCCACTGATGCTCCAACAGACAAGACATAAACTAAGGTCACTGGGTGATCCCAGACCTTCTTCAGAGTCACCTTCTCTGTAATAGAATAAAAGAATGAAATTAAGAGGGCCATTTCCTTTAAGCAGACAGGAAAACCTAGAACTCATAAAATATCTGAGCTAGAACCCGGAGTCCTGCCATCACAGCAGACGTATATAATACATTTTTCTGCTCACAGTACTACATTCCCTCTAAAATCACTTCAAATTACAGAATGAGGTACTACTTATTTCCAAGAAATTTCAAGTTAGGTTTCAAATGGAAACTCTTTATCTTTACCTACTTATTTCTCAAATTTAATATCTTCAGCAAAGGCAAAATTTTCTGGGAAGTCATGAAATGAAACAATAGCTTGGACAAGAAATAAAAGAAGCACATCTTGCTATCAATTCTACTTTAAACTCTTCCTCCTGTAACAATCTTGTAAGAGTGTTCTAAAACTCTATTTTAAAGTCTGCTTTGCCTAACTGTAACAGGGCTGAAGATACCTTTAATTGCCCTTAAGGTCATACACAACAGCCACATTTTTCGCTTTTAGTACCAGAACAATGAAGGCTATAATATTGTTATATCATTCTGGTTGTTCCTTTTAAGGTGACCTCTAACAGCAGCAAGCAAACAAGAACTAAGCCAACCACTAAAAAACTGTCACAAAACAACCTAGCAGTTCACTATTGTCTCTTCATTCTTCCAAGTTCAACTCATCTATGCTTCAGTAAAGAATTAGATTTTAATCTTTCCTTTTGCTTTCTTCTTTTTTAGACACACCCAAATTGATGGGTGGGATGCTGGGAGCTCCATGTTGTGCAGCATTAAAGAGTAGCAGCACCAAAAGATAAAAAAAGTACTTCCAAGACACTCATGTAGAAATACATTTAGTTCCTGTATCTCAAAAGGGAAAATTCTTTTTCACGCTGGAATCAAATGACCAGACTTGCACTGATCATGTTATATGCTGGAGCTGTCCACTGGAACCCCCTGAAAGGATATTCACTTTTCTGCTACATGACAGTCCCATACCATTTTTATTTCACCCATGTCTCCTTTTATCAATTAATTAAGGACATTTTTAAACAGCACTGACGTGATCTCTTTATCGAGACTCTAACCTGGTTGACGTTTAAGTTCTGTTTCCAGTTTTAAGCTATTTAATTTATTTTGCATGCCATAAACACAGCAACAGAAAACAAATGACGTATTTTGAGTGCAGGAGATAATGAGAACAGCCAACTCTGCAGTATCTTGCACAATTACAGCTTAAATGAGACATCTGGGTGTTGTAATGAATCAACTTACAGCTTATTGAGCACACAGGTCTGTTGCAATGAATATTGCTTCTTTGTCACATTCCATACTCTGATGGTGCCATCATTTCCACTTGTTGCCAAGAGCCCCTTTTTATTGCACCAAACACATGTCATGACCTACAAATACCAAAATAATCATGGCAAAAATGGAATTTAAAACTTGGGTATGTTTGTTCACTAATATTAAGCAAGTACTAACCAATGAGACAGTGATTGAAATACCCTGTAACAACCAAACTACATTTATTTTTCTACTTTTACAGCATTATTTACTGCAATTAAGCAGGCTTGATAGGGATTCCACACTTCACACATGCTCCATGCTCCACAGGCCACTACTGCACATAATACTGCACAAATATGTTAACTATTGCACAAATATGCTAACTACTGTGACAGAAAAATTAATGCAAATTAAGATGTAAGGAAATATTATTTATTATTCTTTAAGAGTGATTCTGCTACTTCATACACCATGAAAACATTTTCATGACGCCTTTAACTGAAGCCTCTTAGAAGCTGAATATTCTTGTGCATCAGAGGAGCAATAATTTTTCAAGCAATAACTTTTTCTCCAAAGAATTACTTCCCATAGGAAATCATTTCAGTCAGCGTAGTTGTAAAACGATACCATTTTCCTTTTTCTGTGCTCTGCCAAAGAGACCAGGGCAGCGGGTGCAGCAGGGTTGCCGTGCTTACCCTGTTCTGGTGAGCTTCGAGCTTGATGAAAGAGCACTTGCGCAGGTCTCCGCCCATGTCGGCGAGGGTCTGCGGCACGCTCTGGTTGTCGCGGTCATGCGCGGCCAGCGTGCGCACCAGCTGCTGCGCCGCCCACTGCCGGTGCTGCGATGACAGGCGCGACGACAGGCAGCACGCGGCCAGCGCGTTCGCCAGCTCCAGAGGGCCTACAGCAGAGGGATCATAGCAAGGATGGGCATACAAATGGGCAATTAAACCTGCTTAGACAAAACAGTGAGATGATGCCTACATGAGTACACAGGTGAACACAGCAATAGCCAGCATTTCCAGAATGATATTAACAAGCATCTTCACAAAACTTTGCAATCATGTGAATTATAGTAAAAAGTCTTCTGATACTAAGAGCAAAATAACCCCAGTTCAATTTTCACAAAAAGAACCTTAAGAATAGAATTCCAAATAGCCTTATTCCCACCATATGAAAATGGCTGGTCAAAGAATGAGTGCTTTCTAAACAGGAAAAGCCTCCTCTGACAGATCTGTCACTGTCACTGCCCTCTCCTTCCCTCCCTATCCCAGTACCAGCCAGGAGGGAGGCACAGACACTGCTTTGTGGTTCCCTGACCTCTCAGAGCAGAAGCAGCACAAATCTCTGTCTTAGACACAGAATAGCACTTAGGTAGTGGCAATTAGCTGTTATCTTCCTTAATTTAATCAGAAGGCATAACCAGGCTCAACGTCTCAGCTCTATGGCTTTGAATACGCACACAGGGGTGAAGTGGTGAAAGATGCAATTATGGAGTAAGACCATATTTCTAAGTAAAATGTATGTCATAAACTGTAACACTCCTTTGATTAAAGCAAGCTTTGTACATTTTTAAAAGTGCATCTATTTATACATTATTCCAGCAAGTCTCTCCCTTACATACAGATGAAGAACTGAAGATCTAAAGATATTTAAAAACAAAGCTGTATCATACCTTTCTTTTCAATTTCAGCTTTATCATAGTTTGGCCTCAGTTTGGCCCCTTTGTCGGCCAACAATGCCACAAGCGCTTGCGTAACCACAAAATTTGGAGATGTGACAAGTTTGTTTTCTTCTGCAATTCCTCTTAAAAAACTTGGCAAAAATTTTCTCTGAATTGGATCATCGACTGTTGTCAAGTTCACACCAGTTGCTGCAGAAATCAAATTCTGAAAAGAAATAATTGGTGAAAAATAATTAGAACAAATAGAACAATCGGATTTAGAAACATTTTCAGTTGCACAAATTGTGCATAGTTTTACAGATTTTAATTGTTTCTTCTGTTCTCTACATGTTGACTCAATTAAAATACCAAAACCTTAACAGAAAAACCCTATGAACAGAAAAAGTGCATCCATTTTCCTCACTTGAAAAGAGTACTCAGCAAAGACACGTACAGTTACTTGATTTTTGCCAACAATCAAACATAGCCCTATGCAAAGCCACAAAAAAGGACTCTAATGAGATCCTCCCAGCTGAGAAGGTAAAAGCACAAATAATCAAAGTGGTCTCAAGTAAGTACTGAAGTCCTACCTGTGTACATAACTGCACCAGCAGCTTTGCAGCACTGGGAGTGTTTGATGCCAAGCAGCCAACTGCAGTGCTCAGGTAGGCAAGGCAAGAGATGGGCTTGCTGGTTTTGCTGTGGATGCCCCTGGATCTCTCTGTGGAGGTGGACACTGTGGACGGGCTCGTGGACAGGCCTGCTCTCCCTGCTGCTGCCAGGCACATCAAACGAACCAAAGTGCGGATGTCTGTCAATCCCAGGGATTCAAGGCCAGCTGCCAGGCTACAACTGGAACCACTGTGGAAATGGATATAAAAGCCCTTGGTTCAAAAGAACAAAATCACCAGAACTTTTTCTCTTAGCAGTATTATGTAAGAACAGGCACGAGAATTGCTTTCCCAATTAGTTTGAAATTGCATCCTTCTCAAACAGAACTGGGTAACTGGTTACAAAATGAAAGGCAGAAGTGTTGCCAAAGATGCCACAAACCTGACAGACAGAAGTGAGAGTGCTCTCATAACCATTGTTCTTGCCAGAAGCACTTGGGCAGCAGCTGTCACTCTTCTGAGAGCCATGACACGGTCGTGGGGATTTACCAGGGCAGCTGCTTGTTCTCCTAAGGTTATTCTGCCAGAAGAACTTTTTTCTATTGAGCCGTGACAGCCTTGGAAATGATAATTTGCATTAGTGTTTAGAGAAAAACAAAGCATTATCATATAGTAATAAGCATAGAAGCCAAGTTGGCCTAAGTCACTGATTCATTTTTCAGTATTGCATACATACAGAACTACAACAATAATGACCGAGAGGAAAATACACTCCTGAAATCACTCTATAATTTAATCATCCCTTATTTTCAAAGAGACATGAACACAATCTGACATACTCAGTCTTAATTCCTCTGATTCCCTTTTCCATCAGAGGGGACTATTTTTCAGTCGCAACTTAAATCCATTCATTGGGTTCTGCAGAACATGTTACTGGCATCTACTGTTTGACTACAGTCACAAGTGTTACTGGCAAAATTCAATCCTTCTGTCAATTCATAATGCCTCACACTCGTGTCTCTAACTTTCCCATAACAAAAGGACAATCCAGAGCTGGTCTCCACTTCCTCATGGTGGCAGGCAGGAAATACTGTCAGGATGTTCCTGTCTTGCCTCTAGAAAAACCCCACTAAGAAGGGGAGGAGGTGGTGACAGTTGTTATCATTATTGCTGTTGCTGTTGTTAATATTATTATTATTCTTTCTTTAAATGAAATGGATTTCAAATGTACCTATTTGCATCAGTGTTTCCTCCATACTGTTCGTGGCTGTCACCATTGCAACTGAAGCACCCAGAGGGTCACTGTCAGGGAACTGAACGGGTTCAGGTACAATGCGTCGATCATTTAACCCAAGAGGCCCAGCCAGTAGTTCAAACTCCTCTTCTCCTGTCAGCTTTTCATCTTCGTCCACATCTAACATGTCCCAATCTTCTAGAATTGGAGAAATATAATTAGACTTGGTTACAAAAACTCAAATACGAAATAATTTCAATTAATTAAAAAATCAAACAGTAGAAAGTATGAAATGTGTACTGTAATCTACAGCACAACAGCACTAAAAACTAATCTTCTGATGTTGGCATAGACACAGCAAAGTGAATCAGAAAAACAAAGTCCTGTTCTTGTCCTTCTCTATTCAACTCGATCTTTATACCGCACCAAAGTTTTATGGAAGATTCTCTGAAGTATCAAACTAGCTGCTCTTTAAAAACACAGACAGGGATCATCACATACAGCACAAGACAGCTCCAAAACTTGAAGTACAGTGAAAAGTGCAGGCAAACAGTCCTGCTTTAAATCATGGTAATAAGTGTGTATTCCAAAGGACTGAATGGTAAAGACAGATGTTAGAAATTTCTGGTCTTTGTATTTTATCAAAAAAGCATGCATTAGTTCATGGTTTACAACTGAACACCCATGGTTTTGCTTTTCATTCCCAGGGAATTAAAAAAACCCAAACAACAAAGGAAAACCACTTTAACTGCAATTCAGTGAGGCAATTCCTTCACCTGCCAACCATTTGCACACAAGTCAGCTTATATTTACTGATCCCTCTGCTCTCTCTCACTCCACACACAGTAGAATCAGAACACCTTTGATCTATAGCAGACAGACTTGTCCTAAGTACTGGAGCACTCATTTAGTCATATAGACCAATGTGGTAAATCACACAGTTGTGATCACAGGAACTACAGAAAGGACCAGAATTACAGAACCACCCGGGAAAGGTTTTCTGCACACATCAGAAATAATCTGTTTAAAGTGAAAGCCACCCTCAGGATGCTCTCAGCTTGGACAAAGGGAGAAAAATTTAAAACAAGACTTTGGGGACACTAACTTACACTAATCAATTTCTCCCACAAAGATAGCTTAAGAAATACATTTGAACATAAGATTTTATATGTGCAGAAGAATTTATATATTTCTGGATGTAACATCTCGCAAGACCTCATCAACGCCAAGTAAGGTGTTTACCCCTTCAGCTGCTTACATGAAAGACAGGGAAAGAAGTCACAGATTCTTCTTTTCTTGGATTTGAACTAAATAAATCGCCAAAACTAAAATACTGTATCTAACTGGAAGAGGTTTTAAAATACACTTTCAGGTTTATTTGCAGGAAAGTACCTCTTAGAAAAAACCAAACCCCCTTCAACTTAAAAACATACCTTCATAGACACTGTCTTGTTTACCTATTAGATCAGGAGCCTGGCCTTTGTACCTGTATGAAAAAATAACAAAGAAAATTACTGACTAGGTCTAATATTTTATAACTATATATAAGAACTTTAAATTTGGTTCCCTATTAAGTCTAACTTCACTGTTAGGTCTACATGTATCTATGAATGAGTCCAAAAAAGCCTAGTAACAGAGAAACAGATAAAATGGCTTCTGAAAGTGTGTGTGGAGGGGAGAAGCATTTTGCAGTACTAATGTGTAAAAGGTCCATAGAAAAAATACTGGAATTGTCAGACAAAATTGATAAAGAGTTTTCAGAAGTCACTTAGAAGGAAGCAACATAACAAAAATTATTCCTCATTCTTAGGTTAAAAACCAGAAATATCAGATCAACCTTTTTTTTCTAAATATGAATTTGTCAAATACAGAGAATGATTTTAAGTATCAGAAAATCCTGCTAGGAATTCTTATCTCCTAAACCAAATTCTTAAAATGCTGATGGCTCATAACCATGTTTTGTTTTCTTTCTTTACCCACTGTCTTTTCTTTTTGTACCTTTCCGAGGCCGATGTTTTAGATTTGCTCTTGAGGGCCAGGTATTTCTCTCTGCAGATGCCACACAGGAGGTAGTAGGGGTTCCCACTGCCGCACTCCCCCCCGAACCAGCCATCCACGTAGGAGCCGTTGCTGCGGTAGCCCTGGCGGTTGGCGCTGCGCCCACAGCCGGGGTGGTTCCTCTTCATGTGCTGGTTGAAGCTGACCACGCTGGATTCACACAGCTCACAAACCACCACTTCTTCTCTGTCTTCAGATTCACAGACGTGCTGCACAGCAAGATTTTCACATATTATTTGTACAGGGTAAGTGTCTACACCTTAAGATATAAAACATTACAATATCCTTAGGTGGGTGTCCCTGCACACTTCTGTCACTGAGTGGTATTTATATGGTTGACTTGTACAAAAGCAAAGCAGAAATGCACAATTTATGACATAATGAAGACCATCTCAAAACAGGAAAAACATATGGAATTAAAGTTTCAGAGGAGACAATTTCCTACTCCACGTTAGATTGACTCAAAAATTCCTGACAGTTGTAACTTTTCATTTGTAACTGTGTCACGTTCCACACTGTCTCTATCTGGTTCTCTTCAGAACTTGTCCAAAATTGGATCTAACAAAGGAAAGGAACCCCTTTTTGCTTTCAGACAATCAGATTTTTGCTTTGAGCAACAAAAATTACCATTTGTGTCAGAAAATATCAAGGTTTTATCTCAATATGAAGTCCATTTTTCATAATTACATTTCTGTCCTAAGTCAGCAAATTCACTGAGATATTTCAGTGAAGCAAGCACTCTGAAAAATTCAATACGCATCCTGTAACTTGCTTCCATATCATAATTAGGAGATGAAAAGCTGTGTTTTAGGGCTTGATTGTCTAATTTGACATGGATAATCCAAAGATTAACAAAGTGCTGCTATATACATATATATATTTGTTTTCTGCCTCAATGGTTTTTTAGTGCTCTATACAACAATTCAGTGAGGACTGCCAGCACATCCTTCCCAGAGAATGGAATACATGACACAATTAAATTAAGAAAAACTGATTTATGTGCAAATTATGTTGCTACATATTGGATACGATTAGCAGTAGCAGGAGAAGAAACATTTACAACTGTGTTTGTTATCTCACACAGCTAAGCCATCTGGAACACCTACTTGTTTTCTATCTAGTATCATCAGAACAACTATGTGAGTTCTGTTCTCCTCTTTCAGGGGAGGAAGAAGAAAACTGTGGAAGTGCAGAGCAAGAAACACAAGAAATCACTACTCTTAATCTAGAAGCAATGCTACAGAAGACAATATGATTTTAAGCACTGCTGGCACTTAGTAAGATATTTTCGAACAGGCTCTAAGCATACACATGCTACTTTAAATTTAAAAATACAAGCATGCAAAAAGCAGTAAGTCAAAGCAGCCTCTGCTGCAGTCACACACACCCAGGTAGGCCAATCCAGTACCTCTGGGATCCACATTCCCAGAATATCATTATCACTAGCCAAGTCTTGCCCAAACATAGCTTCCATTGCTTCATCATCAAGGTCAATCTCCAACTCCTCATCCAAGTTGAAGTCATACAGTGCCCCTGGATCTTGTTGCAAGGAGATCCCTTCCCTGCGGCTCTGGTTCCTGTGGGCCTGCACTGAGCGGTACAATCCCGCTCAAGGTGGGAGAAGAGAGAAACAGGAAAGCAGGACTTTTATTTTCCAAGGCAGAGAGTTGGCTGTACTTCTAATTTCCTTTTTGTTTTAACACTTTTGCTAAACAATCTACTTAACACCACATAAAACTCTTAAATATACACTGGCACACATTTGAGAAGGAGTTTTCTAAACATCATTTTATCTACAGCGAAGTCCCAGTCCCCCTCCTATTCATTTCCTGGATAAGCAAAGCCCTTGGAATTCTTTCAGTTCCTTACCAGCACGTGCCAGCAACGTTCGGGCAGCTAAATCAAATTTGTGCCTCCGTGTGACAGACGACCGACTTCGAGAGGGAGGGCCACTCGCTGAAGCTGCATTATCCACATGATCAAGATTATCAGGGCTACAGGAATTTGGAATTTACAGGTCAATCAAATCAAGTTTTTAAAACCACATACAGTACTAAATAAGATTTATCAGCATTTTTCCTTTCTTTAATGGAAGAAAAAAAAAAGGAATTTGGAATTCAAGAATGTTTAGTCTCAAGGAGCACATATATACTGTTCTGACTGCAAGAATTACCTCTAACAAATTAGATGCAGCCAAGTCAACAACTACTCAATACTCCAGAGCACCTAAGCATGGCCCAAATTTTGAGAGCACACTCATTTTATACTAGGTTAATTAGTAGCTTGAATAGTTAATTAATCAGCTTGAATTAGTTTTTTCTCCTCTTTCAAAGAAATAAAATCATCTCTGTTGTTGCTGGCTGAGTCAATTCGCTTTTGGCCTTACACAGGAATTTGTCAAAACATGAATTCAATGGAATTTTGGTTTATTACTTGGTCTTTTAGTTAAAATACAACTATAAGCCCTCATTTTCTTTCATTCTTTTCTTTTTTGTTGTGAAGAAAACATCCTCAGTTACATTCTTCCCCAGTTCTGCACACAAACAGTGCTGGAAAATAAATGCATCATGTACACGTAATTTAACTGCATCTTTGCTTCTGCTCATGCTGTAACAAAATTCAAAAGCTGCATTATAAAGTAACTCTCTGTCAGCAACAATGAATTTGTGAGATTTCCAGTTTCAGCAACAGATTACAAGCGATTACAAGAAAATTATTTTACCTCTCACTAAAGCCTTCCTCCATTTCAGTGGCATCAGCAGAAGGGATATCACCTGGAGACTGCAAATAGCAATGATCCCCAGATTTCCCACTACTGCCAGAGACGATTGTCCCGTGCCGTGACTCTGCAGTCCCCTCTGACTGGGGTTCTTCATCTTCTTCATTTCCAGGGTGCTCGATCATCCACATGGCCAGCACTGTGATGTTCTGTGCATCTGCTTCTCCTCTGGCACCTGAAAGGAAAGCCACACTTTGGAACCATCAGTGCTAAAATACAGTTCCACAGAAATGGTTACAGAACTTAAAAATTAAGTATTCTGTTGGAAAACAAGTGTTTCATGTACATTCAGTCTTTCAGTTAAACTGATATTATAGCTATAGATTACCTGTAGCTTCCATAGCTTTTGCAATTTGCCTGAGGGAGAACCCCATTTCAAGCAAGGGAACAGCAATGGCAGGAGGAGGAGGGGATGTTGAAAGTCGGCTGCTTGGATCAGACAAAGCTTAAAAGACAGAAAATGATAAATGTAAAGCACATTAATCTTTCTCTTGTGTTACTTTATTACACCTTATTTTGATATATATCAGCTTGAACTAAGGAAATAACTAGTCTCAACTTTTCTCTCAATTGCTTTCCAGAAAAGAAGATACTTTCAGTAACAAAACCAGATGGAGTTCATTCTTCTCTGTAACATAGATTATGTTGATTGATTCTGTTTGATCAAGTAGGATGCTGATGATATGCAAAGAACTATTTAAGCAATTTCTATTGTTTTCATTTTGAACTGTAAAAATTATCTATTTGATCTATATTTAGGTAGCCTAGATAAAGTTATCCTTGTCCAAATCATTGAGATTCTCAGATGGTGAGATCATTATACATTCCTCTTCAGGTACAGAAAGAGACCTCAGCTGAGCTGGGAACGTATCTGAAAAACCTCTTTGTGGACGATGGCTGTATTTCTGTGCAGAGTCATTCACGGGACTCTCAAGAGGTCATTTACTGTCCCAAACCCCGAGTTTCTTTCTGACTTGCCATAAAAGTGATGTCTAATCAGTGAAGACAAAAATGCACTAACAAACAAACACTGTTGTAAAGACACTATCATGACTAGAAGAAAGTCATCTCATATTTACATCAAAAGGAAAAAAAAGGAGACATGAAACTGAGCAGACCAGTTGCTATGCAACACACGAACCACTAAACCTCAAACTAATAGCACAGATACAAGGGCAAGAGTAAAAAGCACTGGTGTGTTGTAGACAGGAAGAAGAATTATAAAAGAAAGCCCTCATAAAATCAGGCCTGCTCTGCTAAATTGCCAGTTAGCTTGTCACTTCTTCTAAGTAATTTGCAAGTTCCCATGTGAAATGAATCTTGGTATGAAAAATCATTAGCATAAAAACATATTTCTGGGTTGAAAAACAAATGCACCTGCAATAACAAGGGCTTTGTCCCATGAGAATCTGTAAAGAAAGTATGTAAACAACCCAAGAATAGAGAGATTTGATGGACAAGAAGAATACCTTTTACTAACCAAGAGAGTAATTAGCAAGAAAGCTAATTAAACCAATTAAAGCTGCACACCAGGTCTGTAAAAACTGTGCAAAATAAGTTGCGTGACTAAAGAATTGGGCTTTTCCTGCATGAAGATAATGGAATCTCGGCTGACTTATTACAACACTGGTGCATGTACCATAAAATACAGCTATTCTTGTATTCTGTGTGGTATGAGATCTAACAAAAGCTAGAAAATTACTGTGCTTACCCACAGCACACAACCAAGGAAACAAGCCCAAATCAGATGAACATTTTGAAGCACTTTCCAATTATACTTCATTGTTGCTTTTTGTATCCAATCCACAGCTTTTAAAAACTCATTTTGTTTGCTTGATAATGCCTACAGTTATATAATCTGTATCTTTTCTTTCCCTAATATAGTGACTAAAAGGTTTTCAACAAAGCTTTGCATGTTAGTTTGCCTTAAAAAGAAACTGTTTGATTTACATCTCTTAAAACACAGG
The DNA here is from genome assembly GCA_013398615.1 of Brachypodius melanocephalos. Taxonomy (NCBI): domain Eukaryota; kingdom Metazoa; phylum Chordata; class Aves; order Passeriformes; family Pycnonotidae; genus Brachypodius; species Brachypodius melanocephalos. The sequence continues at coordinate 1,785,545 of VZSR01003797.1, read as the reverse complement.
CCCTGAGCTCCTGTGACTTTCCTAACTTGTCCCCATTTTTATTCCACTGACAAGTTTACCTGTGCGATTGGCAGGCCTTGCAGACTGGGAATCTGGAGAGGTCAAACTTTGTCTCCTTGCAACTTCATCTGAAGGAGATGTTGGTAAAGAAGATATTGGAGGAGTCTGAGCACGTCGCGCTGGAAGCACTGTTGTAGTAGGATAACTGGAGAACATTTGCCTTCAAAAAAGAAAAATATACATTTATGCTGAAAGAAACCATGCTGAAAGAGGTCTGACACAAGAAGAACATCCAATTGGAGTGCACTTGGCAAATCCTACTTGATGCAATTGATAAGCCTAAGACACAAGACATACTTTGAAGCAACAGCTCATTCCTACCAACTTTATCTGTACAGTTAAGTTCTAAGCATGACATTAAAAAAAAACCCTCAGAGACCAGGAGCTGTCCTAGGAGATAAAAAGATAAATAAACACTTTTCCCATTTCCATGGTTTGTTCAGAACTCAGGCTGACTAATAAATCAGGTATTTGATTTTTCACTGTCCTAGTATGAAGACATTGTTCTGGCTTTTATTGAAAGATGCCTGCAAAACTTCGATGAATTAATAAACTTAGAACTGTATTCTACATAAGGTAAAGCAGATTTCCTTTGACAGCACAAGGTGCCTCTGCAAATTCAGGAGTTTATCTTCCAAGTCAGTCTATCGGGGTAGGCTGAAACATCTTAGTTTTACAGAATGTTACCTACCAAGATCTATTCTAGTTTGAAAATCGAACATTCATTAAAAATACAGATTTTCAGAGATTTGTAATTTGAACTCTACCAAATAAATACAGAAACTGAAGGACAACTTAAGGAGAACATCTTCTCCTTCTTAAAGAATTCAGGTATTACATTTATATACAGTGTACAGCAAAAGCTTAACAGATTTCTAATAAAAACCAAAACCCTGGAAGGCAAAGTAACATTTATACTGTGTCCCTCTGCAGAGGCAGTTTTTGGCAGTATTTTCAAAGGCTTAGGCAGCTAAAGACATATATTCTACATAAACCACACAACAGATTCCCTACATCCACAGAATCATACATGGTAATAGGGTATTTTACCTCAGGAGACTGAGGGGCATAACACCAGGTGATTCTGAAGCTGGAACTGTTTCTGTATCAGTTACTGGAGTAGTAGCAGTAGTGGTATCCTCCAGAGAGCTGCTCATGAAAGATGTTGTGCTAGAAGCAGAAGGGCTGGTTGTAACTGGTGTTTGGGCTTGCTGAGACTGATCACCTTCTTCTACTTGTTGTTCCACTTCTGCAACAGAAAAATAAGGATGTTACAGCAACATTAATAAAATTGTGTCAATTGGAACAGTAGCTATGGATAAACTTTCAACTTTCAAAAATAACTACCACTATTTAAAATTCACCGCAGAGAAAGAGAGGGGAGCGCAGATTCTGCCACTAACTCATGGACTTGAGTAAAGAAATCAGTCCAGGAGCTCTTGCTGTTCTCACCATGATACAAATTAAATAACAAATAATTTACTTATGCCAAAGTTTGTAATAGTCAGATTTATGGTTGTTAACATCTTGGATTATTCTCAAAACAGACAAAAAGGGAAGAGGTCTTAGATATAAAAATACAGCTGATTAACTATAAAGCTATTTTTAATTCACCTGTGCAAGTAGCATTTTAAAGGGGTTTTTATTGTTAGTTTAGAAGAACTGCAAATCCTTCTGACAAATATATACAGTATTGCTCATTTTTAAAAGTATCAAAAACATTAAAAACTCTTATTTCTGATTGATATGCATTCACTTTTTATTAAGGAATTAGAAAAAAGGCAAAAAACCAATCAGTGTTATTTCTATAAAACAGTAAAGAGGGTTTTGCAAAATTGGTTTGAATAAGACTCCTCTGAAGTATAGTATAACCACTGCAAATCAACAAACTATGTTAATTGTATTATCATTGTTACTATTCATTTTAATCTCATTTTGAAAACACACCTTGTTTAAGTCTGCCACCAAACTGGTCCTCCAGCAGCCCATGAACCACTAATTTATAGATCATGGCCTGTGCCCGCTCCAGATCTGCCAGCCCCAGCGCTCTCTTGATGGGTGAGCGCATGACCGCACGTTTCACCATGTGCCGCATCAGGAACTGCAGCGCCGCGCGCAGCTCCACATCCTCGTGCACCACTGGGGACCCCGCACAGTCAGAGTTGTGGCCGTTCTCTGCCAGCACTTTGGGGATTAACAGCAGCTCAGCATACTTACTACAACTAAGAAGAACACTAAGTGACTTCATAGCACCAAGATAAAGGTAAGACAGCTGTACAGCTCGGATTTCTGACTGCACTATATCATGACTTCGTGGGGTGTGTTCATGATTCTTTTTTCTTCCTTCAGCAGGTTGGTGTTGAGATTCAGATGGTTCTAAAGAAAAGGAAACAATTTCATTTTCTGTCTTAGAGGTTGTAGCAGCACCATGTCCTTTGTTATCATCAGCACTTTGGCCTAATCGTGTATCTGATCCAACATCCCCATCCATTTTCTGGTCCATTTCCCCTTTATCTTCAGATTCATGTCTGTGTTTTTTCTCGTGTCTCTTGGTGCTTTGCTTTCCTGTATCTTCATGAATACCAGTCAGATAGGTGAGGTCCAGTAACACAGTAGCTGTCAGCCCACGAAATCTTGCAACATCAAAAGGCAGTGGTTCACAGGGCTCCAGATTATACAATGGAGTATCACTAGGCGACCAAAAAGTTGGGAAGCTTTAATAAAGATCAGAATGACACAGGAAAAAGCAAGTGAGGGAGAGACAGGAGGAACGTACAGGAAATAATGTAGGCAAATAAGATGCAAAATATATTTAACAAAACAAACCAATTCTATAAATTAAATGCAAACAGGGGAAAATGAGGTTATGATCAGAAAACAGGGAGATATGGTTTCAAAGCAAATGCAACAAAGCATACACAGGTTTTCAACAATAAGCACTGAAACCCAGATGCCCCACAGAAGCTATGAATTCTGTGCTGACACAGGCTCTGGATACACCGGTTATCAGAAATATGTAACAGACTTTTATTAGGAAAAAATATTTGAAGGTAAATATTATCATCATACCTGAATCTTAAGAGGTATAAAATCTTATAAAGAAAACTTTTAAACATTGAGGAAAAGCTTTGATTGACCCCAGCTATTCATCACCACAAGCACACTACTCAGGACAATTTTGTCTCTGGTGTGTCAGGACAGATCACCTGGTGAGGACAGTGACTTCCAAAAAGAAAACCTAACAGACACACTTATCTGTCTGTCCATCTATGGTGATATTTTCTGGTACTATTTAGGACCGTTACACTTGACTAATTTTCATTTGAAACAGGACAAAAATTCACCAGTCCTATTTCCGTACACCTTGTATTTTCCATACATTCAGCAGATAAATGACTTTTAAATCTTCCTTTTATTATCCCAAAAAGTTTTCCCATTTTACAATGTAAACTTCTACCTAAAAATGAAAGCAAGCTTTAGCTTGGTTTTTATTTAAAAGGTATGAAATGAACCTAATTAAATGTTTTACCAAAAGCTTGCTTATGTTCATGTGCAGTTCAACATCACTCAAATAAAGCTTTGAATTGTTTTAAGAGCACTCTTACTTTAAGGCTGTATTGTCACATGGGCATACTTGAAAGAATTTATATCTGGAATATAAAGTGCACTTCAGTATATTAAGTCAAAGTGTCAACAGCATTTGCAAAGACAAAAAAAAACATAATGCTGTAACAGTGGGAAAAGTAAAGTGACCTTAGCTATTTCAGAATGTAATTATAACTGGCAGGGAAAAAAGAAATTAAAAACCGCTGCTCAATTTCTTCAAAAGATTTCTTCAGCTATAGGCAGAAGTAGTGCAAGAACCTAAGTTCATCAAATCTTTTACACACAAGAACACAGGCAGTTCTTGTGAGAGCATGGAGAAGCTCAGAGAAGCTTCATTTCAGCTTCCTTCCAGGTGCTTTCCCTTTGAAGGCTTGTCTGCAAGATGGGTGGGAAAAGGAGCATCTCCTTCCAGCCTTGAGCACTCAAAGGCAGGTGGGAGAATGAATGAAAACTACTTCAAGGCAGCACTAATTTCAATACCATTTAAACCTACACTTAAAGTAATTGATCAGCCTGACTTTAATATAAAGAATAGGTTACTTCTGAGGATTTTCAACCACAAACCACTACCACTAGATAGTGAAAAGTGTAGGAAACAGGCATACCTGATAGTAATCTCTGCTTCATCCCACTGGACCTTGGCAGAGGTACTGCCCTCCTTCACCACTCCCAGCAGGGTGGCATGACGGCCCGTTTGCTTGTGCACACATCGACCTCCAACTCTGAGCCCAGCATCCACTCCACCAATCACTGCTAGGACAGGCCACACCTCCACACACAGCATCTTCAGCTGCAGCTCTGAGAGCTCCGCCAGGCCATGACGGCTGTGCTTGCTTTTCTCTTCCTCTTTGTTTTCTTTCTCCTCTCTCATCTCGTTTTCTTCTCGGCTTTGAACAGAGCGACTTTTCTTCAGTTTTTGACCTGCTTCCTTAAGACATGTTTTGATTTTATTCAGTCTTTCCATCATTTTTTTATTGATGCAGTGTGTCCATCGGTCTGTGCGATGCAGGATTCGAATAAGCTGGATTGTGGCTTCTGCCAGTACTGCCGCAACAGGACTGCAGATGGGGTCACCGGGCAGCAAATCTCTTGGTGTCCCACGCATCTGCATATCACAGATCTTCACCTGTTTAAAGAGAACGGTTTACAAGTTATCTTTCCAACATACCTCAACAAACTCTTCTTATAAATACTGGAGTCGCCAGCTAAATAGAAATAATTATTAGCACTGTCTTTTTTTTTCCCTTGGAATCCCTAGGAAATCCACCTTAACACTGAGGAAAACCTCCATTCTTCAGACTCAAGGATGCTGAAACTACGTATTTCATGGTTTCTCACACAAGACCATCTAGAAATCCTAATACTATGCTCTCCTTGGTTTCTGGGGAATAGATTTTTTTATGTAGAACATAAAGCCTTTAAATCTGTTCTAAACATTAAAATACATTTTAAATTTACAATAGAATATAATAGTGAAAACACTATGTGTCATGGGTTAACACAGCTCGGTGTTTAAAGGAGAAACGGTTCCCTGTAACCCTGTAAAGACCTGTTGATTTCCCGTGGAAAGAACAGGGACCTATCAGAGGCCAATTTTTAGATACTGACATATTGTTTAACCACTGAGCAAGCTGGATGGGACGTTGGGAAGACACATACAAAGCTAAGATTGTGTCCTAGCCAGCCCTTTTCCCTTCCAGGCAGAGGAGCAGGTAACAAGTGACCCGGTCCCCTTGCCAGCCAGGCCCCACTCCTCCTTGTTAAGGGGGAGCCGGCCCTGGCCTGGCCGTGCCCCGGGCTCTGCTGTTACTGCAGCCCTGGTGGGGCCGCCAGTGGGAAGGGGAAGCCATGGCTGTTAACATCCAGCCGACCTTAGGGCCTGGGCTGGGCCAGGCCCTCCCCCATTGTCACCGGGAGGGTGGGCAGGAGGCATCCACCAGCCAGGCAGCTCCAAGATCTCTCGGCTGAGTTCTCTTCTCCCACCCCCATGGCTTTGAAATACTAGAGCCTGCCACCCAGCAGACATGACTACTAGACCCTGTCACATGACTACTGCAGGCCCTGGGCAAGATATTATCTCTTTCCTCGCACAGATGAAACTTCCAAAGCCCTAACCCTTCTCTAAGTGAGAGAAAAGGTGAAACTGGGGACATATAAAAGGACAATATTAGAGTTAGTGAAGGAAGAGTGATCCCTCAGGTGGAAGAGATGAGAAGATGCCTTGGTCTTAAGGCTGAAAATCTTCTGTGAGCCATGGTAACAAACTGTAATATGCGACAACATTCCTTTACACCGTGGACAATATGAATTGGGAAGATGGATTGAGCAAAAGTATCTGTAATTGAATGTAACTGAGTGAATATTGAATTGGTGGCTGTGATCCCATGAGATGTCTGAACAGAGAGAGATAAGAAGCCCTCTGTGCCAGTGAAGGAGTGAAAAGAGATCTCTGATCCATGAGATGAAAAAATCATTTGCATTTGAATTGTTCATTTTTAAAATGATACCCCAGTATGAGTCCACGGCCCATACGTAGCCACGGGAAAGGCTACGTGATATGGGTGGTTCACAACTGCAGATCTTTCCCCGGGTCGGCTGCTTTTGTGAAAGTTAAAAGCCACAAGAAGACTGTGGCTTTCTTGTGGAAAGTTACCACAACAAATCAGGAGACTTCTCTCTCTAAAAGGATTGATGAAAGAGTATTTTATAAGTGGTACTGACCTAGAGTTTCAAGTTTCGTCTTTATACATTGTCTGTGAGAAAGAAAAGTAGCTGGTAGGGAAGGAGGAGTGTTTTGGAAAGTTTCATTTTGATATTTATTCTTTTCTTTTAGTGTTTGTTAATAAATCTGTCTTTATACCTTGAAGTTTGGGCCTGCTTTGCTTTTCTCCTCATTGTACTTCACAGAGAGAAAAGAGCTAACATTCAGACCACTGCACTAAGCTGGGCAGAGACAGGCAAATGTGAAACCATGACACTGTGTATTAGCAACGCTGTTTTGGTCAGTAATTCAAAGTAGCACCACACAGGCTGCTCTGATGAATACTGACTTTATACAAGCCGAAACCAGTACACCTCCACAGACAAACATTTAAGTTACCTTCTCTCCTGGGTTACTGCTATAGAACATAACACAAGGGTATAATTCAGCTGCATCCACATCTTCAAAAGCTAGTTTTGGCTCCTAGGGAAGAAACAAAACAAAAAACCCTCAATCTCAGAACACCTTAACAAGCAAAAATATGAAACATGAAAAAGTTATATCTGTATTATAAATCTTCTAAGTACTGAAACTGCCATGTTTTAACTCTCATGCTTATCCATGCCATATTACCATTGCAAAAAAACCCAACAAAAAACTAATTGATGTTAAATACCTCTCCATTTTTACCAAAGGAAATAGTTCTTGCTTCCATATCTAACACACATGTGATGAAATCTCCTTGGGTAAAGCTTGACAGAGTCAAAGTCTGCTCTCCATTGTGATAGAGGTTGCCACTGTAGGCTCTGTAGAGCCACATATCTGAGGTAGTGCGATGGTTGAAGTCATGCACAGGCCAGCGAGACACTCCCACACAAGTGCCTTCATTGCCTCGGTTCTCCTTCACAATGTAGAACTAACAGGCAAAATAAACACACAGGGAAAAATGTCAGGAACATACACTTTAACACAACAAAAAAATTAAATTCTTCCTTACAGATATGCAGGTCTACTTTTAACTGTTTTTCACAGAAGCTTTTAATGAGAAAAACAGTAAGTTTCTATGGTAAAACCATTAAAAATCCCTCCAAATGACGTATTAAACACTGTTCTTGTCAGTCAGGCTGATGTGTCTTTTTGCAGGAAAACAACACGCTTTGTGAAATCTTTTTATACAAAAAAAATCCTAAATCTATGTTATTCAGTAGGTATGTTTTGCAAAACTGTACATGCATGCTGACTATGGACCTTAGGGACAAGTACCATTACCTCTAATAACACATAATACACATTCACAGTCTCCAATCTGAGGGCTGAAACACTCAAATCCCACCACTCAAAAGCAGCCACAAACTCCTCCGTTGGGACTGAAAATCACAGAATGATTTAGGCTGGAGAAGATCCTTACAATCATTGAGTCCAACCATAAATGTAACACTACCATTTACTTAAGAATCATGTCATAAGCAAAAAGCACAGTCAGCTGCTGTTAATAAATCATAGCACATTTACAAAACAATGAGAGGGTGTGGAAATACACAAAACAGAAAGCGAGATAGATTTAATTAGCATAGCTAGTTTGATAATCCAGGATGCCATGGCATAGACAAGCAGAACTTTGAAGATTACAGAAGATGGGATTAAACCTGCTTGCAGGAAACAGGAGATTCAATCAACCTTCTGCAAGCAAGAGATGTTGTAAAATGTATGAGTTGTCTGTGTGAACTGTAACCTGATTATTGTAGTAGAAATTTATTAATCTTCCTGAAATGGTATATAAGCTTTGGGAAAATCTCAGTAAAATTGAATTCTGACCACCAAATCAGTCTTCCCGTCTCTCTATCAATCGTCAGTAAGAGGGAAGGTAAGAAATACACATTTATGCAACCTACCTTCCACTGGTAACAACCGGAAGTAACTCCAGTGGACGCTAAGCCATATCCTTTGCCTCCACTTCCATGAGTTAGAATCTGCCCATTCTCCACTATGCAGCACTGAGCTTTCTCAGGATCAAAGGACACTTCCTGGATGGGAAGATTCTCATCTTCATCCTCAGACTCTCCTTGCTTCTACCAGAAATAGGACAGAACATTTGTGGTAAATGTAATTCAGCTGCATTCAGTCACAAGACAAAGTACAAGCACTGTTACCTGGAGCTTCATTTCTTGTTCTTTCTCCTTTATTTGAATTGCTTGTTTGGCCTGGGCTATCGGAGTCTCCCACATGCAGTCAGACAGAAGTGAGAACAATCGTTCAACAACCTGGGGCATTGGGACAGAATTCAGATCATTTTAACTCCAGCATGAGAACAACAGCAACATTATATAGTTTTACTTTGCTTTGTAGGTATAAACATCAAAATATTTAGTGTTCTTAGATTAACAAATAACTTCACTCAGCCTAGCTTGATTTGGATTTTGAAACCTATGAAACATTTGGAAGTTTAAGAGACTTTTTGAGGAAATGTGAAAGACTATAACAAAATATAAAGACCTGAGCCATCTGATCATCTTCAACACCAGATTCACAAGCAGGTAACACAGCTTCTAGTACATGAAGTGCGAGCAGTCTAGTCCTCAGATTGCCAACCAAGGGAACTCCTGAAGATGGAACAATGTGTCAATAATCTTAAAATTACTTCTGCTTCAGGCCCGCCCCCAGTGCCTCACAGTGTAAACCCACCGTACACTTGTACAGTAGTTGGTTTGAACCGTTAACTAGAAACACTCACTATGTAACACATGTTCTAAAAGGGCTTAGTTTTTAGAACTGCACTACGGAAATGCAAAGTAACAATGGAGCACATTTTGACACGACCATACCTGAGCAACACTTCTGGGAAGCGATGTTAAGAAGGACTTCTGTCCACTTTGGAGATGCCATCTTGGACTGAATTGCTTTTGAAGACACAACTCTACGCAGGAAAACAAGAAAGTCTCCCAGGTGCAATTCTGCTGCATGTTGCTTTCGGAGGGCAGCTAGGAAGTTAAAGCAAAATTTTTGTTTACAGCCTTAATATTACAACTTGAATGGCAATCCTGGTTACTAGAAACAAAGAGTTCTGCAGGTAAAAGCACAATGATCAGTTATTATGTGGTGGTTAGCTGTTAACCTTGGCTGGCTGGCGGGTGCCCACTAAGCAGTGCTCTCACTCCTGCTTCTCAGCAAGACATGGAGAGAAAATAACATTACACTTTTGTGGGTCAAGGTAAGGGAGGGAGACCTCTGTGGGAAGACCTCATATTCTAATTCCTGACTAATTACCTTATTAATTCATCAGACATTGCATTATTTATAAGTAAAGACAGTTAAAAGCACAAACAAACACATATGTACACTTAAAACCAAGCTACAATTAAACATTCTTCAAGCACAATTGCCACCAAAATTGAAAATGCTCAAGGGATTACAAGCTACGTGAGGATACCAGTATTTCAGAGAATCTCTTGCTGCAGATTCTTTCATATGACACAGTAGAGTTACCTTCTTGCCATCCACTCAGACTGCAAAACTGTGTAATACAAAGCAAATACAATAATTTCCTGAATAAAGCTGTATTTATTTATAGTTTGAAACTTAGATAATTAAATTCCTATGACCACGTTTATGATAAACAGTACAACCACCAATGCCTTTTTCAAGGAAAACTGCACTCTCTTCCTAATTCCAAACCCAATGAAGTAATTCTTACTCTCAGCTTGCTCCTATCCTTGCAGTTTTGTGGACCAATTCTATATAAATGTGAACTGAGCAGAAAATCATTTGATGAATTTAATTTACAGAATTAAAAATGACCCAACAGAAACCAATACACCAATAGAGTGGATGGGGACCTCAGCATTCAGTCGTTTCTTCTACTATGTTTCCTTGTATTTTACAATTGTAACAGAAATTATGCAAGATAATTACCTCTGAAGTCTCTCTTCTCATTATCCCCATTCAAATCCACCTTTTTTGATTCCACTTCACCTTCCTCACCTTCCCCTTCTCCAAAGGATGCCATCAGCATCACACCAGCTTGTGACAGCAAGTTCTTCAGCTGGCTGCATAACAAATCCAGCAAGGACTGTACCACCTTTGGGCTCAATTTATCTGCATAGGTTCTGAACACACACACACAGAAAAAGTAATAGTACTTGAGAGCTGATGTGAGGAACAATAACTGCAGCACTTTTCCCCATTCTCCACTACAGGCTTAGATTATTTTTATTACTTTAACCCTATTTTTAAAACTAATTAAAATGTCTAATCTTTGGAGTCAAAGGGTAAGTTTTGAGTCCTTTCTAGGGAAAAAAGGAACAACTCTCTTAATTAATCATAATTCCACTGCAATTTCTAAAGATGGGGTGCTGTTTCCATAGGTTTGAGGGATTTTTATGGTGTAGGATTATTGGGCCTTTTTACGTAACAGATTTGGCAGGTAAACGCAACCTGCATTTAAATGTGTTGTACAAAGGCTGAAAGAAAGATGCATGTACTGAATATCAAACAACAGTTTCGCTTCAACTAGAAAATACTTTCTCCACTGGTGTTTTCTTTACTGACTAAGACTAAATATTTAAGTATTGTTAGGACTTTGCATGCTGTCCCATGGTCTAGCACAGACCACTATTTCTCAGAAATTATTTCATATTCTGGAAAGAAGCACAATGTCCTGCTCTGAGGAACTCCCATATCACCAGTATTGCTTTTATGCAAATGATTTTTATACAGCAAAAGAAAGTCTTATCACATCAACTGAATACACCTCCACACCAAGCTGAGGTAGCAAAGTGGGCATTATTAGAATACAGTGTTTACAGACCACAAAGTTGCGACTGAATCTGACTTTTCAGGTTCAAACACTCACAACTGAAAAACATTTGTTAGTCTTACACTCATCTTTCCTATGAATAATGTGACTACTCTTCCGGCCACCCCCTTCACTTACATATTTCTGAGCAACATTTCTTGTCCTCACACATTTTTCAAGGGTGCTGATAAGCTCAGTGATGAAATTTCCTGAAAGCAAGGGACACTCACCCTGTGGTGATAGCCAGGATCTGCAGCAGTCTTGTGCTGGCTACTTTCAAAGCTGTGCTGAGCTGAGAAATCCCAGTTTTGGGCAGCAGCTGCAGGGGCTGTCCTAACATGGTGTCTGTGCCACACAGCTGGGACAGCACATTCAGCAGCCCCGTGGAAATGGCCAAGGAGACATCAACAGGCTGATAGTGCACGCTGAGAGCAAATACTGTCACTAACAGAAGACGCTGTTGTGCTTCTAAGATTAAAATAAAGTTGTTTTTAATTAATAAGATGTTCAGAGTAAGTGTACTAAGACAGTAGATCAGCAGATTATTTTTTAAATATAATTTAATTAAATTATCAAAGAAAAAGTGAGTCTTTTCAGACACTGAGGTAGTCTTCCTGATGAATCACTGCATTCTACTTTAACTCCATGTAACATTGTGTCAAAATTGTCCAAGAAAAAGTAGCACGCGGATCTAGTTTGTGATATATATGTTCTTAGGCTAAATCTCAAACCAGAATCTTCTCTCTAAGGTAAGGATAACTGGGTGAAATACTTCATTTTGTACTTGTTTCACACTGTTTCTCAAAGTGAAACACCAAAACGACCCAGGTAAGAATAGCCACTGGGTTCTACCAACAAAGGCAGATTTCTCTGTTTTAGGAAAAGAAGTCAGATGAGTAATTCAGTGAATTCTGGTCACTAACATCAAAGTCTGCCTTGGAAAACATACAAGCTGTTATACTGTACATGAGAGAACATCTGGTTTGCAAATCTGCTTTTCACTTACCAATGTGATGCTTGTTAGCTTGCAGAGCTCTTTCTAATGTAGCAGACAATTGCTGGTAAATTTTGTGCACAGCCATCTGGATTTCAATCTGAATACACCTCTTGGCTGCTCTGATACCATCCTGGGCCAAACAAAGGAATAAATATTATAAAAACTGAGACATGCTTATCACTGGGTTATTGAAACAGCAGAAACCGCTGAAGTACACACCTGGTAGTGATGCAATCTTACACTCTCTCCTTTGGCCCCTGCATGTCCTACAGTGCCCAGACCAAAGCAGCCAGCAAGAAACTGGAGTCTAACAGAAGTAAGCAGTGAAGAAGATTGAAATCCTGGTACTTGGCAGCTTCCCATTAATGGCACACAGCCTTTTTCCTCCATTCCTGATAGAAGCACCAAAATCTGATGAAGTGCTTCCAGACGAAGCTAAAAATAAAGGCAGGCGAAAGACAGTATTAAGTAAGTAGTCAGTACCCGTAGAAATGGAAATTGGATGATACTGAACTGTAAGCAAGAACAACTGAGGTCACTGTTTTCTCTTTCACATATTTACTTTTAGAAAAGGGAACACTCTCAGTTTTGTTTTAGTTTGTTTACATAATGTTCCCAATTCCAGTTAAGATATTTAACAGAAAATAAGGAAAGATTACTTTAACAGACAGAATTTGGACAGTGTTTCAAAAAAATTTCTATAATGAACATAATGTATGAAGAATAAGAACAGCTGTTAAACTGAAATTTACCTCAGCCCTCAACTGCTGCTGCTCCATTGCAATTATTGATGCTTGTGGGCTGGTGGACATACTTTCCTCTGGTTCCTTAAATCCTGGGGAGTTTCCCACATCTCCACTTACAAAACTGACAGCATTTTCAATCAAAGTGTGAACTCCAAGGGATCTTGAGAGATCAAAATCGGACTCAACAAATGAGTAGGAGGATGCATATAACCAATCCCTGCTGTGTTTTAGTCGAACCCATGAGTCACTCAGAGATTCCATTTGACTGTACATTGCTCCTAAAGATACACAAAAGGAAGTCTCAATTTCAATTCAGGCAACACATTTTGGCAGTAGGTAAAGGCTGAGCTGCTGCTACTGACAGTGGTGGAAAATGAGTATTTGTGTTAATCATACCATGCATTAAGCAATTTAGAGCAAAACACTTGATTTAAATTTACAGCAATTTCCTTAAAGAAAAGGCTGTATTTCTTTTAAATGTTAAGCACTATTGCAACAAGCTGCCACATGAAAAAAACAAAAAGAAGCCACTGAAATTGCTCAGCTTAAAGCTAGAACACTGAATAAAAAATGCTTTGCAGCTAAATGACAAAACAGTAAAGAAAAGATTTTCTACCAACACAACTTAGGCACTTGGATATTTACTTTCAGGTTTAAACATAAAGCAAGAATGGTTTTGGTTTTAATCACTGCATTTCATAGTTTTGAAAAGACACAATGTTATCATTAATGAAGTATTTACAGAATTCATGAATGCAGAAGAGAACAGAAATTTTTTTTAGACTAACAGAGAACATTTACTTCGACTCAAGACAGATACATGTATACTAAACACTATCTAGAGTGTTAGATCTCTTTCATCCGGCAGTTTCACAAGCCTATTTTCAAGTATTTCCTATCAATCAGATGTCATTACCTGAAACCTTACTGCCATTAATAAATGGACTTCTTCAAATGAGCATCAGTCATCAGTCTGCAGCACTGGGATTTATCACCATAAGTTTGATCTCATTTCCAGAGAGTTTTGTTAGAACTCTCTCCCTGGCACAAATGAGTGCCATGCCACTCAAATCATAACTTCATTAGCAGTTAATTGATAGGCATCAGTCAGTATTTTCCTCCTTTTCTAAGTGCTGTTTGCCCACTTGGAGCCATGTAAAGTATTACAAGAGAGCACACCCTGCTCAGAAGAACTTCTCATCTGTACAGAGAGACAGTGTCTGGAGACGCTGGTAGAAACGGAAACTGTATTTAAACTCACTTTGAAATTTTAGTTTGGATTATTTACTTAATGTACAAAAAATGCTTAAATATTTATTTACCTTGTGTACAGTAAGCTATGATTTGGAGATTCACAACCTGCTCACAGGACTCCTACAAATCTGTATTACTTCAGTTTTAAATATCTTTCTGCAGGGTATCAGCTTCAGACATTATTAACATAGCCATTTTCAGGGAAAAGTCACACAAATTCATAGGAATTCATCAGTCCAAAGCTTGCTTTCATCAGTAAGGCTGAGTTCCAATGGTAACAGCCAGATCTAAATTTCAGGGCCTCCTTTAAACGCTGCCTACCTACAGCAGCTGCTTATAGGAACAGGCAAAGACAGACACAGAGGTTTTGAACTTGGGCTAACTTTCCTAGCAACCTGCATATATCTTTTCTTGAAGTTAGGGCATAATGCTGTTATTCTGCAATGAGTCAGCACCTGCAGGTCACAATTTGCACCTTCGTGCTATTTACAAATTCGAAATACTGTGAAATTTTGCTTCTCTTTTGTCAACCAGGTTACCTTCACCTAGTTGCCAAAAATTTAATTGTCAGGGCTATAAACTATGAAAACCTGTTCACATCCCATTTTGTTTTCAGTAAATAGAGTTAATGGAATTTCCATAGTATTCCATACACTTGCTACTAAGCACATTGCTACGGCTTCAGAAAGAACCATCATAGTACTTAAGTGATACAGACTCAAGTTTATTTTGAATAATGCAAAGATCATGTCCAAATACTTCTTTTCAAAGTGCAATCTAATTTGCTAATCTCTGCTGCTTTACGTAACACAGTAAGACTACATGGTTTACAGGGAACAACCTATTTTGCCATGTTTACTATGAAAAAATTTAAAGAAATTCTCTTACTCAATTTTACAGTTTATACCTGGGAATAATATTTAAAACAAAAGACAGATCACCTTACTGTAATTTTAACATCAATTCTTAGAATAGTTGCTTTAAGGCTTTCCTTTAAAATCTGTTACTTGGGGAAGTGGCTGGTGAGAAACATAAGTAAGACAGAACAGAACAAATAGGTGCTAAAATACTCAGTT
This sequence comes from Brachypodius melanocephalos, assembly GCA_013398615.1. Classification (NCBI taxonomy): domain Eukaryota; kingdom Metazoa; phylum Chordata; class Aves; order Passeriformes; family Pycnonotidae; genus Brachypodius; species Brachypodius melanocephalos. The sequence continues at coordinate 1,770,313 of VZSR01003797.1, read as the reverse complement.
TCACGTTGGAAGTGGTTTCCTGCCAAATGCATGGTGGACAGAGCCCAGGGCAGAGGATAAATGAAGCCTCAGATTACCTACAGGAAGCACAGCTAAACCATTTCCAAGTCCACAAACATTGCCTACACAGCAACAGCTCTTTCGAAAAGCCTCATAAGCCCTCCAGCCTCTATACAGCATGAGAGCTCAAAGCAGCCTACAGCGACTTCAGCTTCCTCCCCTCTACCTGCCCCACACTGGACTATGCCACAGCACAGAATCAAAGCATTTGTAAAGAAACAACAAAAAAAATTCCAGTGGCTTAAATCATAAGCTAAAGGAAACCGTTAACAGGTTTACAGAACACCAAAAGAAAATTTAGTTTTGACAGGCAATGAACCTTATAAGAAACCCAACCACATATTAACAAAACCCTACATTATTTCATATTTGAAGAAAGGATGAGGTCTTAGCTAATTGTTTTAGTATAAAATGCAAGCATGTCTAAATGTAAGACCAATGTAAAATTGTTTCTAATTTGGAGAAAAGTGCAATGATTATGAGTTACAGATTAAACATAAAGCAATAGAAGTTATAATTGAAAGGAGAGAGTTGAAACACATATGTTGAAACACATATGAAATCAAAGGAGCATACTTCAGAACTAAAAACGTTTAACCATTAGGGCACAGAGATCTAAAAGTAATTTTTCCCTCTTGAAGATACTACATATCAGCAGAAGAATCAGATATGTAACTACACTGCAGCTCAGCTTGATTCTGTGTAACATCAATCACACAGAATTGACTGCAGTACAGTGCTTCCAGAAGCCTCTACAATCACATGAACAGAGCTGCATAGAAGGATAAATCTAAAGCTTACAGTAAAAAAAGAAATTTATTTGTCCTTATAAGCCAGCTTGTAATAATGAGTTTTCTAAATGAATGTGGTACAGCTGCAATGCACACTTTATAAAACAAAAAATATGTAGGGAAGCTATAGAGACGAAAAATAAACATGCCATCAGTTACTTGCTTGAAGCTCTTCTTTTTTCTGGGGCTCAACTGGCCAAAAAGGAGTAAATACACTACACCACACAAGAATCAGAAGACAAAAGCAGACATTTGAAACAGAAGGTAACACACTGACAAAAATCTTTGCCTCATATTATTCTGACTTAAACAATCAGTCCCATCTCAATCAATACAATATACCAAGCAGTAATGTATGTGGAAAAAATATTTACTCTTGTTTGGCATAAATACAGACTAGATAACAGTCTTACTAAATTCTCCACCTTCAAGGAAAAAAGAAATAATCCCCTGTAGCACAGCTGTATGCATTCATGTGTGTATTCTTGTATGTTCAAGTTCCCTTCTTTAAACACAATTTGTCAATTTTCAAAGGCAGAATTCATTACTGCAGGTACACTAAAATATACCTACTCCATTTGGATTTCAGTTACATTGCTGTTTCTTTTGGAGTAGGCCAGTTGTGTCAGTAAGGCACAGCAGTACACACAAGTACCCTGAAATTCACTGAGTTTAGCTGTAGGTGATGAAAAGCTGGGAGTGGAGGACGCTCACTCATCTGCAGCTGTTTGTGACTGCCCTGCTGGCTGTGCTTTCCTTACTGCTGTGTACCTAATGTGGTGTACAGCACGCCACAGGCACTGCACACAACATGTAAAACATCTGCAGGCACACTTTCTGGATCTATAAAATTGAAAAAAATTATCTAAGCAACAGAAAAAACACAGGGCTTAGATACAAGGGGAAAACAACAATGTGCTGCTTATCATCCCTTACTGCAAAAGACTTTTTCTGTAGGGATGGAAGGAAGCATTTACTAATACAGAAATAACTGAATAACAGCAAGGAACAAGATACTCAAAGGATCCTCAGGCTAGGAACAGCCCAGTTCTCTTTCTGAATAGATAGAATAAATTAAGAGGGCAATCAGAATAAAGATTGGACTGAGTGGCTAAGATGTTAATTAAGTTAAAAGAGAATGTTTTCCCTTCCACACTCATCTGCAACACCATAGGAACTCATAGTTTTATCTCCTTTATTAGTCACAGCACACCACAAGAATAAAGACAAAACCGAAGGGGATTCACCAAACATCCATAGCTGACACTGCACTTTGCTGGCCACGTGATAAGGCGTTGACAATTCATAAAAGATGTAAGTTACACCCTCACCAAACACTGGGGCATGCTTCAGTTCTAGGAGATAACTAGGATTCACAAAACAGACAGGTCACAAGAGACAAAAGACCACAAAAAGCACTGACCTGAACAGCCCATCCACTTATCAAATATCTGTAGATCTTTTCCTGACCTTGACAGATGTATGAAGAAAGTTTCCCTGCAGGTGCACCCTGCATTCTCTGACTCTGGCATTGGTTATCAACCAAAACTGGCATATATATCATCCAGCACAAGCAGACAAGCTTGCATTATGGTGTGCTAACTCCCAACGAAGTCTTCCATTACCAAAACAGAGGCATCTGTACATGTTGTGACAGTGTTCAGTCTGCAAATGAGCTATCTGAGCTTCTTTTTAGGTTCTGGACAGATTCACTATCTCTCCTGCTTCTCCTCAGTGTTCAGACCTGGTAGAGAATCTTCTTGCTGTAATAAAAGTTTTGATGAAGTCTACTCTTGCACTATTCCCCACTTCCTGAGGCTCATGACCAAAGCAACATCACCCTAAGCAACAGCCCAGGAACCATAATCCATGATATTGTACCTGAGACCTAATGTGAGGTCATCTCCTAGGTGACTTTTCGGACACAGAGGATATCAAGTACAGAGTTCTGTGTCAGAGTAATGGCAAAGCTAAAAATGCTGACTTCAAAGAATGTCCTGCAGATTAGGGGTTGACAGAGGCCTTTTGATAGATCTTCTAACCCTGAGAATGCCATGATACATCTGCTGTCACAGTAAAAGCAGCTCTAGTGCATTTCTTCATTTGTTCAACTGTTTTAATTGATTATGCATGGACAAGGTATCTCTTTTCACATTACTTAAATACTGAAATCTAACGGGTGCTGCCACTGACAGCACCCTTTGCAATTCCAAAAGACCTTAAAAGGCATGAAATCTCTGTGTACTCTGCTCAATGATGAAGCCCTTTAAACCAGAACTCTTACCTTACCCAACAGTATCAAGGCCTCTGTTACTGAAGCATATCATAACTCAATCTAATTCCTGTTTGCAGAGTCCCGTATTTTTTAAAGATACAGCAGACCTGAATTGTGATTCTCAGGCAGGCTCTGCATCACCCAGATGGAAGTGGGACTTTTTAGTTCCTCCATCACCTTCTATCAAGGAGCTCAGTGAGATTCCCCAGCATGAAGCAGTAACAAAGGGCAATAGAAATCATGGTTGCTTGGTTCTGTAGGTGTGCTGCTGTTCAAAGGATGCAAAGTAAAGCAGTGTTTTCTGAACTCAAGTTCTCCAGGTTCAAGCACATCTTATGGTAAGTGTTCCTTGTTAGCACAAGAATAGAATGTTCCACATAAACCTTTCTCACAAGTTTTTACTCCTGAAGTCACATGAGTGAAAACAGAATGCATGTTTCTGATTCACTTAAGAGATAACCTCACTTGTTTCAAAGGAGCATTACAATTCTAGAAATGAAGAGTTATAGCCAAGGAAATACTATAACCAAGCCACAAAGCAACAGAATTGCACACAACACAGAGTAAGTAACAATTATTTTAAATGCTATTTTTAAATGCTTGATTTTAACATCTGTTATGTAACTGTAAACTGTTTGCAACTGCAAACACAGTTTAACTTAAGAAATGCTAACATTTATCAGGTTCAGTAGGTAAGCAATAGAACTTACCCCTCTTCCTGTGTGATGCTGCCAAATCCAAATCAACATTTCGTCTTCCACTCTAGATTAAAAGATTAATAAAGGCCTCATTTCCTCAGACGATCATATGTGGTGCATAATATTAGAGTATTTACATTTTATCCCTCACCGATAAAACTGAGACAGTTAACAGAGTTATATTTTTTTTTTAACCATTTGTGCTTTCTCTTAACTATGATGAATTAATGTACCAAAATACAGTGCCAAACAAATGTTTCAGATGTTCTTCCCATCTAAACATTCTACTGACAATCCCTAAATACATCATGCTGCTTTACTTACCAGTGAATAACCTTCCTCATCTGATTCCGGCTGAGACAAATCAGATTCACTTCTTGACTTCATCAACCTATAGTTTGCATGGACTGAGCGACTTTCTGCTGTCAGACTTTCACTCCTGCTTCAGGTGCACATACGTTCAGATGCGCGCACACAAAGAAAAAAAAATGCTGATATTACATAAAGGTAGGAATTGACTGCCAAATTTAGTGGGTGCCACAGTTTTATTTGGAAGGAGGCTATCACAAAACATCACAAGACCACATTAAAGAGGAAAAGAGTGGTATGATGGCTTCAATTATGTTTATAAAGGGTATTAGTAAACTTTGTTACTTCTTAACAGCCTTACTGGTAAACTGAACAAATGTCAACCTCAAATGAGTGACTGATTGCTCTAGAGCCTTGGTAAGTATTACACAGAGTAAACAGAAACACTCTGAGGTGAGAGGACAAGAAACAGAGCACATGAGTGAAAAAGCTCTGAACTTATTAAAAACCCACTCATAAAATGCATCCTAAAGTTGATATGCTGGAGATGAAAACTACTTTAACAATGACAGAGGCAGCCACCCATGTTTTAGGGACTAGATTTCCAAAAAGAGGCAAAAAGAATAAAAGAATAGTGAATATATAAAACTCTCCTCTCCAATATCTTGATATATTTCCCATCAGTATCTTATTTAAAATATCAAAACAGGACACCTAACAACAAGTCTTACCCATGCATATGATAGGAATATTTATAAAAATTAATAATGAACAACACTTTTGTCATAATAGGTTTTGAATCTTTTGTTTTCAACATATACAATTTTTTTAAACACTCTAATATAGGACATCGGTATGGTTCACAAAACCACAAATATGGTAAAAAAAAAATTCCAAACACAAACAAATTACAGGAAAAATAAACTATTTTTCAAAGTGTCTCATGCTATTTGTGCCCCAATGATCTGAATTAGTTACCACTAAGCCCAATTTCAAAACTTAAATAGAGTCCACACAGAATAAAACTCTTCAGATTTAGTTAGCATGGCCAAGGAAAACTGAGAAAAATCACTATTTTCAACAGAAGCATAACACTGCTCTGAGCAGAAATTTTGTTCTAAAAAAACTGCAATAATCCTCAGAGGAAAAGTAGGGTTGTTTAGTCAGTTCTAAAGGGAGCAGAGAAGAGTTAACCATGGTGTAGAGTCAGCAAAGCCCACCTGGTCATGAGCCCAATACCCTCCGGAGCAGCAGAGGCAGGCTGCTGGAGCTGCCCATCCTCCCTTCGCTTCTGCAGCTCCTCAATGACAGGGCTCACGCCCAAGATCAGCAAGGCACATCTGTGGATCACAGAGTTGCAGGCAGCAGTGTACACATCCTGCCCTTCAGTCAGATCAGTGCTGATCCTTCGTTCCTGCTGGGACTGAGCAGGTGGATCATCAAGTCTAATCCCCGTCCCCGTGCTTATCCTATCTCGATCCCGACTGCGAGCTACTTCACGGGCTGATAGGAAACATTGAAATATTTCTGTAACATGCAACACAAAAGAAAGTCTTAACTTCTAGACAAAGCTACAGAGAATGAAATATTCATCTACATCTTGGGTCAGAAACTGCCCCACTATAAAGAACAATTAATATCTTTCTAACAGTAAAAGAATACAATAATAATACAGTGCCATAAAAGAAGTCATGCAAACAAGTTAGATGAAGCATTTACACAACATGAATTTGAAAATTAAGAACAATGCACTTTGATAGAACACCAAACTTTCAGTGTCTTACTGCAACCCAACTCCTGTTTGAATAAGATCAAAGAAGAAGAGATTATTTCATGTTTGCCTTTTAGCAGATGTATATAAAATAATGCTTCTGTAAATCTGTATTGCAGACACCAGAATATCTCCAATTCAACAGTGGAATAGTTTCAGGCTTTTACTAGCTCCGGGCAGTACAATGAAGATCCTATGAAAATTCTTAGCCTACGCTTTACTTAATTCGGCTGTAGTCTAAAGGGTCAGATTCTTCTAAAGAGTATGTGTGAGAGATCTTCTCTTCTATGTCCAAAGAACTAAAGTTCTATTGATTTAATCATTTTAATTTTAAAGGTTCAGGTCCCCTTTGGAAAGGCAAAGGTAAAACAAAATACTTCCTTCACTGATATGAATAGAACTCCACAAGTCAGGTTCAGCATCCCTTAGGAACACCAGTGAGAGAGTCATCTTCCTACTTATCTGTGCATGTAACACTATAGTCTGTCTGGATGTTTCTGGATACATTTACGTTACTGTACCCAGAAGCCATGTCCAGGTGGAATTTGAGAGCTCTGAGCATTTGCCCAAAGTTACTGCAAATCACGCAGCCAAACATACTGCATGCACTGAGCACGTGACGTGTAAATCTTCTAGAACCACAAATCAGCTCATGAATGTGTACTTCAGCTCCAATGCACTGTCCATGGAATGACACATCCTATAAAACTAAAGGTGTAACATCCTTTTTGGTCAATAAGGTCCGAAAGAGAAATGTGGGTGTCCTAATAGGAAACTGTCAGCAAAACAAGAGATGACAGCAGAGACTGGAAATAGATGAATATTCTAACACTATCCAGACAAACAATATTTGGAAGAGAAAAAGAAAGTTGTGCAGCTATGGAAAATATTTCAAGTCAGTCAATTTAATTTTTTAAGCTACATGCATTCTACAGAAATGCTCCACAGCTAATACAATTGCTGTCTTGGAGAACACTCAGATCACAACAGAGGAAAAAACAACCTTGTGTGACTGTCTGCTGCTTTACTGAAACTGCAAAAATTAAGGATTAACTACCCCATGAAGCTGGACTACAAGCCCCAATCAGTGTAACAACAGTTTGTGAAATTTACCTTTTTCAAGCTATCTTCTGAAGAACTAAACAAGATGTTTAGAAAGCCCAGGAAAAATATGGCAAATGGTGCTAAAAATACCAAACTGTGACTAAAACCTCCATATTTTTAAGAGCAGAGATATTCAAAGGCAGAAGTGAATTCCAACACAGTCCACTATTATCAACAGTTTTGTTTCCAAACTTCACAATAACATCACCCTTGAAAGCTTACTACATAAAGTAACAACACATAGAATCACAGCCAAAATTCTGTATCTAAATACTGATGAAAACTCAAGAGATCAAATGACAAGAACCTTAGAGTAAACAAGATGAAACCAAGTAGTCTTGTAGACAGTGCATACAGAAGTACTGGTATATGTCAGATGCCCTGAATTGTAGTGAACTGGCTTAGTATTCATATTCCTTTGTATCTAGAAACTTTCCTGAACCATAAAGAAAACTAAACCACTAAAATAAACCTTCTAAAATGTTTATGCAGACAGATCTTTCATAATCTTTTAAACAATTTTTCAGTTTTACCTCAGACAGAAAAAGACACTGTCCTTCCAAAGGACATGGCATTATTGACACACATAACTAGTACTTACTACCAGCTGTCATAACTTCATGTTCTCTTTCCTCCTCTTCATCTTCTTGTTCTGGATGTCCTTCCTCCCTGTCACGTTCTGCCTGCTCCTCCATTTCTGCTTCTTCATCAATTGTACGAGTAAAAGAATGTTCTTGAGTATCAACATCAGCAGATTCTTGGTTATCTAGCATCTTGATTTAAAAAAAATACACACATGACGTGAAATTAATTCTCACAAAAATGAAAGATGTACATACGAGGACACAGGTATTGAATAAGAGGTTTCTTCCTATCAAAAAAATACTTTTGATACCACGTGAAATAAACAACAAGGACAGTTGTTTACATTCAAGGTTTTAAATACTTAAGTTGGAAATTTTAATTTTCCTTTTCTAACTATGACTCATATTATCTGCAGAAAAATGTCTCCTCGTAACGCTTACTTAGACACTACAGCTTACTTAAGACACTACAGTCAAACTTCGACACTTCAGCACCAAAGCCTTTAAAAACCATAAGCCTGGGTATACTGTGCAAAAGCAAACCAGGTACTTTTTCCAAATGGCATTAAATCTGAAGCAACAAATCTACTGCATGTCTCAGATTTGCTGTATTGCATGTGTAAGTTTGAGAATTTCTGGGAGTAACAGAACTTACTGCATGCACACCCAATGCTTTCAGAAGTGCTGAGTCTCTTGCAGCTATGTTAGATCCCTACCCTGAGAAAGGAAGTGGGCAAGACACACACATAGTATTAATCAAAAGTATGAGACATATCTACGCTATTTTAAAGAGCATCATTAGTGCTTTACAATACATCTAGAAAGCCTCTTAATCTTGTAACATGAGAATTTTGTTCATTAAAAATATCTTGATTGTAGATTGTAAACCACAACTAAAAATCCTATCAGAAGAAGCCTGCTTTAAGGACTGTCTTGCCAAACAGTCCCCAACCCTGTAATTCACTGAATACTTTCATCATTGATGCTGATCTGGCTTAATAAGGTTTTTCAGATATTGCCAGTTTCAAGCCCAGTGCTCTCATATCAGACATTCACATAGGTCTGACAAGTTACCCTAAAGTAATGCTAGGACTAAGAAGATAATATGGCCATGCAAGAAAGAAGAAGAGGTAAGCAAGCAAGGGAAAGAGAGATGCTCAGAAATCAGAGACCCAGGTAACACAGCTGGATTCAAGAATGGCAGCCAGACAAAGCTGTGGCCTGCTCAACACAGCTGAGCCATCTCCAGCTAAACTGTAGGGTTTCTATGGCCCAGTGTTCTCGAGATGGGAAGAGGGGAAAACCAGGCTGGAGGCTGGGCTTGGGTCAAATGATGCCAAAGAATGATCGGCTTTAATTGATTTTAAATCACATACTCCAGACTAATGGACTCCTAATTATACCTTGCCCATTTTCATTTGGAAACTCATGAAAGTTTTTCAACAGTATAGGAAAAATACTGGCAATTATATAATATTTTCTTAATAGCCAGTAAAGCAAGAAGAACTGCAAAGAGACACACAGCCTTACCCATCTGTCTCTGGAGGATGACCTGGTCTGAATAAGCTCCATGTTCTTGCAGGCAAGCAAGCGACTCCGAACTTTATACACACAGCGGTAAACTTCTGCCAAGGCCTTGCCAGGCTGGTACCTACAAAAATCACAGCCAAGCCAGAAAAAAAATCACATGAACTTCCTTTCAAAAAGTCAAGCTGAACTTTTAAAAAGCAGCTTTAAGCTACTTGCCTGCTCTCACCACAAGCTTGACTAAGTAGACTTGTATGTTTCAGAAGAGCTGCAAGGACAAATCTGGACACAGTGTCTAGAAGTGATTCATTACTTAAAGTTGCAGTATCCCAATCTGAAAATAGAAACAATTCATGAAAACTGGCTACTGTTCCCAAAACTCAAAATTATTTGCCTTTTCAATATTGTATTCAATATCTTGAGCCATTTAAGTCCCTTTTTTTTTTTCAAGGAAGTGACTTTTTAACATCAAAAAAACTTCACTGCTTTAAAAAGAACCATTATAAAATAATATTGCTCTACTATGAAATAACTGAACTGCCAAGCAAACCTTCACAAAGCACCATAATCTTCCATGGGGAGATAAAAAATTACTGTCCCTCTTCTTTACAAATGTGTTTATAATATATTGTTCTGTTAAATGTTATCTATAAATCTTAATGAACTGCTGTAGAAGTAACAAAACGTACCCGGCCATAGGTGTCTAGTCTAATACATCTGCTCCTCAGCCAGTTCCATGACTTTGCCTGTGATGCTATGCTAACGTGACCACACAATTTTCAGTCAGCTGAACAGAGCAGACACCCACATCAACTTCTAAGGAACACAGTTCCACAGCCTAAATTATACAGATCAGCCCATTCAACTCAGATTATGCAGACAGATAACCAGTACTGTTTTAACTAGAATTCCCAATTCTGTGGAATCCTGTAATAGAATTCCCTGTGTTGTTCTTACCAGGCACACAATACTATTTACACTTTTCTTCATCTAGCTCAGCTTGGCCAGACCTACAGAAAATTATCTCTGGATACAGCAGTTACAGCACAACTACAATGCTCAGTGGATATCATTAAAACGAACCTGGAAAGCTTGAGCAGGAAATCCAGATTTTAGGCAATAAGCATGAAAAACTATTACTACTGTACGAGCAGCTTCCCAGAGACTTGAAAAACAAAAGATGACTTACCCCTTCATTTCATTCCTAACATATTTTGCAAGTTACTTTGCCCTCCCTCATCTCCGCCCTTTTTCTTTTTAATTGCAAGTTTCACCCTGCTCTACTCAGAAAATAGAAAAAACAACAACTGAGTAAGCAAACAAGAGTTTCTTCTTACCAGTTCAGAGGGAAAAACAACCTTGAGCTACATGTTTGCCAAGCACGGAAATCAGTGTTAAAAGCAAGTAACAAAAAAAGCAAAAGAAAGATCATGGAACATAATAATAAATTCAGTTTATCATGCTGTAGAATTAAAAATCATTGCCAAAGAAAATACAGAATTATGCTAGAAGCATAACAGGAGCATTTAACTTGGTTTCAACATACACAGGTATTTTCAACACCTTACCTTTACTGACAGCATAGTCCTGCATACTGATCCAGAGGCTCCTTGCTGGCTCTTTTGTGCAACCCAAGGCCAAATCAACAAAGACTGTGATCTCTGGTCTCAGCTTATAATCAAAGGGCTTCTGCTCCTCATTTCCAGACAGGGCCACTTCTAACAAAGAGCTCATACATTTGTCTAACAGAAGAGAAATACCAAAGAAATTAAACTCTGCAAATTTTGAGGATTAAACGCATCTACCTAAAAGCATTTAAACCACCTTTCACCTTCCTCTTAGTTTAAAAAAAAAATCAAGACATGTTATTGTCCTTCCACAAATTCATCTTACATAGGGAAATTACTTAAAATACAATCTATGTAAACCAGTGGAGATTTAGAAGCACTATCCAACTCTTCTTTCAAGAGTATAAATGTGTATCATTAATTCTACCTAAACTGCACACAGCTATACACTTGCAACTACTGCCTGGACCCATTTCAAAATGCTCTCTCTTGTAAGTCTTGAAATAGCCTATTCAGAGCGAAGAGGAGATGTGAACTAAGAGGAAAAGGGCACATAGAAGCAAGTGCTCCATTCTGATAGGAAGGCATGACTGGAACACCTCTGCTGAGTTGTTGATAATTCTAGTAGATCAGAAAGAATGAAGTTTGCTATCAACAGTATTGTTTCTAATTAATAAAAAAAATCATCTTGCAGGTAGAATAAAATAAAGGAGATTTTCCAATAATTAATATGAAAAATTGAGTTCCTGGAGCGTCTGTTAAATGCTGAGCATGTAAGAGTAAAACATTTCCAAATAATTGTGTGAAGTCTGTAGTCTTTTACTAAGAAATTGTGATTTTTTTCTTCCTCCTGTATGCATTTCCAAGACCCTTTATAAACTATATCATAACCTTAAATGCCACTTTGGAACTTTTCGTATTACCACACAAATAGACAAGAACACTGAAAGACAAACCTTAAGTACAGAGACTTATTCAAACATCATCAGAAATTTCACACCTGAACACATTTACATGGACCATTAGGCACTGGCACTGAACAGCTCACCTAAATGAGGAATATCCATCTCCACTCCATCGCTGAACAGTGGGGTTTTCAGCCAGTAGGCCGTGTCCTGCTCCTCAGGGGACACTGGAGGGCCCTGCAGCATCCCCCCAAGGCAGCGCCCAATGAGCAGGGCCACTGTCCTCTCCAGGTCCACCAGCCACACCCATGACTGGGCAGGCTGCGGCAAGGGCACACCTGTAGGGTCGATCAACTCAGGTCCACCTGCAAGTATTCACTGCTAGGTTAGTCACACATGCTCAGGTGTCACAAACAATTCCAAAATTCCAAAGCTAATGGCAGATCTTGTTAATATTTCCCAGTCAATCGCAGATTTGCCCCTCAATCAGCAACTTGTCAATTGAGGAAAGAGCAGCTAGGACAAACGGATCACTGAACATTGGAACTACAGCACAGCAGAGGCCACCACCATTCATGGAGGCTGATTATGAAGTAAAGGCTCTTTTAAACTCTGCCCAAGAACCTGTTTTGTCTAATACACACTTTTCTGTGTTCTGATAAACATGTATAGATTAAGGATACAACTGGAAACAGCACTTAAAGCAGTAAAAAATATTTCACAGCAAGGAATATTAATACATTAAAGAAATTGAAAACGAGATGTAGCAAGACACATAGTTTAAAAAAATAGCCATCTTAAAAGGGAGAGCTAAATTCTACTGTAAAATGTGCCTTTGTTTATTTTTCAGATTAAAAGCATGTTTGTTATTACACTTACCATGAAGAGGCCACTGTAATTCCTGATCTTCCAAAAGGGCTGCGGCAGGCAAGAGTCTGTTGAGACGATCTAAAGGTGGCAGCAGATCCAGCAGATAACTCAGCAAAGGCCGGGCTACTGACACTGGCAGCAGCAACAGTGAGTTGACAATTTGAGAGAGCATACTGCCAGCAGCTGATACATAAATCACATCTGCAGAGAAAAAGCAAACCTGAATTAGTTACGGTTATGGAATTATGTAAGCAAAATTTAACAAGTCAAAGAATTACACCTCAGCTATCTCAGAATGACTTAAACAATAAAGGTTGAATTGATAGGTTTGTTTAATAATAATTAATCTCTTATTTTAGTTACACATTTTTCAGTAATCACAATAATTGTACTTTTAAAAAGAGAAATCTAGAACTAATGAAACTGAAACAATAATGCACATTCTGAATGCTGCTCACATTCACATTCTGAAGTGAAGGTGAACAGAATGGAGAATTCACATTCTCCAACCTGTGCTTTTCCTGCACATAAAACGTCCTATCAAAAACACGAACCAGATGCCATTCTTGGGTAGACACCTCATCTCCTCCTTTGAGGGGGAGACTTGGGATGCGTAATTTACGCAGATACAGGAAAAATAACAGATTTTTTTAATTCAAACCTGAGGGGAAAAAAAGTGCCCTAAGGTTACAGAGGCATCATTACTGATTTTTCCATGGACAGTTACCTCTCAGTTTCTCCCCAACACTACCATTCCAAGAGCTTTCCTTAAGCAGTGTTGCAGAACGGGAATAGATATCAGTAGCATGAGGCAATAAAAGCTGAAGGTGTTTGTGAAGCAGTGCCACACTGCTGGAATTCTAGAAGGAAACAAACGTAAGAATAGTTCTGTAAATACGTATAAAGGGTTCACTATTTAAATCACTTCAGCTTTCAAATACTTATAAGTTTTTCAAAAGGAACCTGACAACATTCTGCTGCTTATGAATACGGATTTTTTTTTTTCCTCTCCTAAACGGTAAAAATAAGGACACACACCTCAGTAACACTGTTGATGTGGCAATAAGCCAACAATTGTTTCTGCAGGGAACATAAAAGCTCATGCAAATGAGCAGGTTGACTGTTTTCTGATGATGATGTACCAAGTAAAAATTTATCACTGTTTTTTTCCAGTTCTCCGAAGGCTTGGTCCTATTAAGAGAAAAGAGGAAAAAGATAACAATTAACTGTGGTTCAAGCACTGTAATACTTTACTATCACCTAAAAAGAATAATTTTTATCTTTACTATGTGTACCTCTAATTACTGGAGAAATTGGGTAATATCAAGTGGATCATGGGATAACCAAACCTGAAATTCCATTTGTTTATGTCACAGGAGTGACTGCGGAAGTCGTCAGGCAAATACTTCCCAGAATGTTTCTTTTGCGTGCAGCAATGCCTTTATTCTTCACCAGGTTAACTAGATTAAAAACTCACCTCGTAACCTAGCCACAAAAGCACAATGTGTTAAGGAATAATTCCTTAGGATCTGTTGCGGGCTGATGCGTAAGATATCTCACATTAGAATCCCTGTTTGCTCTATCTAGGATGACTATAGAAGGAGAACATAGATGACTGCTTGATTTCATTTGGAATCCATTGGAAAAAGTGAGTTCGTTTCAAGCAGCCAATTCAAAGCAGACAGTTCCAACCTGCTGACCAAAGGAGGTATAGAGAGAAGAACAAAACACTGCCACCCTGTGCTGAGGAGCTCCATACTGTTCCAGGGAAGTTCAAACCTCTAACTTCTTCTCGCTGATGAATTCAACCGGCTGGTTCAATAAAAAGCTGAGTCAGTGATTTGCTTTCATGCTCCCCTACACTTTCTAAGAACAACAATATGGCTGACACACTGTGTTTAATAAGACCTGTACTTGCTGCTCTATTACAAGGTAGTTACCACCCCAGTGAAGTTGATTAAACAGACTCATGCTCCTGGTGTCTGCTTATTGTTCCCTGGTGGCTGAGATTATACTGACAAACACTGCATACAATCAACTTACTTCTTGTGTTACACTTTCTCTTCCCAAAAAAATCTGAAGCCAAAGCAAGAGCAATAAAATAGTCTGATGTGAAACCAGTTGCATTTATGTAAGTCACCTTAAACAGTATCACTATAGCAATATCAGAACCATATTGTTAGAGATGATTTAACTGACTTTAGTCCACTTAAGGACAAATACATGTGGCACTGGACTCTAGATAAACGAAATGAGCATTATTTCCTTAATGGTGGGGGGGAAAAGTAACCCTTCAAAGTATCAAAAATTAATTATAATTTTAAAAAATAAATTAATATGAACCCTGTACATACTGTATAAAATCCCAAGTTTCTCAGAAGAGTCTTCATTAAGATTTCAGCTAGATGAGTATCTGGATGACTGCTCTGGACAGCATATGCTTGATCGGAGGGGTTTCCATAGCTGATACACAATGAGGAAGTTTCTGCAGTATCGGATGGGGAGCTGTAACCAAGCAGGGAAGCTACATGGGTGTGATCTTGCAAGCTTGTCAGAATGATGTCCAACTGCATTCTCTGAAGAAGAATGTTTAGACACAAAAATCACACTTTGTTAATAAAGATCAAATAATGACCTAAGAAGAAAAAAGCATTAATAATAGTTACTCAACAAAAATATTCTAATGGGACACAGAAATAAGCTGGAGGGCTTTACCAAAATGCTCCAGGTTTTCCTGAAGATTTGTACTGTTAGAAAATGGATAGATATCCTGAATTAGATTTACCATGGCTAGTAAAAATCTCAGATTAACAGAGACAGAAACCAGATTGTCCACATGATGGGCAATGAGGGTAAGACACTGAACCAAACACCTTCTCCAGTATGTCATGGTTATCTGATTACTGGGGAATATGGGTGGGAGACAAGTTTCTCACACAATTTCTCTACACTGTACACAAGAAAAAAGGTACAAAAAAGAACCTCGCATTCATCTTTGCCAGGAAGGGTAAAATCCATGTAGGATTTTGCATGTAGGATTTTACACAATACAAGAAAAAACACGTAATTTTCTTTTACCAAGGCTTGTTCAAAAACCTAGTATTCAAAATCATCTAATCTCTAAACCTGTCTGGATACACTACCACAGCAATTCCTAAGCTCTCTGTAGTTGACTTTCACTTGAGAAAACAAGCACTGCTCCCTACCTCACTCCCTTCTGGTTTAGCCAGGCTGCCCTACAGATTTTGTTAGGCTGGGGTTTGCACTGCATCTCCCCAGAAATCTGCTTGCACTCTGCAAATGAGGCTCACCTCATAGCTCAAAATGTTCTCACACAAAAACTCAAAGCAAACCACAACTGCTTTCGGGGATATTTTTACTTGACCTTACCTGTCCTTTTGATAAGCTTTCCCATCTATCAGGACCTTGGGGCAGAAGAGAATGTAGCAATTCCATTCTCTCTCGCAATGGAGGAAGCAGCATAGTTGCTCCAACTGACAGTGTCTCAATTACAACCTAAAATTAGAGGAGCCGAAAATACTTCTTCAGTGGAGAAGGGAAATAATCAACCCATCCGTAACCTTAAAAATTACCATAAATCACACATGATATATCCCATGTATCTGCTTAATTTCATTTAATATCAGAATCTACCATGCAACAGCATACTAACCTTTTATGCTGTGATGCAAACATGTGCAGTACACTGAAGGAGTGAAATAAGAACAAGAAAAGTTGCTATTTCCTATAAGAGTACATCTTAGGAGAATTACTCAACCAAGTCAGTTACTCAATCCACAACAGTAACATTTTAGACTCATTACTACCAGGAAGAATAATTTAGAAGGTACAAAAAAAGCAGCTTTTTGAAATTCTTATGCAAACATTCTCATCTGCTTTCAGATCATAAAACAAGATGGTGACTACATTTTTTAACTTTAGTGAGTAAAACTGGCAAGTCAGAATATTTCAGAAAGTCTGATAAATATCTAACTACAAGGAAAAAACCAAAAGAAAGCGGTACAATTTTCACACGTTAACAACAAGGCATTACTCACTTCTTGAATTTCATCAGGGACAGAAGAGTCCATCAGTCTGAACAAGAGATTTCGAAGAGGACCAGCCTGCCGGCCAAGTATGCTGGTGGCTACACCTCCAGCCAGTGCAAGTGCAAGGTGATTAGAAAGCAGCTTCAAGCACAATTTAAGAAAATTGTGATGTTCCCTGTAAAAGGAATATATACCTGTTAACCTCTCCTATTATTAGCATTACTTCCTTCCATTTATTTGTGCACTAAGCTTTTAACTCTCCTTTGATTTTTCATATCAGAAAGGCAAGTAAATTCCAACTGGGAGTATAAGGAAACTCCTCTGAGAAACTTACTACCAAAACCTCCTTAAAAGAACAAAAATTGAAACCAGAATAGAGAAGTGTCTTTGTGGACAAAGGCTGTAAGAGGCATTTACTTTAGATTAGTAGTCTCATGAATTATGAGGCAAAATGTCCCAAAATACAGAAATAAACAATAATATGATGCACAGTGGAATATAAAAAACTTTTAAGAAGTAATAAATGTAATCCTCTCTCAGAAGATTTAGAAGTACAACAATCTTGTTAAAAGGAAAAAGTCATCTCTAGGCTTCTTAAAAAAATTTGAAACACTGGTTACAGGAGTGAGAACTGAAAACACAGAAAAAGTAAATGCATTTCAACTACATAGGAAAATGTGTTTCAAAGGAAAACCCAGAAGTAAAGCATTTAATTCACTGCATAACGAAAGTAAATTCCAGACTAAAGATCCTGCTACATGTGAGACACTGTAAAGCTCCTTTGTTGTACAAATAAATTAAAGTAACTCTACACAAAAGACACCTGAATGAGCAAGTAAACCAGACTTCTACTTGTTAAAGAACAGACTAACCAAGACTAAGCCATGCACCACTGCTGTAAAGAAAAAACAAATATAAAAATATGTAACATGTATATGCTGTAGGTACCTTGATGAAGGAAAAGGAAGAGGAGGAATTTCACTGTTAATTTTGTCACAGTAGTGCTCGAGAAAAGAACGAAGATGTGAAAAGGTACTTTCTTCAAGATCAACACAATAGGGTCTGTGCCATGCCACAACTTGCCTGAAATTGAGTAACAAAGAAAATTACCCCCTGGAAATCTTTAACTGCTTTAATAAATTAATAGTTTGAACAGGTTCAATACTGTACACTCTTAACCAGTTTCTTTCTTAGAGCAAACTAATACAACTATGGCAGACCAACTTCCTGACCCATGACGGTATTTTTTGCTCTCTTTTCTGTGAAACTCTTTACAATCAAACACTCCACATTTATGGACAAAAACACCTCAATGCCTTAAATCTGAAGCCATATGCATTTAATCTGATTCACCCAAAGGCTGACCAGTACTGACAAAGTTGGTTTTAGTACAAATGTCAAGTCAGAGACTTTGATAAAATGCAGGGAGAACTTAAAAGGGGAGTAGCACTTAGTCCTATTTGAGTCTCACTATTTCCTTAGTTGATAGCTCCCTTGGAAACACGGCATTTGAAGTTCTCCTTGAATTATCTTCCAAATATTAAGTTTTTCTGTTCCTTTGTGTTAGTCCATACATAAAAGTTTACCGGTTCACTTCAGTCATTTGCAAACATCTTTGGTGTAAAAGTATCATTTGAGTTATGGTATATTAATAACCAAACTATTTATTTAGGTACCGATTACCTAACCATACAGACATAATCATACAGAAATTTTTTAAGATCTTTAAATGCATCTCAGTAATTTATCTGAACTTCCCCTTTCCCAAAGTCTCCTGATTAGTGTACTACTTATTACAGTACAAGAAACTTCCCGAGCCATAAAAACTACCCTCAGAAGCAACAAACAAAACATACTGACTTGTTTCACCTCCCACTTGTCAATATTTAGTAAACAGAGGTAGGTTTTGTCTAACTACATGTAAGAAACATTCATATATAAAGAAGAAATATTCAAATATAAGGTTCTGATACATCTTCACTTATATCATGCAACACTTAGAGGAAGGTGGAAAGAGGAGGGAAAGATGACTTTCCAGATCAAAACATTATAACCAGAATGGTTGACACACATGATGTGGGAACACCTTCAGGAAATCGTTAAATGTATCCCAAGGTGGACTTCCATAAAAGAATAAAATTAAACCTGTCCCAAATGTTATTGTTACCTGTCCCTTGGAAGAGCTGTCCAGGCAAGGCTATGGGATGTTCCTGCTGAAATCTGTTGAATTGCAACTCCATCTAAACCACTTACTTTCTTCGGTTTAGTAATGGGGCCAGTAGAGTTTCCCTGACCACACTGTCCCATCGAATTGTTACCCCAAGCATAAACTTCATTATCTATAAACATAAATAAAGTAGAAAACAAAAGCTGAGATACAACTGCTTTTGATCAAGAGGAGGATTACGTATTTTTACATCTTACTCTCTTTACCATGAGAAAGTGCCAAACAGTGACTGTCACCAATGGAAATGTCAACTATTCTAGTAGCAGCCAGCTCTTCAATGAGCTTGGGTCTGAGAGCAGTCGCCTCCGAAGAGCCACAGCCAAGGCAGGCCCCGCAGCCCCACGCGTAAACCTGGAGCAAAGCAACCACAGAACAGCTGCAGGTCACACCTGGGCTACTGCTGAGCACAGCAAATAACATCCCAGCAAACCACCTGCACAATGACTGCAATGACACTTCCAGCACAACTGAAAAGAGCACAGGACTTTACTGACTGAACATACATCTCATATGCATTCCCACCCCCAACCACTGAAGTGTGCATTCCCACCCCCAACCACTGAAGGGCCACAGAGCACAGCACCGGGGAGGCTGCTGCAGGAAAACAAACCACTAAGAGTAAATGTCAGCCTTCCTAACCCCTACTTTGAAATCCCATTGCCTCTGAGTCACAGAGCTGAGGGTGGGGAGGCCAGCTGGGTTACAAGTCTGGAAATGCTGATTGGATGACATGTATCCCAGGAAGGACCCTCCTTTACCATCTCAACATTTATCTCCAAGCTCTCCGGAGATTTTTCAGATTAGAAATAAAACTTGCAGTTAACACCTCTATTCTAATATACACATACATTTAAAAAAAACCTATTGGATCACTTAATCACCTGAGTTGGTTACATTAAAAATTACAAGCACTTCACTGCTGTTTGTTTCTTGAATCTAATTTGATTTTACGTTGGTCACATTTATTAACCTAAAATACTGACTAAGAAAATCTTGAGAAGTGTGTTTTAGATGACTCTTAACACATTTTGAAATACTCTTGTGCATTAGGTACTTCAGCCTCTAATCAAGAACTTCAATTCTACTTAAGTACTAGCTGAACATTTTCTCAACAGTCAAAATAATAAATGATGAGATAATGTGAACCCAGAGTGTCTGCACCAACTCCCATAATTTGAGTGAAAACTTGGTGCTGCCTACCTGCCCTGTTGATGTCAAGGCAAGCGAAGACTGACTTCCAGCGCAAACTTTTCGAATAAACATTCCTTGCAAGGCTTCTATAACTTTAGGTTTATATACTCTATTTGTATCACCATGACCAAGCTTGCCTGCAAAAGGAGGAAACATAACTGGAAGGTATTTTCAATGGATAGACAATAATGAAATGTACCCCAAAACCTATTCTCTTTCAACTATAGTAATTACAGACTGGAAGAAATAAATATTTATTATAGTCTATTTTAAAACTGAAATACTAATCCCAGGCAGTTTATATTGTAACAGTTTGTAGGACCTAAATAGGTACTGTCATATCATGAGTGAGCTTATTTGAAAGTCATCAGCACAGCATTTTTTCCAGAATTGTTCATGCATTCACTGACCTTTCTGCACTGTGAAATCCCTCCCCTGCTGAAAATCTTTGTTTTAACCCTAAAATCTTGCAGGTGAACTTCAGATATTGTATTTAGATTTTTTAAGAATCCCTTTCTTGAGCAGCTACCAAACAAATAAAAACCAGAACCAAACTGCAAGGAGTACTGAAACTATGAGGCAGACGGAATAAGACAAAATTACTACCAAAACATTCGTTTTACCCACCATTGTCTCCTCCTCCAAATGACCATACTGTTCTCCCATCTTTGGACAGAGCTATCGTGTGTGAACTGCCACAGGAAACCTCTCCTACATTGCTAATATCTTTTACTAAAGTTGGAATGTTGCGGCTGTTGCTGTCACCATGACCTAAAGAAAAAAGAAAAAAGTGTTTTCTTTTTGTGAAGATTAAAGTCCTATTTCTGTTTTGCGATCACAAGATTTTGCAAATCCCACATGTATTGCAGTCTTCACAAATGACGACTTCTGCCAACCTTTTGGAAAGATTCGTAGTAAGGTTTGGAAGATATCTGTTGTAAAGTTAAGCATTTAACCTTTATGACATACTCCAGAACACCTGTTCATATCTCACTGCCTCTAAAACTTATGACTATTTTCTACCGAACTGAAAAGAAACAAAAAGAATTGCTAGCACAACTCTCTTCAATACCAGCTGATTAGATAGCCAGACTTCCCAATACTGGGCAGCAGGCATCCTGTACAGCATGAGGAAGCTGCAGTAAGGGCCCTCTGTCACTCCTGTCCATACTGCACAGACTGCATAGATCAGCCCCTCAGCTGCCTTTAGGCAGCCACAGCTCTAACAGGTCCTTTCTGCAGAAACCAAGTATATTACAGCTATCACCTACTTTACAAAAAGTTTCATTTCTACTAAACTCCAGAAATTCTGTGCATTTGGAAGAAAAATGGAGAAGAGAGAAAGATTAGTATCACTGGTATCCATAACTGATTTAATATGAGCAACTTCCTATAACCCAGTGAAATGTTACTTTCTAGCTACGTTCTAGAACTCACCATTGTACACTCCAAGACCCACAAAGGACATCAAAACTCCACAATAATCTAAAACTCAAGGAGAACGTTTCCACAATTCCCACCAAAATTCCAGTTAAACCTCTAATACAGAGTTCTTTTCTTAACAGTGATATGCTCAAAACTTCTACTGATTCCCTTGGAAGCTGTAACTGTCGAACACCGTCCTCATCTTCCATCCCTGTCGCTTGCTTTTACCCCTCTACACTTGATGATTGTGACATTCAAAGAAAAAGAAAACAGAAGGGAACTAAAGCCCAATTTTAAACAATTTTCTATGCAAAACCTATTCTGAATCTGCTTGAGAAGGGTAGTTTTATACCAGACATAGCAGCTGTACAACAAAAATGATGAAACAGACAAGTGAACCTAAGCAAATAGTAATACAGGGTTTCTTGTTTCAGTTAGATTTAACTTTTTAGCTGTATTAAGGTCAAAGGACACTAAGCCACGCTGGCAATCTCAAGGATCCTTATTAGAAACAGACCCTTGATATTAGCCAGTTATTCCAGACTCTTCAAAGAATCATTCTACCATCAAACTAGATGAGGTTATCTAGAATTCCAGTTTATCTAAAATGTCTACTGTTTACATTCCAGTGGCATTAGCAACCATACAGTCTTACAAATGAATAAAAGCAACTTGCCTTGAAATGTACAATCTTTAGAAAAAATCTCTGTAAAATTTAACTGCATAAAAAACTTTTAAGAGCCTCTGCACCTGTCAGCTCTACGTACACACCTGAGTACATGTATCTATGTGTACGCAAAGGGGACAATTAGAGAACAAGGTTAACAGATGTATAAAATCATTACTAGACACAGGATTTTTTCCCAAAGCATCTATTAAAATTTTCAAATTACCTAATCTTCCGAAGTCTCCTTCTCCCCATGTGTACAGCTCTCCATCTTCTGTAACAGCAGCACTGTGTCTGTAGCCCGCCGATACACACACAACCACCTACATTACATGCAAGAAAGAATGATGAAGCATTTACACAAATCAAGTGGGAAGTTTGAAAGTTTGGGAGAGTCAAGTTCCAGAAGGAGTCTATATAAACTAACTTGCTCATTCACATGGATCAAGTAGACACACAATCTTTGCAATCTTTTCTATTTATTTGGCAACAAGAAATTAGTCATAAAAAGACAAGTTTATACGTAAAACTACTAGCGATTTATTTATCAAGCAGCTTTAGCATCATGATATCCTAGTCTTACAGGAGAAAAAAGCAGCATCAGTGAATGTTTAAGACACTGTATGTGAAAGCCTTGATGTTGCAGCTAACAAAACTGAAACCGAAATTCAGTGAAAGTCCCTGAACAAGTTTGACTCAAGACTATGAGAAGCTTTCCTGACAATGCCACTGCCCAAGTCACAGGCCTACAAGAAATCATAAGCTCTGGTGTTTTGCTGAAAGCAAAGCCAGCCTCGAAAAGAAGTCTGGAAAAAACACAGAACTTTTTCTTAGGATTTTATCTATTTCAAACTTTATGCAACAACCAGGTGAACAAAACCAGATGCTGTTCTATAGAAAACATACCTTCCCTTGCAGGGGACCCTGAATAAGTTTGGGATATTTCTGAGTTGAACTATTTCCGTGTCCCAGTTTTCCGTAATCACCATCACCCCAGCTGAAGACTTCCCCTTCTGTTGTAAATGCTAAAGTGTGACCATCAGATCCTTTTGAAGATGACACCTTTTTAATAGACCTGTGAGGCTCAAAAGTCAATTTTTTCAATGTGGACTGATTGTTGGAGTCTCCCAGTCCCAGTCTCCCATAGCTGCCTTTCCCACAGGCTCTAACAGAACCATCCGTAGAAATGACAAATGTACAATATTGTCCAGCTTCAATCTACAAAGAGAAAAAAAGGACGTAATAGAGAAATGCAGCGATTATGCAGAATTTACATATAGGTCTAGAAGTCTGTATTTTTTAACAGAATTTCAGGTTTCTTCATCTAACATGATGTAAAAACTTTTCAGCAAGCAGTACAACTACAATTCTTGGAAAATATGTTACGATGAAATCTATTTTCATAATAGACTAAAGTATGTAAACAGTGATTATTTTATTTATTTGTATCTCTTCTACATACTACAGAACTTGTGCTGCATTCAGATCTCCAAAGCTCATGGACGGAAATCTTTGTCTTTTTTGCTTTTAAAAAATTAAGTAACAGCTTGATAAAACACTGTAGGTATAATTTTAACCAGTACCAAGTGGTAACATTACAGAAATACACCAAATGCTAAGAATCCACTCACTTAATACTATAAACTTTAATTACATGAACACCAAAGAAGTAAGATTAAAAGCTTTTAAGAAAATATGAACTTGCCCCTATTGGGAAGTCAGCACTCAGCTGAGGAATTACCCAACAGCAATCGTACTAACAAAGAAATCATTCCCTGTAAGAATATTAACAGAGCAGAAGTGCGGAGCAGGTTCTGTCTGAGGCATAAAGGCACATCATAAAACAGCCCCAAACAGGTGGCCACAGCCCTATTTAATGGGAATTAATGTCTTCATGCAGATAATCCTACAATAATCATCAATGAAGGCTAAGTGGAAAAATCACATATATTTGTTGTAGGTGTATACAGTACTAGTTAAAGAGTAACCCATCCATTCAGATCATGCATTCCATTCTTGTGTATTAGTCTTTTGAATGCTTTTCAAGTTTTCTGAATGCATAAACTTGCTTTGTGATGTCCAGTTCTGCAGTCCATTGGAATATAAAATACATCACTGATGTCCACAGAAACAATTCCAGGAAACGCACCTATATTGTCTAGTAACGAAAAAGTGCTTTTACTTAAGTCAACACTGCAAAGCCAATATAGTACCAAAAAAGCAGACTATTATATTCTGGGTCATGCATCAACAGAAGTGCTCAGTTGCAACTACAGAATCTGTGACTGAGAGCAGAAAGAGCATGTACACTGATGTTCAGAAAGCTAATTAAGGTTGCTGTGTCAGCAGCTAGCCCAGTTTGAAGCTTTAAACTTGGCAATCTTGGGTGTGAAAACCACCAATGGAAAAGAACATGGAGTCACTAAGATACCCGTTAACCAACAATAAAAACAAACAAAAAATTAAAATAAATAAATTTTTAAAAAACCCTACAACCAAAACAAAAACAAACATCAAAACAAACCTACCAAAAAACTACAGGCAACTACACTTGTTTCCACAGGGCAAGTCAGGTAGTTCTTGTTCCATGTATATTTGTATGTGTGTGTCACTAAAAACAAATCAAAATGTTTTTCCCAGGCATCAATAAAAGTAGTGAGGTCTTCTCAGGAAAATAACCTGTGTAACTAGTTCTGAGCATCATCTCTTCAGACACTCAGACACTATTTTCAATTTCAGACTGTGACTATGAAGCTGTTGAATGTTACATAACGTACCACTAACAAACGTCACTCACCGTCTGTGCATCAGAAAAGCTTGGAGCAAGCTTGGGTTGAAGTATTTTCTCTTGAGTTCCTTCCACCAGCTGGTGACTGCTGTTACTGCCCCACACATACACCTCACACGTCTCCGACACAATGGGAGCATCACCTGTTTGAATGCTGTCAGGGCTGGCACATGTTCTTGAATAGTCTGAAGCCATTCGACAAACCTGTTCAAACCAGAGATTTATTGCACAGTAGCATATTGTATTTCTTCCTATACGGTCACAGTGTTTAATGCAGCTTTAACTATCCCTCAACATCGTAAGTGCCTAAAATACAAATCACCACAACCATATCATTAGCTTGCCCAAATGACTTTGTCTCACTACATCTTAGTTTTTTAATGTTTTTTGCACCTCTTCTAACCCAGAAAAATTTGGCCAAGACTGGTCTACACCCATATGTGCACACCAATCACATGTGTGAGGAGGAAGTAAACTACAGTAACTTAAAAACTTTTTTCAACACATACCTCTTCAAACAAACACAGAGCTGCCTCATACAGAGAACATAAGCCATCAGATGTTCTGGTTGGCTCTCTCCATTGACTTCGATCAGCAGATGATCCCTACAATGTTTAAATGTTGTTATTAGGAGAAACATGCTTCCAATACAGCAACAGTCCATCTGAACAAAACACATTAGGGATTTAATCTTATCGCTAAGCAAAAACTAATGGCTCTTTCTGTAAGTGTAGGTACACTATCTCTCTCCTGAGCTGTGATACCTGCATACACTTCAGGAAAACAAAACTGCCACAAGTGCTAGTCCAACATTCTTACTGATTCAGTTTTGTGAAAGTATCTGGGTTCAAAGTTAATTTCACCCAATACTATTTTGTAATGAAATGCATGTTATTTGTGTTTAAAGTGATAATTATTTTAAAGTTATTAATCATAATTAATTTTCTGTTTACATATCATTCATATTTGGGTCTCTGATTTTATATATAGCCCAAAACCAACAACAAATGAAGTTGTCCATCACAACATTTAATCCAATTCAGACACTGCTACTGCCATGCTCTTCTTACGGACCTCATTCTTCAAAAGATTTTTTAGATTGTTTTTAGATATTAAACTTTATGTTCATTAACAAGCAGTACATGTCTGAAAGGAAAACAAACACCATTTGACGGGAAAAGTCATTCCCTGTTTCAGTCTGAGCACCATGAGGCAGAAGCTTGTCACAGCTTTCAACTGTGTACTGTGCAATAATTTCACACCTTTAAAAGCAGTATTTATCTAGGACCCACAGTAAGCACTCAATATACAAAGCAGACCGCCACACTTCCAATTTAGCTCATTTTCTATCACACTGATTTCTGAGCATCAGCAAAACCGCTGAACATCCTGGACATGTATAAGCACAGGCCTAGGTGAATGGGGAGGGGGTAGGAATGTGCGATAAAAGTAACAGGAAACAAGGTGTACTGCAGAACTTTGAATTTTCTAACTTTTTCTGCTATGAACTTAAATGTACAAGTCTAAGTGGATCAAGTATGTCTTCAATGCTTTCCCTGAAGTTACAGCATAACACCAAAAATGACAACAAAGAGATTCTTTTGCTATTTCACCTTTACCTATGAGGAAACAGGTGGGCAGGAAGGGAGAGAAAGAGATGGTGGCTAACAAAGGAAATACAAGGGAAAAAAAATCACAAAAAAAGCCCCCTTTCTAACATATTCAGCAAACTGGCATTCGACGTGGAGAAAGTGTTCATTTAAGAATGCAACTACATTGCAATGCAGAAAAACCAAAGCTGGTTATACCTACCAGAGATCGTCGCATCTGGGTCAATACACTCATAAAGCAATCAAAGCTGATCATCCCTTCTGGACTTTGCAGCAACTTGGTTTTCTCCATGGTGTTTACTACAGCTGAAGCTCCTAAAGCCATTTCTATCCATTCAAGAAGGTATCTCAAGGCACCTCGTTGGGCAGCCAAACCAAGAAGCAACTCAGAAGCTAATCTACGACCTAGAGTATCTGCCCCAGAGTTTGGAATCGTTACTCCTTTAAGAAAAGTTGTTACTTGCAATAAACAGTCCAAACCCATTGGTGGAATCTTGCTTTCATTTGCTAGAGATAAAGGTGGTAAAGAGCTCACAACTTCTATTGCAGTATGGATAACATCATTGCAGAGACTGAGGCCAGGTCCTGCCACAGGCATCATCCAGCTTTGTCTCAGCAGTGCAAATAACAAACTCAATCCAGTCCGAACTCCCATTTCTATGAGTGCATCTGTGCTTGACCTCGGGCGTTCACTGACAGAGTGCACATCTGTGGATCCAGAACTGCTTTCTGGTGAATGCTGTTGCTGTTTCACCTTACCCTTATCGTGGTATTTATTAGAAAGTGCATAGAAGACACGCTGCAGCACGAGGAGACGCTTTCGAAGAGCTCCAGCAAATGGAGAGTCTGAGCACACCATCTTTGCCAGTGCCAGCTGGCTGCTAAGAAGGGCATCCAAGTAGTGGTCCTGTTCATCACTAGATAGAGATTCCCTCTCAAAATCTGGTAACTGAGGTCCTTTGAGGCACAGAACCTGCTGGGGCAATGGCACTACTTCTTTATTGCTAACTAACTTAGCATACAAGACAGAAACCCCCTCCCTTGTTGCAATAGATTCACTGTCTTCTGTGATCCAGGAGCTGTTCAGGTGTTCAAGCCATTTCAGCTTCACAGGTGGGACCATAGCTGCCATGCTGGTTTACTTCTTTGCCATTAGTCCTGAAGATGAAAAAAACTTGTCAATGAGTATGCTGTATTATCTACAGATCTTATTACTTACGGCATGACAAACCCAAATAATCTTTTCAGAAGGTAAGCAGCAAAAGATTAACCACCAAGAATTACCAGTTTCACCATATGACCATATGACAGGTATGTGCAACTTACTTAACATGATGTAAGAATTTCAGTGTAAGTCAGTCTGAATCTTCAAGTCTATTTGCGCAAAAATTCCCACAAAGCAAATTTAATTCTGCTACGTGACATGAACAGCATTTAAAAGATAAGGCAATTTAAGATTTAGATTTCAAAAACCACAAAGGTGCAGGGCTGATAAGCATACCTCAGCACTACAATGATTTATGTCTGCAGGATCATCCCTGTAACAGTATATTTTGCTATTTTGTATGAACAAAGGATCACAATTCTAAAAACATACACTGAGTTCGAAAAATTTCTCACATACAAGAACACAGACTTATCACAAATAGTTGAATCCAGGGTTCTCCTAAGTCTATGTCTGAGAAATTTTTTAAAAATTAAAAAATTAAAAGAATCCTGATCCCAAGGAGACCATAGAGTTACTAAATTTAATGCCGATGGCATTTAGAACGTCAGTTTCTTCAAGAGGATTCTTGATGTTAACACTAAGTTTTGCCAAGGTAGTTTATAGCTTAATATGCAAAGTGGCTTCCTCAAAGTGTGTGTTTTCAAACTGCTCATTTTAAAATACTTTTCTTTAAAGTAATGCTTTACCTCCTATTGTACAAAACAGATTTGTTTAACTCCTATTTTATAATCATTAACCATGGGTTACATAGGTTCTGAACAATCACTTTCTGTTCTTTGACCCTTTAAGTCCTAATGTATTACAATTTCACAAAAAAGTACTATGATTTCTTGAAGGAGAGTTTTGTGTCCTTTCGTAGTGTGAGCCCTATTTGATCTAATTTCAGACTAAACTCCTGTGGGTGGAAGGAATCTCTGCCACGTAGTGAAAGTTGGTGCTGCTGCCATGACATGCTTGTAGAGCAATGGGTAACAGGCAGTGGAACTTGGTCCTCATTTTGTCTTGACATTTCATACATAGCAAATATAAATTAAAAATATAAACTACTACAGTTATTCTGCCAATATATCTACCAAAAAAGCATACTGTGTGCTATTAAGCACCTGCTTTTATTTCAGCCAAATTTTCCCTGCAACAGACTAATACCCTCATAAAAAGCTTTATGCGAGCCCCAGTGAGCCCTACTCAAGTAACTTCTGCTGCACTACAGCAGCCCCTTACACCCAGGTCTATCCCACAGAAACTGGAGCCACAGCTGTTAAGTACCATTCCAGGGAACGTTCCTTGCATTTTATACATGATACAGCTTCTATCTACTCACACCACAAAACTCTGTAGCAGCTCAGCCTCCAAGTGACACGGGTACTATTACACCCACGACCCTGTTTACTAAGAAAGGCCAACACTGTCTCATTTGTCAGAAAGGATTTGCCAACTACCATTTGATCCTAATATAAACTGTAAGGCCAATTAATGAAAACATCCCAACTCTGGTCTTATGTGAAGTTCGTGCCTCCTCAAGAGGCAAAACATGGAGATGTAGCTCCATTAGGAAGTTCCTTGAACAGACTCCTTCACCAGCTTTATGCTTTTACCAGCTACTCTTCTTTCAGAAACTTCAAAATGTGCTCATGCACCTCAAAGGTGCAAATACTGCTGCTTTTCCTGATAACTGGTAATTTTTTTCCCTCCTGCCCTTGTATGCATCTCTAAAAATAGAGACTGAAGCTTGAAGTTGAGATCTTATCAGTGCCCTACTCTCCTGCAGCTTTCAGAAGAAATCCGTTGTTCCACCTTAAAAATAACATTCAGTTTCATGTGACAGGCAGAAGGCTTTAACCAGACACTGCTGATAATCCTGGAAACGCTCTCTGAATATAAATGTAGACGATCTCTGTCTCTACATGTAACAATTACAGACCACTGAAGTTAAGTATATAGATATAGTGTATAGGTAGGGTTTATTTCTTCCAGCTCATTGCCACAAATACAAGCTTTATAATTGCTCCAGACCCTGGACATGGTCATCTCAGTTCTTTTTAGGACAGACAAAAAGAAAATATGTTTGGCTTCAGAAACTCAAGTGAATACTCACTGCTGTTTTACTATACCTGACCACTGCAGGGTCAGGTGAACATGTGGAAAGTACCAAGTGTGCAGAGTGGGCCGGTTCTGCAGTGTGCAGTCCTACACACTTTTTGAACATGCTGATCACATGTCCAAGCACAAAAGGAGAAGCCAGAAACATGTGACAAGTGGAGAAAAGTACTTTTCTTTCATCACCATAAACATACAACAGTCTAAATGTATAGCAACAGCTTTATAAAACTATTTCAACACCAGAACACTTAAAACACTTCAAACTAAAGTACTCAGAACTTTCTGGGACTTGTATTTAAGGGGAAGGAAGAAAAAAAAAAAAAGAAGTCCAGCTCACCTGCCCTTATTTGAATACTCCCTTTCTCCTCCTGCTCCTCTGAGGGAAAAAAAAAATGTAAACTGTGAGAATGTGCAACACAACTCATTTGTCATCTCTTTTAGAACCACAGTTCCTGTTAAGGAAATCACAATTTTGGGGAGTAAATGTTCATATATATTCTACTGTTGCCTGTTGATAAGTCAACTAAAATGGGACTTAAAACTCATAGCTGAATGAGGATTCCAGCAGAGTTACCAAATTTAACACCTATTTCAAAAGCTTACTCCAGGGAACAGTGGGAACAAAATATATATATCAAACCCTAAAAGCCAAGTTCTATGTATCCTGGATGTAGAATTTTTCTTTCAAAATAGCAGTGGCAGCAACTTGAGCTGCAAGGGAAGACATGTGAAGGTAACTAAGCCTGTCTTCAGAGCTTGCTCGCCCTGAGAACCACAGCCAGTGCTGCAACTGTACTCAAAGAAAGGCTGAGGTTCATCAAACCCTCTACTGGAACACGTGCACAAACATAGGGAGAGCGGCTGTTACCCATCATTGCACTGGACACCAACTGCTGTTTGTTCCTCTTACATCAGATGAAAGGGAATGTGAGGAAAAGAATTTTAAAATGAAACCTGTGAAAACACGAGGAATATAATCAGGGAAGGCTTTTCCCTGAGCTAAGAGGAGAGCAGAACAATTAAATTACAGAAGAAAATATTTTTAAGAGAGCTCTCTTTTAATGTCATAAGAAACATGGAAACTACCTGCAGCAGAGACAAAGGTTCTTTTTCCTTTTATCAGTCAATGGCTTTAAATGCACCCAAAGGTGAACCTATAAATGCCAAAGCTGAATCCCACTGCAGACTCAATCCCACTTGCATCCCCTGGGTTTCAGATTCTGTCTCTTCAAGCTCAAAAGTCAAAACCAGGTACTTTTTCTGATCCATTGATGGTTTTCCCCACCATGTAAACAAACATACCACGCAGCCAAATTACCACTCAAATTTAGAATTTCAGAATCGAGTCTCCACATCTTGCAATAACTAGTAAGCACAGACAGGAGGTAAAAGGATGCATTTCAAATTCAAAGAAATCAACTTACAAGCAGTGCTAATGATTGTGAAACCATAATAATTAAATGACTGGCATGCATTTCCACACGACCAAGAACTCAGAAAGAAAGCTGATGACAAATTTCATTAACCCCTCTCCATTTCTTTCTCTTCCTCTATTTAGTTAGATGATGACTTTTAAGAAGTTCTGGCTTAGATGTGTTTGCTGCACCTAAGGAAAAAATAAACACAAAACCAAGAGCCTGCAAATGTTTGTCAGAAAGACAGAGTAAACACTAATAATAACTGATACACTTAAGATCTTCCCTTTTGAGTAAAAATAGGGAAAAAGAGGGAAGTTGTCATATTTCAGGGAAAGCATGCACTCTTCAGTGGCCTAGCAAATATTTTTAAAGAATTTAAAATATGCTGTGTTATTAAAGAGTTTGGGTTTTCCTTAAATAGGCATCAATTCAGCCTGAAATCACCAGCTAATTTTTACAGGTCATTTAAATCTTTTTTTTGTGGTGGAAACTTGCCTACAATACCTAATAAATCACACTAATTAAAAGTGTGAATGGCCTGTTGCAAGTCATTATTAAATACAACAGACTCTTGGACATATTAAAATTAAAATTAAGTTTATATCACTAATGAAATAGGCCAAACAGCCAATTCTTTCACTGAGAAAAACTGCATCTTTTTTAAGGAAGAACTATTCCCCTATTTCAAACAAGAATGACATAAGAGATGCATCAAACTACAAGTTATTTCCATGAAACAGAAATAAATTATGAAGTGATAAACTATGAATGCTGTTCCTTCCTCCTCTCTGCAACCTCTGCAATTTAATCGCAGAAACAGAAAGAGGAATTTCATCTTGTCATTAATCCCAGCTTGCTTATTTCATACATACAATACCAAAGCACTGACTGCATGGATGACTAATACCTTAATGTACAACTGACCAGGAGATACACCAAAATAGGTGTTCCACTACAAATGTTTCAGTATTTTGATATATACATACATACACACATGTATATATATATTTTTATATATATAAATAAATGATATTATATATAACGTATATATTTATAGTTCGGTATTTATGTTAGATACTAAAAAATATCTGTGTTTCACATATATGTGTCTGAAGCACAAGTAATCTTTCTGCAACAATTATTTATTTTCAAAGGGGAATAATTCTTGCAAACCATTTCAGTTAACATAGAAGTGAAATTATCAAGAAAATTATGTAGAATTTTTTTGTGTTTATATAAAAAGTGACATACATAAGGTAAAATGAGACTGAGAAATAACAACAAATTTTACAGCCACTCACCACTATCTCCTAAATTAGCTATGGAAAGAGATTTTTCTAGAAAGGGAACAAAGCAAACACTAGAGATTTCTCATAAATCCACTAGGTTGGCTCAGACATGAAGACTGTCAAACCTCTAAGAACAAATATTTTTTTCAGATTTTTACTACAGCTTCAAGAAACTAAGAAGTTTTTAGCTCTTCTCATTTTGAGGTAAGTGGGACAGCTTTGATCACCTTCAAATGGAAGAATAAGAAGGAGGAAAAAATCATTACTAAAGAAGTTAGTAAAGGAAGTTCTCAACTCCAACACAGTCAAAGGAGTGAGGACTTTGGAAACTGCCCCAAATGCTCCTATATTCCAAGGGCACAGGGAGAAATGAGAATAATTTACAAAGGACTTTGGCATAGGGTTGAAGGTTAAAGTCGGTGAAGTTATGAAGATCTGTTTCTGAGTCCAGAGTGAAAGCCAGGTTTGGACAGAATACACAGGCTTCTCGAAGGAATTTCCATAGTCTCCCCTTTCCACGTGAGCTCAGAAATTACGGGAGATACCTGAATTTGTCACCCTACCACCTCCATGCAGCCAACGAATTTATCCTAATATAAGTAAACAGGAAGTTCCCTTCTACGGTTTAGATTTTAAAAATGCTTATAATTTAAAAAAGCTCTTCCGAAGTTGCTGTGTGTACATCTAAGAGAAAGACTGCTGGGACAATTTAAAGAAAGGTGGAGATTGGGCAGAAGCTGTACAGCATAGCTACATCACACTCTGTAGCTCCTTTTGAGAAGATCAGGAAGATCAGGAACAGCTCTAGGCAATTCCTAAGAGGTAACACAGAATTCCTGCAGGAAGGGATATAGTATGAAAGTCATGACAAGAAAAAATTGAGGGGTTTATGTTTTGTTTTAAAGAAAGTTGTTGAAAAGAGCCTTAAATGTAGAAGATAGGATTATTATCTTGCTGTTTTAAGTAGAGTGTAACAGGACAATTTCCCCACAAAACAAGTTTTGCTTTTTTAGTTCTTAGCACACACACTCAACTTATCAACAGACAGATACCACCAAAACATGAGGAAGTGAGGAGCTGATTTTATGGTCCTTTTTTTCTCTCTTCCCCAATCATCTCCAACACAGTGGCTCTACCTCATTGCCAAATGCAAGCAATCACTGGTATTCCAGCAAGAATAATAGAAGTCCACAGATAAAGAGGAAGAAGGTGCAACTGCTGCTCAGGCTGTGAAAAGGAAAATCTGAACAATCAGCTCAGAAATGTAGGTGTATCTTGAAGCACAGTGATTTCCCATTGCTTGTACAAACCTACATCTTCCTGTTTAATTGTTATTTTACACCTTTGTGCTTTCCACAAGGCCCAAAGAAGTAAACATTTTAACACAGGGATAAAAAGCAAAATTGATCTTGCATAAAGTGTTCAGCAAACAAGGGGAATGTATTTTAACCTAGTCTTCAAGCTAGGCAGAACTTCTCACTGTCCATGGAGATTTTCAAACATATAAAATTGCATAAAATTATATACAGTATCTTAAATCAGCATGAAGAAAATCCATTTTCTTAAATCAGTGACACTAACACGCACACTGAAGATACAACAAGGACGGAATTTATCAAAGCTACATACTACTAACAGAGCTAACAGAGCTACAACCACATTTTTATTTAACTTAGCCTGACTACAGCAGAAATCAAGCACACACAAAAACAATTATTCCGACAGAAGCCAAGTGCCCAGGCTCTTACAACTCCTACAAAAGTAGCTGAAAGCTTTATTTTCTGCAAAGCTCTTGAAAAACTGTACTTACAAAGCTGTAAGTATTGTACCTCCTAAAAATCACAAGTTTTCTCAGAGGAAAAATAAACCTCACAAGCACTTACTCTCTCCCTCTCTGCAATCAGCAATTCCAGCAATCTTTGTAAGACGCTGACTACATTTATTTTATGGGAACCTAATTACAAAAGCTTGTAACACAAGAAGTCCATCTGTATAGTCAAATCACTGCCAGGAAACACCAAAACTAAATACAAAGATCTGGTTGTGAAACTGAATCCTATTCACTGCCTGCCTGCAATGTTGTACCACACACATATATACAGAGCTCTTCACTGTGTGTTCCTTGACAATGAACTTCCTGGAGTCCGCAACAGTTCCATTTATTATTTTCACCACGAGGGGCTCCTAGGTTACCTCCTGTGCTCAAGGTCCCTTCAGCATAATGTCACCTGGGTCGTTTCTAAAAAGGATTAGAAAATTTAATACTTAAACAGACAGCAGCCAGATCACACTACAGGTCTTGATGCTGCTACAAGTAGTTAAACCTTTGTTTGCAACAGTGAGAAATTAACTTCTTTGATGGGCCAGAAAAATCAAGCATTTAGTGGCTCATGCAAAACTCAGGAAAGATTTCACAATCAAAATAATCAGATAATTCTATGAGCTCATTAACAATATAATTCAATAAATTCACTGACTACTGAAGAACTTAATTCTGGGATGTTATTTTAGATAATTTTTTTTATATAGTATACATTCTGAGTTCATTGCCAATCACAGCTCTGGAAAAGCCAATTTACTTAAAATATGACAGAAGATCTAATGCAATATGTTTCTATTTACTGCCTCACTCATGACTGTATAACTGCATTATACAAGTGGAATCTCTTCAAAGTTGCAACATTTTAGTTTCTTAGCATAAGCATTTAAAAGTCTTCTAAATTATTTGTTAATTCAAATATATGTAACACTTTCTCCAGTAAACCAAAGTCTATATCCAAGCCTACTAAATTATTATCTCAATATTCTGTCAAATTCCTAACCTGCAGGATGCCAGAGTTGAATGTGGAATTCAAGATATGGCAGTACCTTTATTTTGTGCAACAGAAAGTCTGTTCTCTGGTTTTGCCAAGTTCCAGTCCTAACAGTTCCTGATGTTCCATAAAATGAGATTACCTTAAGTTTTTATCATTCCAGTCTTTGATACTTCTTACAAAGAAGCCACAAAGTCCCAGTAAGAATCTTGCTTCACATCCTGCCAGCTGATAAGAGTGCAGCAATTTTGCAATACTTATTAGCACTTTACAATCTGAAGGTACAACTAAACCAAACTGATTTGTTTCCCTTTGTTCATAAATAAGGGATGGTATATACACGATTTAGCACCAGGTATCAGAGCTCCAAACAGCATTTATAGCCTTCCACTTGAAAGGTGATTTAGAAACCAAGACTACATAAAAGTAATTAAAATCCTTCCTTGCCACATGCCAAAAATATGAAATGTACAGAAATGCAAAACTCACAAGACATTTCATATTGTTCATGGCCAGGGGACACTATGACAGTTGAAACCAACAGGACATAATGTTGCCTAGAGAAGTTATCTGTTCAATATGTCACTAGTGCCAAAAAGTACTGTAGGTCACTATGTGAGATAGGAATCTTAAAATGTTCTTTTTGGCCTGTCCATGTAGTCTTGACACACTGCCATGACAGATGCAAGGTGAATGGCACCCATCCAAAATAGTCATGGGAAAGAAAAAGAGAAACAATAAATTAGAAAATATTGATACTGCAGAGAAATTACCACAAATTCACAAAGAATTGAAAGCAAAGAGACAAAAAATGTCATTAGGAGCAGCAAGAAAAGGATAAAAAGGCAGCAGTGCTAGTAACAGGAGACGGACTGTAAAACAGTGCAGAAAAAATGAGTTGTGGTCTCCTACAAATCTGGAATGGGAATCAAGGAACAAAAGGAACTAACTCAGAAAAAGCAAGGAAGAACAGCAGCTACAGCAGATTGTTCTTCACTCCTGAAACATTACAATGAAATACACACCAGCATTAATTCATGTGAACATCTGTCTCCATTGAGCACAATGGCTACTATCTTTCTTCCTTTTATTAGCCTCCTGCTCAGCATATGGCAACCAAATGAATGACATCATCATTCAGAATAAGATTAATTATGTAAACAACCATCAACTTTTCTTTCCAAATATTGAATTCCACCTAACCATGTATTTGTTAAGTAAGCCATGGTAAGGTTCTACTTGCTATTTTTCCAGTTTCAGTCTTCCTACATGATTTTAGGCTCCTGTGGGATTACTCATCTATTCATTATCAGGTATAGTATTGGAACCAATACAACCGTATGCTTTCAGCTGGTCACAACTGGTCACTCCAAAAACCGTTCTGCAGAAAGACTAAAGGACGACAAAGTTATTTTTAAGTTAATATGAAATTAAAGCTATTTGCCCTTTTGCCATTAGGGTTTAAAAAGAAAGTGATACAAAAACCTAATCGTGGTTTGTCAATGCAAATCCCTGGGGGCTGTACAAAATCTACCCAAGCAGACGAGAAATAAAAATTATCAGTAGTGCTCAGCAGATAAACTTAGAAAAATCAATTTAATCCATTACTTCTTCAGATGCTTTAAGGTTACTGAAATAAAAGCTGAGAACACAAGACGGTCCACATACACAATCATCAAAAGCAGTTCGTGAAGAGCAGCTGAGAAGCACAAATCTTCATGTAACAAAAACATCCCAACAATTTGAGCAAAGAAAGGTGCCTGATCTTGCATAGGAAAAGGGATGAAAACTTTGGGGGGTTTTAGCACTACCACTCTTCCCAAAAGGTACAATCGCTTGTACTTCTACTGTGTAGTTATAGTATTTTCAACCACCACAACACATAGAAAGTGACATTTTCTTGCAAAAACTACAAAAATCTTGAAAATGTATTTATTAGAAATCATGACTTGAAAGTGAGAAACTCAGCAATGGACAGGAGAGTGCAACATATATACAGTCAAAATTCAAACACATCCAACTTTTAAATTAGCTGTATGTAAGCAGAAAGGTGGACTGCAGCCTACAGATAAACAGACAAAATAGACAGATATAAAGGGGACGTATAAGAGCAATGAAGAGACACTTGTTATCACGGCCTGTGGTTACAGGACAACAGGAAATGGTTTTAAACTGAATAGAGGTAGGTTTAGATTGGATATAAAGAAGAAACGTCAAAATGAGGGTGGTGAGACATTGAAGCAAGTTACCCAGCTAAGTTGTGGATAACTTAGTGTTAACACTAAGTGTGTTAACACTTCCTGTTAATTTTTGCTTTTCTTGACTCAGAGAACTCCTGTTATAACTAACTGAAAAAGAAACTTCTGCTGTGTAAATTCACGCATACGTAAGGAAAAGTTTTGAGGATGCAATTTCAGTATAATCTAGTCCTCATAGCAAAAAAGTTATTACTATCAAGGAGGACTCAAACTGCAGGCTCTTCTTTAAGCAGCAAATTAATTCCAGCTCCCAGCAGACAAGATGATTGCTTGAGCCACCTGAACATCCTCCCAACTAGCTTGGTGACATGAGGTCAATCACAATAGTCAGTCCAGGCCAGGGAATCTACCTGGCCAGTTCCAAGGTCACAGTTATGCTTGCTGTTGATGGGCAAATCCTGTAGCCACTGGGCTCCAGGTGGGCTTTGTTTTATTTTTTTTTAAATTAAGAATTTACAATGGTTACTCTGAATGACTTTAATGCACAGCAACCATCTGCAGCACACTGGCAGTTATTTCAAGCAGCCCTGTGACAGCAGAGTTTTGATTTCTGAAGGCTACTTCAAATGTTCTTGAAGAGCTAACACCTACTAGATTTGAATGTTCCACTTGACTGTCAGTCACTACAAGGGAGACAGACAAAAAGAAAACTTGGCAGCAATTTCAGAGTTTGAGTACTTCTGAGAGCCAATCGGGAAACACAACCAGCACTGTACTCACCATTCACTACTACCACGACTTTGACAGCAGGAAGTCAAAGCAACCATAGAGAATTGCATCCTAGTTTTAACTAGAACACATCAGTGCAAGATAAAAATCTCTCGGTTACATGAACAGAGGAAGATTAAGTATCCGTACAGCATCTAAGATTGCTGTATTGAAAGGCTAATGACTTCCTAACAATCTATGGCCACAAATCAAATGCCTGCTCCACCAAGCCTACCTGAAATACATGTAATTTCTGTCACCATTACTTATTTTTAAAATGAGGGTAAGTGCATCACTACCCCATGAGTATTACAAGAATAATTACACTACAAACAGAAAGAAAGATTGGAATACTATATATGTCTAAACGTCTTAAACAAAAGTACTTAAACATACATAATTTTACTACTCAAACACAAATGTTATTGCCAATTTCACATGTAGCTTTCCTCATCTTTAAAATGGTCCTACTCCAGTCATCACTGATAAATTAAAATGTGTAGAGCACCCTTGTACTGTTTTCTTTGAAAAATAAAGATTATGGCTATCTCATATTGGTACATTAAAGGCAAAACCAACAAAGATCTTTAGTCAAGTCACTTAAACTGTTTCCTAATCAACTACTATCCATTTAATTCAGTTCTGAAACAGCAGAACAAGTTTTCACTGGTAAACTATTTTCCAAT
Organism: Brachypodius melanocephalos; assembly: GCA_013398615.1. Lineage (NCBI taxonomy): Eukaryota > Metazoa > Chordata > Aves > Passeriformes > Pycnonotidae > Brachypodius > Brachypodius melanocephalos. Next base: position 1,731,394 of record VZSR01003797.1, on the reverse strand, counting down.
TCACAGATTAAATGAATTTTTTAAATGCTGTGTTATATTCTTACCATGCCAAGCAGTCTCTGGGCAAAAGTAAGTCAAAGACTTTACATCCCCACACTTAAAAAACACCTCCTTTACAGAGTTTCCAAAAAAAATTTCAACACCCCATTTCCTCTTCAACTTACATACTTTCAACCACAAAACCACACTTAATCTTAATGTTCAAAGAACAAAACACACATGACATATTTAAATAAGAACACAGGAGCAGAGGGGGAAACCTCAGTACAAGTTTGCACTCAGAAACAAAAAGCTTTAAGATGTTTCATTTTAAAACACAACCACAATGATAAAGCCACCTAACAAATTCCTCATAGGTGCAAGGATACAGGAGACTGGCAATGCCCTTCTGTTCTGTAGCACAACACTGTACAGCTTCTGATCTTTCATGCAATGAACAGACTCCTCTCGGAATGGGGAAGCACAGCAGACTGACCAGGTATACAGTCTACCTTCCCAGATTAAATACCTATTATATTTTTCCCCAAAACTATGTGAGACTTAACCCTGAGATCCAAGTTCTCCACAGTCCCATATCCCAATGGAGCAGATGTGGTATATATGGGGCCTCTAACAAGGAGCATTAAATTCTGTACTTGTAAACTTAGAGCTCGGAGGTTTTATTACGAAATACCAGCACGGAGTACTCCGCTAACCTGCAAATCTGATCAGCTTCATGAGATAATATATACGTGCGCACATACAGATACATATAGGGTATGTATACATGTACATAGAGCATATAGTTCCAGCTACAATTACACCGTTCATGAGGAAACAATCAGCTTAGATATGTGACAACAGAAATGAAAATGGTTCAACTGCACTAAACCTCTCCTATATACACTGTGAAAAGGAGAGGGCATAACAATTAAATTCTGCCCTGAAGCATGAAAAGCAGCTTGTGTACAACAACATCTGAATGAAATTAACCATATCCAGCTAAAAAAAAAACCGGAAACACAACAACAAAACACCTGCTAGGACTTCACTTTGAAATACAAAATAAATCATCTCTAAGTAAAAGTATACATATAATGTTTCAGTATTGCAAGCAAGAGCAGCAAATATGCCATGGGAAGACGGTGTAATTCAAATGACAGGTCTGGAGATACAAGGAACACCTACCTACACTCACGCACACAGCTGATGAAGGCAAACATGACAAATTTCAGACTAAATTTTGTGACACCTGCGGGTCTACTTGGGATGCACTTAGTCAGAGATGCATTTAACACTTGGAGGAAAACGCGCGGCCACACTACAACCGCATTCATGAGGTTCGTGGGGGAAAAGCACAGGCTCCGAGGACCTCCGCCGAAGCACAGTGCGGAATTCCTACAGTTTACAGCGCTTTGAAGAGGCACAAAAAGCCCCCACGAAGGGAGAGGAGCTGCCGGAGGACTTCCGTCCTTCTCCCACCCTCCGCAACAGGGCAGTGACACCCGACCGGCCCCATCTGCCTCCCCTTTCCCTCACGGCCGCCTGCACCTTCTCCCGCTCCCGGACGGCAGCGGCTGCAGCTGCTGCTCCGCAGTGTTGTCGGGCGGGGAGGGCGCGGAGAGAGTCGCCCGGCCCTGGGCTCGTCCAGGCCTCCCGCCCCTGCCCACACTCCTCAGCCCCACGCGGCCGCGCGCTCACCAGGCAGCGGCGGGGGAGGCGGCGGCGCTCGGCCCAGGAGCCCCGCGGGGCCGACGGGGCGCGGGGAGCGGAGCGCGGAGATCCCGCCGGGAGCCGCGTCCTCCCGTCCCGGATTGTCACAGGGAAAACATGACGCGGGCGGGGAGCCGCCGATCTCGCGGGGCTACCGGGCTGCTCTCGCGAGAGCGCCGGCCACTCCCCGCCTCCGCTCACCGCCGCCTCCCGTGCTCGGGCACGCGCGGTTCGCCGCCGAGGGCGGAGCGGCGGCGCAACCTGCGGCGGGTGCGGTTCGTCCCGGCAAAATGGAAGCCCTGCTGGCGCTGGGAGTGGGGACAGTGACCAAATGGTCGGGTTCCTTGCAAGGTTCTTCTGCAAGCGCGAGGAAGAGCAGACAAATGCTTTTGCATAAAAACGACCAGAAAAACAGGTCAGGGAAACGAAGCACCTAATTTAGGTGGGGATCCTGCTGGAATTGATGTATTGGGCAGTCAGTGAAAAGAAGAGAAATGGATGCTGTATGGATGGACAAAAAGTGCAGAAAAGGCAGAACTAATCAGATCAGTGGACAAGCAGGAGTATATTAAAGCATTTGCTTAAACAAAATGAATATAGCAAATAGTAAAACTGTCACTGAGGAATGAAATTCCAAGTCTAAAAAATGATAAAGGATACATTGAACACTGTCATGGGCTTAGATGGTGGCAGCAATAGTGGCACATCAAGATCAGTGAGGCCACAGGGGCAAAGAACAACACAGTGAGAAATCTGAGTTATGACCATGTGAATTAATAAAGTCCATATAATATTAGGGATGTCATGACTGAATCAGTAGACATTCATAGACTAAGTGGGAAAATTGACAAGAAGCAAGAGGAAAACTGCGAGAAGGGACTTTCAGTACATCAGCCTAATGTGGGAATACAATGGAAGCTTACAAAGATTGGTGATGTGAAATAGGTGAACAGGAAATGATCGTTTACGCTCTTCCAGTGGAAGAACTAGAACGTAACAAGAGGAACTAGCAGATGAAAAATTCAGACCAAGGAAAAGAATTAATATTTCTTCATTCACATATAATTAAGCTGTAGAACACTTTGATGTAGGACTGAATATAGCAGAAGTTTACCTGGACTCAAAAAGAGACTGGAAAATACAGGAAAGGAAAAAAAAATCGGTTTACCAAAGACATCTCTGGTCGAAAAATACCCCAGCCTACAGAAAGCCCTACAATATTTGGGGACACTTTACTCTGTGCTTGCTCCTGCCTTTTCTTCCCAAGGCATGGGCTGATGGCTGGCTCAGGCACTCCACCAGTAGAGCAGAGATCCCATCCTCATGTCTTCGTCCTACAGCCCCTGTTCTCCTGGATCTCTCATTAGCCTTAATGCCTTATTCTGAGTTATGAAGTGTTAGGGGAGGACCCCAAGGGTAGCTTGGGTTCAGCTCTCTCTCGAGACTGTTGCATTTCATGACCTAAGTTCCAACCAAAATCGGGCCAAATGTCACTGGCCACTTTGGAGACACATCCCAGGTATTGATGGCTTTTCATTCTGCATCCTAAAAGGCAACTCAGGGATGCACTGTGTTTTGCATAAGAATAAAAACCAAATGCCTTGTCAGACTTTTGAAAAGTCTGACCCAACTAAGCTAAAAATCACAGACAAAGAAAAAAATTTCTGTTAGCAATTTACCCATGTAATATCAACCCATAGGATGATGGTCAAGATAACCCATTTTTGTTCAATAAGTTGTAAGATTTTAGTTTTTTACCTTTATTTACACCAGCTAATATTTTGTCTAAAGTCATAGTCAAACTCTGCTGTGAATGAGCAACTTCTTTGTTGATGAGACCACCTGTGCTAACAAATACCACCAAAAATGGGGTAAATTATAAAAACATTTGAAAGCATTCCTTAAGTATTTCAAATATGTCAGCTAAAGGATGCCATGTAAGAAATAACTTTAAAAAATCAACAGATACATGAAAACACATTCAGTACAGACATGTCCAGCAGATCTGCCATTCCACAGAAGAGAAAGCAGAATAAAAAGACGCATTCAGCAGTGTGTGCTTTTCTCCAAGCTCACATGCCCCCCACCCACACACATTAGTCACATGAAGACAAAACCTTATCATTAACTGCAGCTTTTATGGCTTGCAGGCTCCACCTGCAGCCAAGCATTCTACAACTCTCAAGGAATTTCTTAGGTTTGCAGATGTCTAACGCTTTTAGGTTATGTACGCTTAAGTTCACAAAACTGCAGGGTTTTATGTTTTGTTTGTCAAGTCTTGACCCAGCCCATCAATGACTCTGCAGTACTGAGAGTCAAGGGCTCTCCTCTTGCCATTTGCCTGGATGCAGGTGCAGGGGCTGTTTCAAGAGGCTCACTGATCTGAGAATTTAAGTTACACTGGAGCACCATTGCTATTCATCTTTGTGAATTTTCACATGAAGCTTTTTTATTAGATAGCAACTGTTAATATTTGATATTAACTACAATCTTTGATAAGTCAAGTGACTTCCACAGTTTCTCCTTCAGAGCTGGACCCCCAATGCCTGAACTACTGTCTGCATCTACAGCCAGCTGGACTCAGGAGCTTCTGAACTGGAATAAAACCCAGCATGGCAAGTGATGCAGGATGAGGAGGAGGTCTATTCCATCACTTTGTACTAAACAGGCAAGTATTGTCAGAATTACTGAGAACCCAAACAAAGCAAACAGCATTCTAGCCTATTGGTACTTCTAAGTAGGTCTGAAAATAAGGATATAAATTAGGGGAACAAAGTCTACATTTGCTGTGACACTACCAATGGCTGTCACCACAATTCAGCCACCTCATCTGAGAGTCAACTATCATTAAATGAAAACATAGTACTTGCATCCTTTGGAAATTGTAGAGGCTCCTGAAACTCATTTGGGTACCCTGAGGACATACCCAAATGAGGGAAGATAAGCCCTCCAGCCACCTGCAGCTATATATTAACAGAGTGAAAGTAACAAAAAGAAAGTTGAGAAGAGTTTTATGGGACAACTCTAGACATAGGCCACGAATACCTGAATCATAGCTTTTCAGTGGGCAACATCATTGATGCTTTCCCCCTGCTTCACAGTGATCATAATAATGTCCCTGACTGCAGGACATTAATCCTCCATTTCTATTTCCAAAATAGTTTCCATCTTAGCTTCAAAGCATAGAGGGAGACCAAGAGAAAGCCCATATGATCATGGAGGTTTCAAGGGAAAGGAGGCTGTAGATCTCTGTGCTCTCACCTCTTCTTTAAAACAGAAATAATCCTTCATGATGACTGCAGACCACTCAAGTCCCACCTTCAGTTTTCCTCCTTCCCAGCTTCCCTTGGACTAAGGCAGATTTCTTCCAGCATTTGCTCTACAAGACCTGTTTTACATCAATGATTCCCTATTACTTTGCATGAGTTACTGCATTATTTATTAGTTTAAAATGTACAGTTATGTAATCCCATCAAATGTACTTTTAATCTTAAGCAATGAAGAGAAAGGCATGATAATGACAGAACAATACACAATTTAACATCAAATGTTTTTCTGAAATTGTTACTAATTATCCTTTACTCTTTTAGTAACGATATTTAACTCTTCATCCTCTTCTGGTCCAAACATTTCACCAGGGCTATGACCAATTCCACTCTTGTAATTTTTGTAAGATCTTTTGTTATAACGCAGTGCCTAGGACAAGACCCAATATTCAGCATGAGGCTATGCTATTTACCTAGGGCTTATTCTTAACTACTTTTCCACAATGCAGGATAATTTTGGATCATTTCAGAAAATGGGAATTTATATTTGAAATTCCTCAATTAACTGTGTTTTGATTTTACTGACTTCTCTTTTTCCAGCAGACTTTGCTAACATTGGCATGCCTTGCTGTTGTCATGGCAATGGAAGGAGTCTGTATGTTTTGGGATGTAACTCAGAAAAAATTTATACAGAAATGGGCCAACAATTAGAACAAAGGACATTGAATGTTTCTGTGCCACCAGTTAATAAGGGGTCAACGGGAAAAAAAAGAAAGATCCCAAATCATAACAAATGATACTGAACAAAACTTGATTGGATAGAAGATATCAAATGATTGCTTGTGACCCTCTCTTGCATTTAGGTCTCTGTGTGGGTATAGCTTTAGTAGTAATTAAAATCACAGTGATCTGCCTGGTCAGTTAACCAGAACAGCACCCAGATTTCCCCAAAGTTCTTAGAGTTTAGAAGTATGAGGAGTCTTGTATTGTGGACTTATTCCAATCAAAAAAGTCTCAAAGCCATCATCTCTGTGAGGGCTCCTTCAAAGGCAAGGCTCTTCTTGTGGCTCACAATTTACATTGTGAAAAGGTGAAACAGAGACGAGTTTGTCAATTAAAAGATGAGGAAAGGAGCTTGTGGCAGTCACTGAAGAGGTGTGGACAGAGCAGTTGCAAGCACTAAAGCCAACCTACACCAATCTATGAAGTGCATGGAAAAATTATTTTTAGCTAGGCTTAAAATACCATTCACCTAGGTCTTCTATATGTTACTCGTGACAACACTGGCTTTTTTCCTGTGGATCCAAGGTATGCGAGGAGAGCTGTTATTAGATCATTTGCCTGTGCAGGGATGCCAAATGTGAAGGCACTGAAATATATGCATCTGTGCCAGTCCTTAATTTAATCTTTTGACTTGTGTTCTGGAGTCATAGTTACTCTGCCTGGCACTTCCTGTTCATGCCAAGCTGAGCTATACTAAGTATTATTTATTAGAAAGCAATCTAAAGCCACATCCACATGGCCAGCTGGCTCTTACCCCAGTACAAATCATCACTGCCACATAAATCAGCAGTTTCAGAGTTCAGGATTGTAGGTAGTCATGTCACTTCTTCTACCGTTGGACTCAACTGTGAAATGCAGAGTAGGAACCAGTCTGAAGTAACCTCAAATTTAAGATCTCGTTCAATCCATGGCCAACTCTCCCTTTCTTTAGCTAGCCGGAACTTTTTCAAACTGTTTTGCTCAGCCGAGTTTGTATCAAGGTTCCACACCTCAGAAATGCCCTTGGCCAAGCCAAGACCGAGAACATTCCAGAGAACAAGTGGGGAAAACACATGGGAAACAAGAGGGGTTTGCACTGGAAGACAATGAATGATAATATACTGGGAAATTAAAAAGATTATATGTGAACAACTAAGTAAAACTGAATTCATACACAAGACTAAATCCAAACTAATCTATGCATGGATATGAAACATTTTGAGCATATGTGGCAAGCAGGTTGGGACTAGGACTTCAAGAGGATTAGTAATTCTCATTAGCTCATTATGGTAACACCTAGTGCACAGCCACAGTGCAGCTTAAATATTGTGTCACAATAATACCTATATACATAAAGATACTGGTGAGAACTAAACAACAAAAGAGAATGACCGATGGTCAAAGTACCATTAATAGGATTGCCATTCCCAGGTGCATTCTTACAGGTTGTTCACAATTCCTTTCGGCTCTTATGAGTGAATTTTGGTGCTATGCTGTCCTTTAAAAATCCCTGTTGCACAACCCTGTAGTGTGTCGCACTTCCCATGCTTTTAGCAATACAGTCAAGAAAAGAAAAGTGCCTGTCACAATTGCTTTCCCTCACCACGCCCTGCAGTCTTTTCCTACTCAGCGAGTAAGACTTCCTTTAAATGAAAACATGGGAAAAAGGCAGCACAGAGCTCTAACAACCCCTGTGTGCTTCCCATCCCTTTGCATTTCGATTGAAGACATTATCCAGCTTCCAGAGCCCTGGAGCAACAGGAGCAAACAGACCAGTTACTTTTGGCAGGACACAGGTGGATGGACCCAAGCCCTTCCAAATATAGCACAAGAGCTGTGTGCCCATCCCCAGCAACTCCAAAGCCCTCCCAAAAGTGAGCACCTGCAGGGTCGCACCAGTTAATATTCACAGAGAGTTGCATAATATCAAACTGGGCTCAGGAGCAAAGCTGTTTTGAGCAAACACTGTTCTGGTTTCTTCAATGGAATCCAAGACAGGTGAAAAATTTAGGAAAGAAAGACTAAAGTTTGTGCAGTTCATAAGCTCAGCACTGATCCAGTCCTCATTTTCATAACAAGAAGAAAAGCCTTTATTTAGAGGGCTTCAGTTAAGCAAAAACTTCAATTTTTTTCATTGAGGCCATCTGACCTTGAGTAAGTCCCCTTTCTTGTTATTTCTCTCTGAAATAAGTTACACATCTACCTACTGGCGCAGGCCTGTTTTCAAATTACTCTAATCTTTCTGCACAAATGCAAAATATTATTACCCTTTACCACAATTGTTCCATGCAAGATACTATGCATCATTTCTTTCATCAAGAATTTTATTTTGTAAGTCAGAATATACAATAATTTTATAAAAGGCATTAACAAATATTAAACTCAGAAAAATATTTTTTTAAATAATCTGGTTTTTTTTTTTTATAATTGTGATATAGTTTTTCTTTGCAGAATAGAAATGCATAAAAAAAGGTAAGAGCTGTCCTCAAAATTAGCAACATTCCAAGACCATGATTACACACAGTAGTCGGGTAGTGGAAGACTGAAGGCCTGAAAGATACCGTAAAACCCTTTTACTGTACAGCATATTCAAATGCATTGCTTAGCATTTTTAGAAAGGATTTATTTTTCCATGTTATCTAGATCATTCCTCAGAATAAACCAGATAAAAATTAAAAAACCAAATTTTAAAAAAATCTTTTTGGAAAAAACCCCAAACGTACAACTCTATTTTTGTCCCAGAATTCCTCTTTCTGAGCTTGAGCTACAAAAGCAATTTTGATTTTTCTCTGAGTTTATCTTCCTTTTCAATTCTGACAGCTATGTTTCTTCCTTGCTCATGCTCCATTTCACTACTTTTCCCTCTCTTTTCCTAACAACTATTTGTTGAGTCCTCTAATCACTGTTTTTTTAACTGACTTTTCTTTGGCTTCTGTCAGTTCATTAACATTTTTCTAGTCTTTAACTCAAAGTGAATATTCTAGCTGTTGTCTGAAAGCTATACAATGAGGAATTATCCTTGTGCTTTCATGAATCAATGAAAGCCTCTGTAAGGCTAAAAGCAGTTTTTCCTCTTCCCACTGTTTTCACATTTCCTCTCATTTTATTTGTTCTTCCATTCAATTTTTTTTCCAGCAAACCTTACAAGACAAATAATATCCTCCCACACCTTTCACTTTGAGATCTCACAATATTTTTCAAAATGAATCCTCTTTCCCTTAGATGGAGGGGGAAAATTTACAAATAGGATGGAGTCATCTCATCACAGTATGTCTAGCACAGGCTGTATTTCAGTTCAGCATGTAACCTAATATTCTCCTTTTTCAAGAAAACCCCTGTTCATAGTGGTCTGTGTAGAAGGGACTGGTAAAGTTCCAAACTGCTTTTTCCTGTCCCACACAGCTCCTTGGGCTGCTTCCACCACAACACCTGGCTGCTGATGGGCAAGGAATGTGCCCACTCACAAGGGAGACTCAGAAGTGTAAAGGTCATTTTCCAAATGAATACTGGAAAGAAATCTTTCACTTGGAGTGCTATTATCATCTTCATTTCAGAGAGGTAAAAACAAAGCCTAAACAGATGGAGCAACTTTTCCAATACCAGGGTTTAACCCAAAAGCCCAGAGCTCCTTCCACATACATCTGGATTTGGATGTGCCATGAAATCCTGGACTTGACAGACAGAATCACAGAGCAACCAACAGACATTTCCTCTTTGACATAGCTAATTCAGCCCTAAACCACTCAGAAAAGAGATGAGTTAAAACATTTATATCATGAAACACTAATAAACACTTCAGCCAATTCCACAATTAGAATTATGAAAACAGGTAGGAGCTGATAAAACTGATTAAAAGAAAAAAAAAAAGAAAAGAAAAAAAAAAGGAGGAAGTAAAAAAAGAGCAAGGCAAATACACAACAGACAATTCATTAAAAAACCCATCCTACACCTACTTTTGAATTTTCTCCAAATGGACTGTATCAAGCTCTACATAGATAGAGTTAAATCAATTGAATTACAGAATCACATGGGAAAATAACATTAAAAACCTTTCACTCCTCTTCCCAAGAGTGAAACCAAACTACCACCCAACACACCTTAGCAGTTTTCCCTTTTTTGTTTAAAAAAAGCCTGGAATTCTCCTAACAGAAAAACATAAAATAACCCCAAGGTTTCACTTGAAATGGAAAACAGTTCCATTATATAGAAATGTTTGGCTAGATGAATAGAAAGCTCTGCCCTTTGCACAAAAAGGGCTGCAAAGAGCATCCTGTTTAACCAAGCTGGTGTCCTAAAGAACAGCCCATCAATACACCCTCTGAGTAATTCACATATTTGGGATGGGATGTAAGTTACCACTATTTGAACTTTATGGATCATTTTTCGAATTAGCTTAGAAATTCATTGTGTCAATTTTCTGCTTTGAGCTGAAGCACTTGCTAAGTTCCTACTCTCTGCTATCACATATAGAGTTTACCATATCAGTATACAATTAGATACCTGCTGTGTTAGCCTTTGAGCAAGGAGAGGCTTTGGGATCCTTTTTGGTCCTGCTCTCACGTTTGTATTTCAGTGAGGTTTTCCAGTGCTTAATATTGGTGCTACGAACAAAGTCCAAGCCATGGAATTAAACATACTGATAAGACGGGTGCCAGAATGGCTCATTTCAGCATGGTGACGTGAGAATGACAATAAGCATCTCTTTTCTGTTGCTGTGGGGTGTCACAGAAATAAAAACTCCTATTATATTGGAAGGTGCCAGGACATGGCACATGGACAATGCCTAAGGACAGTGGATGGGCCTACACCTACCACTGCCATCTCCTACACCTCCCCTAATGTTTGCTGCCCGCACTGTCCAATGCGGTGACCCTTTCCCACCTCTCCCAGCTTCTCCTCAGTGTCATTCCCCTGGTGCCGTCATCCACTACCCTTTCTCCCCTTTTTAAGGACATTTTCCAATTTGTCTCTCTCTCATCAACATGTGAACATGTGACCCAGCCCCCTGCACTGCAAGGCCAGCCAACCTGCAAATACACTTTGTTCTAGCTGGCCTCTGCTCAGTGCACACAACATGACTGGAGCAGCAGCTGCTCCCTCACACTGCTGGGGGACCTGTGTCCTTTAGCCTGGCACAAAGGAGCTCCAGTGGAACACTATGATCCAGTGCTTGGAAAAGCATCATGTCCCACTTCAGTGCTTGTTCCCGTGAGCCTCAGGCAGAGGAGAGGCTCTAGCTTTCACGTGGTACAACAGAAATTTGGGGAAGCACAGCAGGGAGACAGTTTGGTATTTTATTTTTTCTGCAATATTTTCAATGCCTGGATTCTGACTGGCCCACCATCATTCACAAGCTTTCTGTAGGCTGTATAGCAATACACAACAGAGAACAAACTATTTTAATACTTGGAGATACCAGTCCAGGAAAAGTCTTTAGCTCTTCTTCCATGTAAAAGGTGTCTTAAGTAAAAAATGCCAAAGGATTTAAAACCAAAACTGATGTCATCCTTTCATACAGCAGCTGAACAAAACAATACAAATTAATATTATTGTTCATGCACTGCTGGAAGAATGATTTTTAAAGTTCATGACTGAAGACAAAACAAAAAAACCGCAGTCATTTACTTTGGCCACAGCTTAGAAGCGATGTAACAGTCATGACCCTGTTAAACCAAAAGCAGCAAGGCAGTTAAAGCAACATGAATAACACTTTCTATTATATTTGCACACTTCATGTAAGGATGTCCTCCTTGAATCAAAAGCCAAAATGCTACTGTGAAAACAAGGGATCAACACTACAGAAAGGTAATGCAGAGGTATTGTTCACAACAGCATCAGTTTTGCAGGAAAATAATTTGGGACATATGGAATGAGAATGCTGAGAGGAAAACCCTGCTCAGGATTTGAAAGAGAAGGTAGAGTGAAGAAACCTTGCTGGGGTTTGCCTCCAGATTTCAAAGGACAAGGTATAAAGCAGAAAATTTTTATAAATACACTGGTACGATTAGTGAGAGAGTGATCGCTTACACCAGGCCTTTCCAAAAGCCAGAGTGTAGTCCCAGTGGCCTGGGCAAAAAGGCATGATACCCATTACCCTGACACAATACCCATCAAGCCAGAGTACTCTGCCCCACTGGTTATCCATGACTGGTAACTCTTGGGCAGAAACCCTGTGAAGATCTGTAGTGATGCTCTGCAGCACCCCTCTGCCAGGATCCCTGCACACAGCCAGTCCTTAGGGTTTATCTTATGATCCCATGCCCTGTCAGGGAATTATGGGGATGAAACTGCGCCAGAGCTGGGCACTGGAGAAGAGATTAGGCTGTCAAGCACATGGAACAAGGAGACAATTAGACAAAACAATAGTGAACTAACAGGGAGGGCAGGTATCTTTCTATCCATCTTTCCAGGCACTGATGTGGGACATTTGAATTTTCTAACCTAAGGTCATTCCATTCCTAGCTGCTCTAACATGCCCCAGGATCCACAGCCATGCCTAAACTGAGTCAGGACAAATAGAAAGTCTACAGCAATGAAGAGCACAGACATGGCCTCTTCCCAGGCCATTGAGAAGGATTTTCAGGTTTTGCAAAGACAGGAAATGCTTAGATCTAAATAGAGAAAGAGCGCAGCATAGGTCAAAGCTCCTTCAGAAGAGCATCTGGTAGAGATGCGTAACCCCGTCCTTCAGAGAGCTCAGGGTCAGACTTTTAATTCAATTCTAGATGTTATCCTCTATCTGAAAATAATGGTTTTTACAGCATAAGAAATCAGGCTGTGCTGCACAATAGTTTGACATATGAATATAACATGGGAGAAGGACTGCAGGACAATATAGGACAGGAAACAAAGGACAGCTATTGGATCCCAGTGGAGCAGCAGGGCACAGCGTGGGCATGCTGAAAGCAATTAGTGCCATGGGAAATAGGCCAGCCTGCCCTAGCCAGCAGCCATCCCTGCACAACAGCTACAGGGCATCTGCACTGCAGCTTGACATGGTGCCAACCATGGGGCACTTCCAAACACACAATGTCACTTCATATTTTGGGATACTGGATCAGACAACAAAAAAATACCACCTAGCAAATTCCCAGCAACCTCTCACAGTAGTGAGTCTTAATTTCTGTATCTTGCCTATGAAGTGATCAGATGCTTAACGCTTAAGTTACAGTTCAGTGAGAAGTTAAGATTCTAAGCCTATATTTAAAAATAAGCATGAATCTAGTCTTTTCATGAACTTGCTTGATTTTTGTGAGCAAAAACCCACGTGACAAAATAAGTCAAGTTGATCAGTGTCTTGCTAAGCCTTAGAGGATATTTCACACCATTCTGAAAGCTGCCCACAACTGGACGGTGCTCAGACACCACATACAAACATGATAAGGGATTTTAAATAGAATACTGTAACAAATTTGCTGGTCTCTATTATGTGTTAATTAGCTAAGCCATTTGAAGACCAGATACAATTTTATTACGCTATGTCTCAATTCTGATGATCTTTAGCATTTGGATCAGAAGAGATCTTGACTAACGTTTTATAGCTCTACACATAACTTTCTCAGAAGTCACTACCCTCAAAATCACTGTCCTATTTACATTTTTACTGAAAAGAATTCGAAAGTAAACATAGGTCACTTCCAAAGTACTTAAGACTTAACACTTGCTAGGGTGGAAACCACGTCTGGCTTGAAGTGTACTGCCTGAGAACAGTTTCAGTAATATGCTATTTCCACAGAGCGTAAGAAAGCTGCAGTAGTCATTAGAAAGAAAAATTGATAAGGAGAGAATATCTTCACTTCATGCAATTAGAATGATACTAGGACATTAACATGACCTTTCTTTTGCCTGGCAATAGCTGTACATAGCTATTAAGTACAGGAAAAATTTATTGTACATAAACATTATGAAAGCTTGATTAAAAGCAGCTGCATAAAAATTGATTTCAAAATACATAACATTTTATAACTTTTCAAATTTTTGTTTGGTGGTTTTAGGTATTTTTTTCTTTTTTACAAAACTTCTGTGTGATCTTTTGTTCCTCGTTTCTCTAGAGAGCTGTTAAACAAAGCTGCTACAAGTACAAAAAAAAGGGTAACAGGCTGAGTAGGGTAAAAGAGGAAACCTGTGTGAAGGAACATTTAAACACTCTTAGCTTTTCTTTGTTACCAAATAAAATGTCTTAACTTGCTAACGAATCAACGCTAGTGTTGATTCAATACAGAAAACTGGCATTTCAACTGATTCTTAGATTCCCATGACAATGTTGGAAGTTCATTTTGCTCAATTTCCATACAGTTCCCATTTCTTCTGAGAAAAAGAAATATATTCTGAAGAACTACAGCTAGTTGTAGCTTCTTTGCCTTTTGTTACATTAGGATCACAGTTTTGGAGACAGGCACACGACCGAACACATTGAAGGTCATGCGACAACAGCCAGGATTTATTGATGGTTGCCCTCCTTTATAGGGGGTTCAAAATTCCTGTGCTTACACACCTGATAGGTCGAGGTCTCAGCACCACCCAGCTCCCTGGCCAGTGATACATCTGCATTCAGGATTGAATGGGATTGGCTGGGGTCCCCTGTTTGAGTTTGAATCCAAGCTATCATTATCATACCCCGGGACTTGTTTACTTCTACTCTTTAACGAGCTAGGCTAGCCGAGTTGGGTTTGGTTATGGCCAAATTTATCTGTGCAGCTTCAGACCAGCTGCAGCTGTCACAGCCTTAAACTAAGCAAGTCACACATTTTGGTTTTCAAGCAGATTTTTCTTGATTTTTTAAACTTAATTTATTAACTAATTCTTATTTTTCTTAATTACTGCACATGACCTTGCAGATTTAGGCTTAATTAGTTTCAAAGCACACTGACAGACACTGGTACTAACCAAAGCCAAGAGAAATAACATTTCAGCTACCTCTTAATAATACTTACTATACAATGGTTAAATTGAGCTCCCTAATAAATTTTGATTTTTTTTTTTTGGCAGCCCTAAATTCAGGTGCAGAGATTCAACAGGAAAAGCAGCTTTCAGAACCCACGCTCAGGTTGTGGCACAGGTGTAATGCATAGCACAGCAAGCATTGCCATGTGAGGGTTAGGGTTCCATATTTACTTGAATCAGAACCATCTGTGTTGCTCACAAGCAGCAGAGAGAAATGGAATCAGACTGATTTAGTTATTAACGAGCAAGTGTTCTATCAGTTTTCCAGGAAAGCCTCACTGAGGCTCATTTGATCCTCAAGTAGGAGACATGAACAAAGATACCAGAATACCTGTTTTGAAAGGTGCCTTTTGAAAGGTCCCACAACACACAATTTTTGCTGGAGGAAAATATGTTTGCTGAAGTCTCAGAAGAGGGATTTTCACTGATTCTTCCACTAGAGAGTGGAAAAGAATGTAATTCTTTTCACAGATGTTCTCTGGGTGCAGAGTCAGGGCTATAGGCCAAACCATGTGGGGATTGCTCAACAAGTCTCCTTTAGGCCTTTAGTCACCCTTCTGGAGCCCAAAGGATTCCCTCCGTTAGCCCTTTACCTGGTGAGACTGGGAATCTCACATTCCCATCAGTGCCATTTGGAGTGGTAAGAGTTTTATCACTCAGGGTGTTGCTTCCAGGCTATGTTTTGCAGAAGTGATGACAGAAGGAGAAGGAAGTGTTACATCCACCACAGCCTCAGAAGAGTATTTATCTGCCACTTGCAGATACATAACATCTTGCAGATAAGTAGTACCTTGTCAGCAGCCTCCCCTTAAACGTACTGTACATTGGATATCTGATAAGGGGGCAAAGAAGGTGCCTCCCTAAAAATCACCACTCAAAAAAACCCCATCAGGCTGCTTCAGCTATGTGCAGTGGATCACTTACTTAAGATACACAAAGCAGCTCCTGAACAGCTAGCAGCAACTCCCAAAATTTGGCCCTCTGATTTTTCACAGCATGTTTACGAAGAAGCTCCAAAGTTCACAAAAACACTAGCAAGGACAGGTCAGTCCTCTTCCTTACTAAAATTCACCCACTGCACTGCTGATCTGTGTCTTCCAAATTAACATTGTTCTGCCAGAATCTTTCAAATTTCCTGCAGATCATGTTGTTTATTAAAGATCAGGCATCCCCTTTTATATGAGCAGTAACAACAGCAACAAAGGCAGAGACAGACACTTCAGATCACAGCAGGTCATAAGTTTTTTAATTAATTTCAATTACAGAAATTGCTTGAAGTTGAGGCATGTAGACTGCTAGTCCAGGTTTTGTCATGAAGAGCCTGCTCAAAAGGCATTCAAAGTCACGTCCCAAAGTTGCAGGCAGCATTGCCATTTTTGTCACATTCAAGTAATGCTGTGCTTTTATTTTGGTTTAAGCTGACAGAAGAGATTTTTATTGCCCTTTTCTGTTAGTAAGAGTTTTCTAGCAGCAGATAGGTTCAGTGTTGTGAGATCTTGCTTGGTCTACCTTTAACACTAAACATAAATTACTTACACAGATAGTTCTAAAGACACATGGGTTTGGCATGACATCCAGTGGTGAAACAGCCTCTATTTCCCCACAGAACTGTTACCTGAAGTTACCAAAAATGAAACCCATCTGAACACTCCATTAGGTTTTACTTTACTCGATGGAGCCAAAGCCATTAAACAGAATAAATAGTCATCATTATCAATGGGAAAAAAAATTCTCAGTCCAATTTCCAACAGTCCATAGCCTGTTGATTTTCAAAACAAACAGAATGAACATCTGGAATTCTTACAGTGACTTTTAAAAGAAATAAACAGTCAGTGCTCCTTGAAATGAGAAATCTGAGTGGAAGTACAGTTTGGGGTGAGGAGAACAAAGCAAGAAATCTGCATCAAAAGACAGTAAGAAAGGAACCCACAGACTCTTGTCTTGTTTGACAATTTAGAGAGGTGGACTAGCACATTTATTGTCATTCTGCTCCCTTAGAGATTTTATTCAGAGGTCTTTCTCTTCAAGGTATTACAGAAGATCACTGCTGTTTCTGAAGTGATTGAAACCCCACCTCCCCTGTCCTAGCTGCCCCAAACCATACTTTCCTAGGTAAAATATATGCATTGAATTTACGTTTTCTGCCTCCTAGGCACTTAAAATGCAAAAAGCAAACTTTCATTTTCATGAAAACTGCATCAGTTTTTTCCACAGTATTTTATGAAAAGTGAAAGCTGGCACTTTCCTTATGAACACATGGATCTCACTGATAAGGCTATCTCAAGCACTTTGTGCTATGGTATGCAGTCTGTGCCATCTCAGGTGCATCCCACCCATGTTTGGCATGCTCTAAGAACTTTTCCACTAAAAACAGCAACTTTGATATGTGCTACTGTTCAAAACCTCTGGTGCGACTCTAGAATTAGTAATTAAAAAATCCAACAAACTGATTGCCCTTTGAAGTGCATTCGATCTGTCATGAATATTATAAAATAATTCGTGCAGAAAAATTAAAACTACAGCATTTTTGTAACCAAAGGCCAGTGACAATGAAAAAGCAACTGGCAGCAAGTGATAAGAGAGAAATACCAAGGATAAAGCTGTCTCCAAAAAATGCTTATTCCAAGAGATTGCAGTCTGGCAAGGACCGGGGTTGTAGCTGGGGGGGGGCTCCATATGCAAGATAGATATGCAATATGCAAAAAAAAAAAAAAAGCATTCAAGATGCATAAGATAATATTCGTCCCCAGGATGTTTATTCCCCAACAGAATTCCCGTAAAAAGATGGAATTGTCTGCTCCATTTTGGGAAACTAGATGTGACAAGAAAGAAGAGCTACGTGAATATGCTAAAAGATAACATCACACCCTGCACAGCTCCGGAAAAAGTATAAGAGGAGACCCAAAGAAAGCCGCATTCGTGAACCACTGGGCTTTTGCAGCGAGAGAGATATCTCACAAATGATTCACCCAGCACTGATTGCTGGCCCAGTACTGTGAGACTTTGCTTGTGGCTTTTGCAATTTTATTTTGATTATGAAATAAATTCCTTTTAGTTATTAAATTGGGTGATTCATTTATAACAAATCCCTACAAAGAAGACACTGAAGAGCAGGGACCTACTACACCGGGTTAAACTATACAGCTGCAGGTGCTTTTCCCCACCATTAAAAAGGAATTTTAAAAGCTTTTAAAGTGCTTTTCAGCACCTCATCATAGCCCTCAAATCATTAAACACACAAAAGAATAACATTTCCATAATTACTAATGGGCCCTAGGTAACTCACAGAATAAAAAATGCACAACCTGAAGCCCAACTCCTCTTCAAGGCTTCTTTCCTTCAATGCTGTACTGGACTGTGGGAGAGTGTCTACCTCTGGAGGCAGCCCTGAACTGTCACCTGGAACCAGGCAACAAGCTCCTCCTGTGGGGATAGCCAAGCCCTCCATTCAACACAGCTAACCAGAGGTGCTGCAGCTTCTCTCTCACTCGCTCTCTGCACTTGGAGGTTGCTCAGAGCACAGACAGCGAGCATTTGTCACTACCCTGGTGTTGAGGGCTCTCAGCTGAGAAGGGGTGAAACCTCTGGTAGCCACAAGGCACACAAGGACCCTTTCTGTATTTTACCTCCAATGTTTTAAGCACACGTGATTGCAGACTTAAATGGCCTCACCCTTCAAAGCAAAACAAAGTGACACCCATTGGAGCTAAACATTGAGACCCAGGAAATCACTTCTGGAATGGAGCTGCTACAGCTAACTATGAAAAGAAACTACAGGAAGGAAACAAGAAGCTTTTGCTCCAGAGAGCAGAGGCTTCTGAAGGACAGTGTGATATTGGATAATAAATAATTCGTGCTTGCAATGTATGGTAATAAGTTAGGCTTTAAAACTAAGATTTACAAGAATTGTGAAATCTCAAACCAATGGGAGGAGAAGGACTAATTTACAATTGAAGAAACTCTGGCTGACTACCAGGCAGATCCTGGATTTGCAACAGAATAAGGTGGTTTCAACAGGAGATGCGCCATCATCAGAGTACTCCTCCGCCATCATCAGAGTACTCCTCCGATGATGGACCCCGATATGGTTCTCAGACAAGGTGATCGGGATCGTCAAGGAACATACATCTGAAAGCCGAGTTCCCGTAAATCTAATCAAGGCTTTTGGCCCTGCCCAGAAGACACTCTTGGACATCTGCTGCAAGAAAAGGAAATTCATAAATATGCAACTCCAGCAAAAGCGGACAGAGAAGGGACTCCAGCAAGAAAAACTGTATAAAAACCAGATCCTTCTGAGCCCAAATCGTGAACAGGGAGAGATAAGGTGCAATAGAGGCCATATCTGGGTTCACCCATCACCGATCCCGGGCTCGGTGCTGTCTGTTTGATTGTGGTTTTCGGGACTGTGTTTTGTAGCGGAATAAAAATTCTTTTTGATTATTAATTCGGCTGATTCGTTTATAACAACAGTACTGGTTCAACCTCACTGCATGCACCTCTGAGACATCTCTGTGTGCAGAAAACACAGCTATCAATCCTGTAAGCAGCACTACCCAAGTTCCTCTAAATGCAGTCTGAAAAAAATCTGTATTCACCAACTACAGCAAAAGCTGAGGTCCTTCTGAATTATTTAAAAAAATATGGATATTGATCTGATACCGATATCCATATATGACAGACAAAAACTCTCTAACAGTTTAAAGTTAGAAAGGGTATGTTGATTATGACGTGGGGCAGCGTGGGGGATAGCTCCCAGATACACATGTACAATTCACAGATGATCACAGGGTCTTTTATCTACTGGAGTCTTGAATACACAAAACACAAATGCATATTCATAACTCTGGTACATCCCATTCTTCGCTTGGTATGGTAATGAGTTAAAAAAACTATTGAAGTGGGTCGGTGGTCCCTTTTATGAGTAAGGGGTCCCAAGATGAAGAAGTAAGATGGGTCTTCCTCGCTTTGACTTTTTAACCTCTCAGTGTTACGTGACAACTGGACTCTTGCTTCTATATAGTTTTCCTGTTTTTCTAGGACTGATTTATGATTGTATTGTATTCTTGGATTCTGTTGATTACACAAATATAAGTTGACAGGCCTTATGATTGATCAGTTCCTTAAGTCCGGCTTCTGTTAGTAAAGGGAAAGCTATCTATCTTACCTCAGCAATATTTAGTTTAATTAAATCCTTATGTTTCATTCCTCACTTCTTCTTTAAAATGAGTAAATTCTTTTAATCAATATATAGAGTCTTCATCTATCCAAGCTGTACAGCTAGTGTCTCTCAAGACCAAGCTATACACCTTTGATAGTGAAGTTAAGGCCGTTACTCGTTGTAGCATCTTCCAATTCTAGACAAGTATCACAACAGATAAAACTAAACTTACACTAACCAAAATAGGCTACACAACTATAGGGTGGACTAAGGCATTTAGTATATCAGTTGCTGTTGGAGACCACTCAAAAAGCGTATCTTGCCAATAATGAGACAAATGTTCCTCCAGCCTTTTAAAAACTCTTTTGATGGTCTCTGTGTCATGGTGTAATGTCTTTTCCCTCCTTCTCTAATTTCTTTTAAGATTTCTTTCAATTCGAGATGTTTCATCAATTGAGCGACTAAAGTCAAATTCATTCCTATGGGCGCAGGCAGTATCTCCTGTACAGTGGTTAGGTTAGTCTTTATATATTGATGTGACATTACAGGTGCCCGATAGGAAAAATCACATCCCTTAATTCTAACAAAATTGCAAACACACAAATTGAATTGGGTCTCATTTACAATTTGCTTATCTATGCATATGATGGGGCACGCTGTCTTTAGACAGACACAGCCTTGTCCTGTATGCACAAGTGAAGTTTTCTGTTTGTCTGGATGCGTTTCAAAGTGACAAATGTTTTGGTCTGTATCCAAACAAGTGCCTTTATTGCCTTCTAATGTCCCTTCACATATGTATCCTAGTTGTTTTCTTGCAGTACAGTGCTCTAGATCAATTTCTCACGCCCACATCCTGTGTTCAGAAGGGTACATTACAGTTCCCTCATGGTTTAATCCTAAGGGGACTATTGGATGTATTAGGTCTACTGAGGCATCGTGTATAGTTAGAACAAAAGGCTGTCACTATACTAGTAGGTGAAACTGACCAACACCCACCAGGACCGAAGCTCTTTCTCCATATCAGAGGCATTGTCCTAAACAATTTTGCCGATTTCAGCAGGGAAGGCTCTCTCTCCGCCTTCTCTGATAACTGTGGCAGCCACTGATTGCATTCACAGTTGTGTCTGAGTACACCCTAGAGCCAGCAAAATGTTTTCACTAGCTGTACCTAGCACATTAATTATTACCTCATGGTCTCGCTCCTCTGTATCTTCCCATTCTGGTAATATTTGGGTCAGTTTCCAATGATTGTTACCCAGTGCGAGTAGAGAGGATTGCAGAGGTTGCTGTAGTTGGATTAAATCATTCCCTACTGAGGCTAATTTGTTTATCAGTACTTCTGAATCTATGGCATTTTGTACTTGTAATCCTGTTCCTAGCAACCCAGTGAGATCCCTCTTACTTCTAAAATTAGGAGTCATACTTTTTGGAGCCAAGTGGTCCAGTCCATCAGCTTCTGAACTCTTACCCTTTTAATAGCATATGGCCCAATTTTGGTAATTACAGGAGTTATTTGTTCCTCTGCTTCTGGGATAGCTGGCACCTGGGTGATCACAGCCTTTTTTGGCACTGGTGGAGTAATGTTGGTCTGGTCCTTATGGAGCTCAGTACATACCTGAGTGATGTTAAAGTCAATGTCATACCCTCTTATTGCACACCCCTCTATTTTGAGTCTAAACTGAGGACATTTACTTAAGTATTTGTCACAGCATTCAGGACTAATCCAGATGGGTCTCATGGGTGGGTGGTAAGCCTCGTGGAACTCGTCCTGTACGAATGCATAGTTACATCCCCAAACATTTCTTCCTTCCCACAAGCTTGCATTCGTGACTTTTAACATCTTATTTAGAGGCTTACGAGAATAAGCATCATAAGCTTTTTCTTGACACCTGTTTATCTCAGTCACATTGTACTTACGTGGTATTGTGTTGACTCCTGTTATGGTTAAGGTAATTACTGCAATAATTGCAACTTTCCACATAATGTCCATAATAACTATTAGTCCATCTATTCGGGGTTCTGAGTGAGCTTCAGCTTCAGTTTATTATCACCTGGTGTGATCTTCCAGATTCCTTCTAGGGCTTTCTTCACTTGGGAGTGATGGATCCAGGCCTTCTGTTCTTTGATCTTGGTTGTTGTGAAGATAGTGAGGAGCACCTGGAATGGTCTTTCTTACTGTGGTTCTAGAGTCTTTTCTGCAAAAGACTTAACATATACATAATCCCCAGGTTGTATATCATGCACTGGCCCATCTAATTCCTTGTTTTGAGCTCCAGCCACGTATTTCTCAATTTCTCTAAATTTTCTATTTAGGGCCACCATATACGTTTGTAGGGGGGTTTTTCCTACTTGCATGGGTGTTGCTTCCTTTTGCATACGGCCTTCCATACAATATTTCAAAAGGGCTTCGTTTCCCTTTTGCCCTTGGTTTTGTCTGAATTTGCAATAATGCCAATGGGAGAGCCTGGGGCCAGGACAAATTCACTTCTTGCCCCAATCTCAATTTGTTGTTTTGAGGGTGGTATGGGGTATGCAATCCTCAGTCTATTTTTGAAATGAAGTGCGGCCCTCTATCTGAGGATACGGTGGCTGGAACCCTAAACCTCGGTATTATTTCTTGCTTTGGTTACCTCTCGGGCCTTAGCTGTCCTGGCAGGAGAGGCTTCTGGCCATCCTAAAAAGGTATCAGTTAACACCAATAAGTAATGATATCCTCCCTTCCTGGGCAGCTCTGTAAAATCAATTTGCCATTGTTGCCCAGGTCCACAGCCTTCCCCAATTTGTCCCACTTTAGGCTTTGGGGCATTTTCGGAATTAGTTTGGAGGCAAAGGCTACACTGACAAGTTACCTGTATCACTGTACCCTGCAATTTCTTGGCCATGATTCTTTCTTTTAAATGGTTATACAGGGCATCTATTCCTCAGTGTGTTTTCTCATGTTCCCTCTACTAATGACCACAACAAATAGGACGGTACTACAAGTTACCCTTTTTCTGTTACAGCCCATCTTTCCTGGTTATAATTTGCCTTTCCTGCTGTGGCTTACTCTCAATAGAAATTTTTCCATCTGGAATTCATCAGGTATCTCACTTTTTGCCGCTTCTTTTGCCTCTCTATCCACCAGCATGTTCCCTTCTTCCAATTCTGAGCTGACTTTTTGGTGTGCCTCAAT
>VZSR01003797.1:1691325-1705552 GCA_013398615.1 Brachypodius melanocephalos | reverse complement strand
TCTAGAGGAAGTTTAAACCCTTCAAAAGCTGCTGGGGTAGGCTCAAAGAATTGGTTGATGGGCTGGGAGAAGGCTCCTCCTCCTGTTACTTCCTCACAGAAAGTGCCCTTCTTAAAGTAATCCCAAAAACACACACTCAATGTGTGATAGCTATGCATCCATGTGCCTGCCTTCCAGAGGAAGTTAAAAATCCATGAATTTCTCACCTTATCAACCCATAACACAAACTGAATTAAAGCTACTGTAGCCTTGGTTATGGGACCCACCTTTGTGCCCCAGCTAGATGAAGTTTGCTATTATATCACTTCATTAGGTTCATGATCACTTCCAAGTGATGGTTCCCTGCCAGTCCTGCCCCATAACAAAGTGCACTTGACCCTCTTGAATTCCTCACTGAAACAAACATGCTGAAAATTATGTATTACCTACCATCTGAGCACTGAAGTTGTTAAAAGTTTGAAGTTTATGTGAAGACAGAGTAGACATTTATGTGAACAATACAAAATGTCAGCCAGTTACAGTGACCATATAGAAATGAGAGAAGGAAAAAAAAAAGCCTCAAAGTTCTTTGAGTCTCAACTGAACATTGTTAAATATATACCTCATTTTCCCTGCACATGCAAATTCCTTGATTTACATACAAATGTAGATAGGAACAATACCTCTTATTAAAAGAAAAAAGGAGCAAATGAAAGTGAATGGAGTAAGACAGCACAGACCAGAGGCGAGGGCAACAATAGCAGAGCTGCTGGCATCCGCAGTCGCCGGGCTTACCTCGCTGGCGAGGGTGCGAGACGCCGGGCTGCGATGTGGGGACCTCGGTCCTGAGGGGGAAGCACGGTTCATCGGGCCCATCAAGCCCTCTCGAGCCACAAGGCGAGCCGGTGCCACGGCGGCGGCTCCTCCGCAGCCCCAGAGCGGCCCTCCCGCCACCTGCGCCCCGATGAGCCTCTCCTCTCCCCCAGCGGCACAAACCCGCCCCGGTGCCGCCGGCCCGGGCCCGCTCCTTCCCGTGCCCTGAGGCGCTGCCGCTTCCCGCCCTCGGGCACTCCACAGCCGCTGAGGGGCCTCAGGCCCTCTCCTTCCCTGCGGGAAACATAGGCAAACACCCGTCCTGCTTTCCAAGATTTTATTAGCAAATCACAATAACAAATATCTCTGCTATTTTTGACAGTCTGTACTATTTCTAGGCACAAAACAAACAAACGAACAAACAACAACCACAACCCCCCAAAAAAAACCCAACAAAAAAAATCAGTGTTTCTCTTAATAAAAATATATGTAGATTAAAAAAATCACCACTAAAATAAGAATAAAAATACCCAAAATAGCCATACTTTAATAAAAATACTTGTGGGCTTTTGTGGGGTTCTTTATTGTGCTTTTTCTTTTTTTTTTCCCCCGACTATGACTTCATTTGTCTCCAGGTTCCCTACTGCAAAACAGAATAATACATAGAAAATAGATTTTTTTTTTCTCCCAGCAAAGCAGATTCTGTAACACAAATTCTTTTAATGTTCCATTTCCTTCCATGTCTTTCTCTCTCTCTTTTTTTTTTTTTTTTTTTTTTTTTTTTTTTTTTTTTTTTTTTTTTTCTTGGTCCCTTACTGAAAGGAATCTATAGGTGTTTGTTCAAAACCCACCAGTGGTGAATATCAGACCAAGCCCTGTACAGAGCAGGTGTCCTGCCAGTGCTGAAAGCAGCAAAATTGCACTGTGCCCTCCTGAGAGGGCTGAGCTTCACCTCACGGAACAGAGAGGGCGATGAATACAGAGAACACCACAGCTAGGAAGACACTGTAAAGCTTCCTAATGCATCACCAACATTAGTCCTGAGAACAAGAGATTCTGCACTCACAGCATGCTCCTACCTGGAAAAGTCAGGGAATAGTTTGGCTGGATACGAGTGCTGCATGTTGTGGTTTCTGTGCAATGAAGTTGCTAGGGAACCATGTGGAGTGACTGAGTGCCAGAAAGGCCTGGCCTTAACACACCTGGGCACAAAGATGACTGCAGACTGAACAGTGAGCTGTCTGTAATGTCTCTGTTAAAACACCATCTTTATAAAGGTAGAATTAATAAGCCAGAGCTTCAAACAGCCTTGCACTCCTCTGTCTGCTTTTGTGTTGTGTCCCATCTTTCTCAATAGTTGCTAGGATTTTACATGTGAATGACCCCATCTCCATGAGAGCACAAACCTGATCCATCAAGCTAACACCTATTTTAACCAGGGCTTAATTTTCATAAGTATAATTTACATACACATCCCACAATCTCAAATTTGAAAAACAATCGTGTTTTTAAAGTCCAGAAAGTCAGAAAAATACCAGTGCCTTGGAGTCTGTTTGGTTTTCCACATCCTTGGGAAAGCAGGAAGCAAAATTTGGTAGGTAAGCTGGTGGCTTTTTATTTTTAGTGTTCTGTTTATGAAAGATTCCCTCCAGACACTGCTATGGTTTAACCCCGGTTGGCAATTAGACCTCCAACACAGCCTTTCGCTCACCTTTCACTGGCCCTGGTGGGGAGGAGAATTGGAAAGCAAACCTCAAGGGTTACTTTGAGATAAGAACAGTTTTGTAATTGAACTAAAGCAAAATGTAATAATAAATTAAAAAATATATCTTCAATAATAATAATAATAATAAGAATAATAGTAGTAGTAGTAGTAGTAGTAGTAGTAGTAGTAGTAGTAGTAGTAGTAATAATGATGGAAAGGGAAAGAGAGGAATAAAACCCAGGAAAGACAAGTGATGCACAGCACAATTGCTCACCACCCACAGACCAATGCCAGCTCATCCCTGAGCAGTGACCTGTTGCTCCCAGCCAACTCACCCCAGTTTACATACTGAGCATGACATTCCATGGGCTGGAATATCCCTTTGACCATTTTGGGTCAGCTGTCCCTGGCTATGGTCCCTCCCAGCTTTTTGTATACCTCTTCACCAGCAGGGCATGGGAAACTGAAAAGTCCTGACTTATAGTAACCACTACTTAGCAGCAACTCAAACCTCAGCATATTATCAACTACATTATTATCATACTGAATCTAAAACCCAGGACTGTACCAGCTACTAAGGAGAAAATTAACTGTATTCCAGCTGAAATTAGGATACACTGAAACCTCAGGTTTCTCTGTTACTGCTCCCTCTTAATACATACATTACTGCAACACTTTTTGAGGATTCTGTCTCAAGAATTAGACAGAAAGTTCAGAAATACACCTTTTAATTGAATATTAAGAGAAGCCCATGCCTTGCACCTTATCCCTTCACCAGCACACATCACAGGCTATGGCAGCATAAGATATGAAATAAACAGAAATTAAATAAGTGCTATAAAAATGCAGTGCCGTATTTGCAGAAACATTCATTCTCCAGCTTCCACAATTCATATTTTCATATTCTCTTTCCTTTCCTCCAGCTTTCCCAGTCCAGGATCACCTCCATGTCCCTCTCATACTCATTCCTCTCCACTGCTTTTTTCCTCCCACCCCCTCCTTCATTTTATGTTTCTTCCATCAAATCCTGTGTTCTGCCTCTCTCCTCCAAAGCTTCTCATACATTTCCTTCCTTTCACAGAAGTAATTTCTCATCAAATGCATTTTAGTCTCTAACTAAGCAAGGATCCAAAGTTACAAATAAAAGTGGCATATTTCTATTTCTTTCTTAGAAACTGGAAGCCATCAAAATTAAGCTGATACTAGTTTTCAACACCTTCTATTCTAAAACCTCAGCCTAGATGTGACAAGTGTAAAGTCAAACAAAATTACTTTCCTCATCTGTCTGTAGTTGTTTCTAATACACTTGCTTTCTGATTTTTAATTCATTAAATGGCAAAATAAATAGGAACTTCTAACAGCATATACATTCAATGAAAAAATATCCTAGTCTGTGCACATTTTTTGGTACCAATTGAACAATACTGGCTTAGAAACTAACATAGTTAAAATGATGCAACTTCCCTGTGCAAAGATGTTACATCAGTATCAAAGTGCTTATTTCCTCAATTTTGGATACAACTCCCTGAATAAAAAACAGTCTTTTTTTGTCTGGGTTACATGTAAACAGCACCTATACAAATAGGTGTTAACAAGTCTCCAATTTGCTGACAATAAATAATATTGACAACGATAACAAAGTCTAATAAAGACTATTTCTTCACATGCCTTAGGTTTCTAAATGCTCTTTTTATTTGGTGAGGCACCCTGTCATCATTCCGTGAAAATGCTGTATTTAGGTGCATGTAAATCACTACAGATTTTTTTTCTGTTTGTCATCCAAAAATTGCCTTGGCCTACCTCAGTGCCATAGTCAGTTGTACTCACACTGACAATGGGAGTTGTGCTAATCCTCACTGAGACACAATGGCCAGAGCACAGTTCTTTTTGCATTTCAGAACTATTTACTGCCAGATTCACAAAATCAAGTTTATGCTATGTAATGGCATTGTGATTTTCTCTTCAGCGACAGCAATAACAGAGTACTGCACACAGCTAACAAAACCCGTCAGATATCTGTCATCATATATGCTATTAACAAATATTAAAATTGCATTTAAAAAATCCTTAAGACTCACTAGCAATTTTCCTGACTGAAATAATAATGCACACAGTTTTAACCACTGTGCAGAAAGTGAATTATTCTACAGTAAAAGATTATCAGTAGCAACTCTACACCCTGAGTGCAGTCAACATCAGAAATAGACTGAAGTATCACTGAAACACTCAACATGTAAAAGCACTCCAACTGGTGCTTGTGCTGTAGCATTTCCCTGGGAATCTTGATTCCTAATTTTCTAAAATGCTCAGTAGGTTTGTAAGATCATCATACAGTTGTTGGTGTCGTTTGAGAAGCAAGAAGCATCATACCAAGGACTCAGACAAGAAGTCAAAGCCTGCTGCAAGGGCTGCTTGCTTCAGCAAGGATGAAAGGTTCCTGTCTCTTGCCCATGGAATTCTCATCTCATTATGGTATGCTGCTTCTCCTCTGAAGAGAGGCTTTTCTTTGTGAAAGATCCTCATTGTCACTTTCACAGTTTCTCTGAAACAGAAAGGCCACAAAGTCTCTGTCGTGTAAATGAGATACCATGCTCTTAAACATGCTGTTCCGATAGTATTATCATCTATTGAAAAGAGCAGAGCTAATAGAGCCCTCACAGTTTCACTCCAGAAGATCACAGGCAGTGTCAGGGTTCCCCACCCTCCATCACAGAGCTGAGCACTAGAGCGTTGAGCTCTATGACTGCTCGGATCTCAGTCACATCCCATGGTCACTGCCTGTGATCCGGACATCATCTGCAGGCTCCTTGCTGTTCCTTTACACAATAAATGTGCTTAACCCATGGGAAGTCTATCAAGCCACTGGCTCTTCCTGCACAAGATTCCTGTCACAGTAACAGAACATACAGCAGTATTAAAGACATAAATGATGCCATGGTCCCATCTGGTTTCCCACTCCAAGACACTGCTGTCTTGTTGCACTGTGCATCCATGTAAGGACAGCAAAAATGACTGCACAGTAAGACTGATTCTTCTCTTCTTCCTGTGTGAAGAATGTACCTACCAAATTCTCATCTTGAGTCTGGACCCTCTTCACCAGTGAGCGTGACAAGTGGTTGCACAGTGAAACAATACGGTACGAAAGCTGTGCAGAGAGGGAGGAAAACCAATTTGACCACACACATACCCAGTGCAGACATATCCAAACACATTTCATTCATTTACTGCCTATTACAATTTTACATTCAACCACTACCTTACCCCCTAATCCCATCAGGCTTGGGAAGCCACATGTGAGAAGGATTAAAGGCTCATTGTCATACCTTCCATCGTCTTCTAGCATATTGCCTTCTGAAATTTTCCATGTTAACCACAGATGATTTCCGAACCAAAGCCTGTTGTTTGTCCATGGGCTGGAAGATAAAAGAGCAATTTTATTGTTCAGGTCCCTTTGGTGCATAAAATATGCAAGATACCTCATGTGGAGCTGGCTGGAAGAAAGCTGCAGAAGCTGCAGATTCATACAGGTAAAAGCAGAAGAAAAAGAATAGAATCTACACCACTCTGGGCCTAGACAGGACGCTTTTGATCGCAAAAAAAAAATCCTAAAACTAGCAGGTGCTAAGGCTATGTTTCCACTCGGTAAAGTTGCTAAGGTGCTTCTTGTGCACACCTGCCCCATCTCCCTTTTCTCCGGATGAGATCACTGTAATAAAATGGGACAAATGTAGCTGTCATGTAGTATTAGTGACAAGGATACATGCTATCTGAAAAAACTCCAGCTTTGTCCTTTGACCATAGCCAGAGTATGAGAGCACAAGGCGTTGACACCCTGGCAATAAAATAATTGCAATATCTGAAAAATAGGAAACAAAAAAGAATACAGATCAGAATTCAGACATGTGCCTAGCATTTTGGATGTCAGCCTGGTGTTAAGGAACAGATGTTTCACAAATCCTGACACAGTCCTTCAGAAAATGAAGCACATTTCAATTCCAAAAGAACATCAAAATTTGAATAAACCATAAAACCAAATCGGACCGATTGAGCAAAAAAATGGTTCAAAACCATATCAGGCAAGAGTGAAAAGAGAAAGGCCAGGAATTATCACTTCAAAGAGTATGGAGTGACAACCATTCCAGCCGCTCTGATCTGCATATGTAGGTGGTAGATAACACAGAAATATTTGTACTGAACTGGACTGGAATGCAACCAAGCCATGCAGCTGAAACAGCAACAGTACCAAAGGAGAATGGAAAACACATCAGTGAGAATTTAAACATCTTTTTCAGCAAAATAATTTAAAATGTTTGAGACAACAAATTCACTTTTCTCATCACATGCTGTAGGTTTAGCATTTTTGCAGGTATCTCAGCAGCACTTCAAGGAGCCAAGCTATCAGGTGGACCCTCTTCTCATTTAGATGTACACACCATTTGCGTTCAACAGAACTGGGACAGTTAAGCATTAAATATAATTTCCTCATGCTGCAAACAGCCAGCATGGTGCAACAGGCAAGCAGAAATCAATTCCAAGTGGAAAAAATGTCACTGGCTAAATGTCAGCTGTACAATCATTATGAAAAATTTCCCAGTGCCCTTTCAGCGGCAGAACTATCACCGACTCTAAATAACTGACTTTACTGCAGACTGCTAATAACTACTGCTCCATTTTAAGTATCTTGCAACCCAGTGACCTTGTCATTCTCTCAATCATCAGGATCTCTTCTCAAAAGCTATGTGTGATGAGCCTCAAGGACCAAGACACAACAACATCACCCTCACCCAAACACGCTCAGGAACAAGGTGACCTCATTTAATGCTCCTTCTCATCGTGCTAGTGCATTTGTTCATAAAGAAAATCAATATGAAGAAAAAATATGAGATCATGGCTGAGGGCAGGCAGACTCTCTTGAGAGCATTTTCTGCAAATTCCAACTCTCACTAGGCTTTAAGTTACATTTAAGGAATTAAAGCTCTCTCTCCCTGACAATAAAATCCTGTGTTCCAGTTCCCCTGGACAGTTTTTAATGGGTCTTCAGATCAGAGGAACCTGCAGAAGCATTCTGAAACCATAAAAAATGGACATGTGCAAAATTCTCAATACTGTTTGTCACAGTAGAGCCCAATTCTCCCCAGCCATCAATGCCAGCTTGCTAGGGTCACATCCTGGCTATCTACACTACTTTGAAGCTTTTGAAAATTTCACATATTTTGCCAAGAACAATGCCACAGAGAGGACATCCAGTTTCCATCCTCCTTCAAATACAATGATGGGAGCAGCAATATCCCAAGTGCACAACTGTTTTCACAACTTTGAATTTGCATCAGCCTCTGCACATCTTCGTGAGGACATGGCAGCAATGAGTCCACTGTACTCTGCACAAATTAGATGAGAGCATGCTTTTATCTTTTTGTCTCAAAGTAGGAAACATGTTAGGAACAACAATTCAGTTTATTTAGGTCATTAACTTCTCTGCAAAAGGAGGAGGGAGGAGGGGCAGTGAAAGATATACACTAATATATATATATCTATTAAATATATATATATGTAAAGATTCACTCTAGCTGCACTTGAGCTATTATCTCACTGATTCTTGTAGATGCACAACAGTCATCTTGCAGCAAATGCCCACAGAAACCTGGCATCTTTTTCAGTCACTAACCATCAGGGAACAACTGCATCCTGCATAAATAATTATTTATTGTGTTCAAAAATGAGATTGGTACATCTGTGCATATTAATACAGTATAACCAAATGACTCCTTTGAAATACAATACAGCAGGCCATGAATCAAGGCTGGGTCAACTTTTCTTTTACCTTTTAAAACTTAAGAAAAAAAGATCTTTATAGCAAGAACACTAGTCTCAAATGTCACACCATAGATTAAGTTAGTTGTAGCTTTGTAATCTTCACTGCAGAAAACAAACCAGAGGACTGTGTTATCACTTAGTCACAAATTGACATTTGCACTGCAAAATCACACAGTCATTTGATCATTGCAAGTTCCCAATGGTGTCTTTTGAATAGGATTTGTTTGGTATAGGACCAGAAGCTCAGCTGTCGATTAATCCTTTCATTTAAAATTCACCTTACCTTTGATGGTAAAAGAGTTCAGCCTGCACAACTGGCCTAAACATTAATCCTAACATTCCTTATTGGCAGCCATTTCACAGAGAATTTCCACAGTACTAGCTAAATGTTAAATTACTACACTATTTGCTTTATTTTACAGGACAGATTTAACCTTTGTAAATATTTGTCTCATAAGGTGTATAGAGCTGCCTGCAGCAGGGCTACCCAACTCTGTCCTTCAGCCAACCAAAGATGCTATAAGGGGATTTTTATTAGTTTCCAGGCACCTAGTTTCTGGTAAGTACGGACTGACTTATTCTTTATTCCACATTAATTACCTAGTAATCTTTAGGAACTGTAATACATGATGCAGAGTAAAATATACGCAATACCAAAGGCTTTGGCATTAGATGTGTTCATACCACTGTGATAATCTTGTTCCTGCAAGTTCAGACACTGAACACAGAAAAAAAACGCAAACAACTTCAACACTACAAATCTCTGTGAGCTTATGGGTTTGGTCAGCAGTTCATGCAATGCATCAAAACTTCTACTTTAATTCTAGGTCATGTTTTTGTGTAAAATCTATGCACTGGAACCTTTTTAAACTGATGTACATTGAAAAAAACAACAAATCCTGCTCTTAGCCTGATCTTAGTGTTACTGATGGGATTCTGTCACATCAAGATTCAATCCTGCAAGGAATTCTTCACAGCAAGATCTATTTAACAGATCCATTAGTGACTCATTAATATCTTTGTTGAAAACAGAGTCAAAGTTTCCATTCACACAAGCTACATTTCCCAGTTGAAAACTGCTCATTAAATCTTGTATCCACTTGAGTTCCTCAGAAAGTTCCTGTCTGAGGGATTCATACTGGCTCTGCAGCTCAGCATATTTCCCACACACGCCTGTGAGACTGGCGCCAACAGCCTCGATATCATTGTGCAAATGCCTTTTCAGGGACTCCATTTTACGATATTCATACTTCAGCTGGGACAGCTTGTGCCTCACGCTTTCACCCTCTTCTTTATACCAAGCTTCTTTCTCATTATAAATGGAAAGCAGAGCATCCATGTCCTCCTGCAAGGAATCGTGGGATGCAGCCAAGGTGCTGAAACCCTGCTCCACACGGGAAATGTCCTCTACGACGCGGGCAAAGCGCTCAAAGTTGATGTAGGTGTTGTTGGGGGGCATGCTTGAATGGCACTTTATGGTGTACTCCCTCAGGCGCTTTGTCTTCAGCTGCGTGTTCTCCACCTTCTTGTTTTCCTGGACTTTGGCTTCATCTTTCAACTGGTGAGTTGTCAGACAGAGGAACCAATATTACTGAACATTTACAAGACTGCAGCAATTCAAAAGCTCTACACAAAGCATGCAGCCTCAGCTTCCACAATGCTGGGAGATCCTTTGCTCACAAAGATTTTCCTTCATGCATTTGATTAAAAGAAACAAACACCAAACACCCAAGCCCAGAACTGAATGTGACAAGTGATGTGCATTCATTCCAATGTGATAAGTGCAAACAACATGGCTGCAACTTATTTTCATGCTAATTTTTGGCAATTAACAGTGTTAAAGCTATCAGTATTTGTTGTATGAGGAAAACCAACAACCCTAAAACCACTCCAATTAATGTTTTGTGCAATGCAAAGGAAAAACTGATTTCAAAAATCCTCATTAGTCATGCTGACACTAGCTAAATGTATTTTCAATAAAAGACTTATTCATATAAGCAAGCAACGTTTATGATAAAAAAATACATACAGACACACAAATGTAAGCAAATCAGAACATGAGGTACAGCAGTTCTCTCTTCAGAGAAATTATATTTTCCATATTGATTGCAATCAACTCTCAATTCAAGAAAGCACTAAAGCCAACACACAGTATATGCCCATGCAAACAGAGAAGAATGGAAAAAAATACAAAGCCCAGTCCAAGATGGGATACTTTAATGTGCAATAAACATCAGAGCTTTGTTACTCTCTTTTTGAAAGTTATGATAATAAAGGAAGTCATCTGCAGAAATCCAAGGATTTGGTGAGACCCAACCAATTTCCTCCCAGTACATCTCTTTGAGTCACCCAGCATCACAAAGTACTTAGGGGACAATTTTCCATTTAACACACCAATAAGAGGGAGAATATGATCTCTGCCTTGCTCATGGAAAAAAACAAGATCATCTTCTTTATTCAGTCTTACCATTATCCATGGATGAGACAGAGCTTCCTGAATCGTAAGCCGCTTCCTAAAAACAACACAAAAAACCCCCAAAGACTTGAATGAGAAATACTTGGTACACAAGTCCATTGACCCACACTCCTCCCAGGCTTCCTATGAAGCATTTATCAGGATAATTGCAGGACAAACCCTCAAATTTCAGGGTTATGTTTCTCCCTGAGGCACACCACTTGTGTGTTTAGTTATTGTTCTAAATTTCAATAGGTAACTGTCTTTACTCCACACAACTTTAATTCTTATTTCATCAAAATCTACCTGTACTTCTGTGCACCCTTCCATAAAAAGTAATACAAGATTTCTTTATTTTGTTCATCTGACATGCTTAGAAAATACATTCTTACTATACACCTTTGATACAACTGTGTCTGAATCAACAGTAATTATACCAAAGTTGTCCTTTGGAACACAGTATATTACGGCACTCCAGGAGTTGTTATTTCCTGAAAACAACATTTCTGAGAGGAATACTGCAATCAAAGTGGACCAAACCTAACTTCCTTCTTCATTGTAGCACTTTGGTGAACAGCACGTTAAGAGTACTGAGAATTAAAGAGAAACACAGCATTGCACAGGCACCATGTCTGTAGATGGGACAAATACCAACAGCACTGGCGTCTCCTTGGAGCTGCTAGATGCGTGCAAAATTCTCATCAAACACCTACTCTACCCCACACTGAAGCCTGATGACCTGCAGAAATCTTCACTGAACAGCTCCTTCTCTCTCATAGCTATTTTCTCCCCTAATGAAGCCATTAGAAAGAACTACAATGGTCTGACTTTCCTCCGGGACAAAGAAGGTTACAGGGAAGGAGATACTACTTCTGTGGGCACTTTATTAAATGCAAGAAAAACTGAAAAAAAAAACCAAAACAACCCCAAAAAACCTGTGGTTCATGTAACCTGGGAACAAAGATCTGCACAGCTGTCACATAGACCCTAGGTGACTGCCACAGATACAGAGACTTAGAACTACTCCATATCAGGACATGTAGTGATTGGTCTGGCATTGCACCACTGGGGACACACTCTGGGATGGTATCACCTCCTTGGAAGTAGTTCATAAGAGACTGAAATAGTGGAGTGGTTGTTACCCTGAACTCAAGATTGTGCACACCATTTTCAGCCCTTCAGCTACACCCTACTGTGCCAGCTTGACTCAGGTGAGAATTTATTCCTGAATATGGCATTTAGCTGAGGAGATCTGGTTCCTCTCCTCAGGGTTTCTGGGTGCAGTGATTAATTAGGGGCACAGCAGCATCCTCCTGTCTTGCTCTTGGCTGGCAATACACACTGCAAGGAAAGCTTTTCCACGTGTAACCACATTTCCCCGTGTTTATTTTAAAGACAAATGGGTCTTTCTGAATATTTGCTTACCGTGTATCTTTCACCAGTAGTTTCTGAATAAAGTCTTTTGCCAGGTTACTAGTATTGCTGAACAATTCTTCATCAAAATCATAATTCACAGCTGTGATGTTGGCAAGTGTTTCTTGCTTAGTTTCTCCAAGGAAAGGTGATGCACCACTGAGCCTAGATAAGCCAGAAAGAGGAATCAGATGGAAAAATAACAAGCAGAAGTCCCCTAATGAAATTAGAGTGACTGTGGAATACACTCTTAGGACATTTGTGGCTCTTGTGTTGAAGCAGCTCTGCCATGTAGAAAAAACAGGGCCAGCATTGGCTCACTACAGCTGTGGTTATAAGCCAGACTTGCAATGAAAGTCTCTAGTGCAGCACTAATTCACACACAGAGAAAAATGCACGGATTCTTCTCTCCTGAGTGCCTCATTTAAGTCATTGCTAATCAAACTAGAAAAAGTCTCAACTGAGGAGAGTCTCTATCCCCTGAGCCCACAAAGACCACCAGGCTGAAGCGTCTATAACTTTCAAGCAAATAATGTTGTGTTTCTGTAGTTTTTCTTCAGTAAAGAAAAGCTCTGTCCCTACTTTTCTCTCTGCAAAGCTGCTGATGAGTTCCCTGCACAGTGGGTTCAACCAAGAGACCTTTCTCAGCTGGACGCAAAATGCAACGTATAATCAGAAGTCAGGCATGGGGCCTTGGCTAGGAGCCAGCTCCACTGGAGAGGCAGGGCCATGCTGCTCAGTAAAAGGAATCCACAAGCAAAATGGCTTTGGCTGCAATAAAATCCACCTGTTTCTGAACAACACAAAATTTCATTCTCTTGGCACCCTGCTCCAACTGCAAGGATATAATGGAGACAGCATCATAATAAAATGCCATTTAGCAATCTTAAGAAAAAGCTTTCGTCCTGCTTTGCCTATCTCTCAGATGGGACTGTCGACCTTCATCTTTGATGACTCTGCACCTCTGCTCATAAAACTCATGTCAGAACAGAGTCACCCAGACCCCTCCTGCCCTGCTTTTCCTCCAGGCTCCTCCTCTCCCAACACAAAGGGATGCTGACTTGCAAAAGTCTGGTTTACGGGAAATGTTATTAATTCCAAGGAGATGGATCTCACCCCCTTTTTATAACCTTCTGGGCTATTATTGTGCTTATCTATTATGTCCAGCGTTGATAACGTAGTTTCAGGATGCAGCAGGCTCAAAACAGGACTGAAGCAAACTCCAGGGAACTAACCTGAGGTTTTGAATACTAAACCATTTGCTTACATGATCCCACTCTCAACAGACTTTGTACCTTGTCTGTATTGCCACCACCAGGTTGACTGGGAATATTGGGGGATAAGCAGAAAGTTAGATGGGACCACCTGAGCCTTTCCACCCAATCCCCAGCTACCACATGTGGTTTTATCCACAGAATAAACACTCAAGTGCATAAACTGCTTCCTCCCCCCGCTACCATCATACAACACCACCAAAGCACCTGACACAGCAAGAGAGCATGAGTGAGGTCCTCCAGCTGTTTTTGATGCAATAAATTTAGTCCCATAAACCACAGTCAGTCTCAATTCTTAAGGGGTTTTACATACTTCCTCTTAAGCTTTGGTTCTATTTCTGCTGGCTACAAGCAGGCATCTCTCCACAGACCAGTTCTGCCCCAAAACTGGAGCTTAGAAACCTGTCCTAGGGCCTTGGCTTCTTTTCCCTTTCCCCAAATTATGCCATGAAGCAGCTGTAATTCCATCTTCTGGCCCTTTGTTGGAAGCCAAAATCAACAGTGCTCTATGGTCTGATTTCTTTTTTTCCTCTTTGGGACTCAGTTTTGAAATCTGTGAAATGCGAGGATTCTCCAATCCTAATATCCAATGCAAATGGCTTTTGTCATATCCTGATTCAGTGCCTGTAAACATGTACCAGCAGACCTCAGTAATAAAGACTTCACCCTTACATTTCACTGAATCACTCCAGTTACTGAATTGAGGACTTGGATGCATTTTGATCTCTACACCTGATCACAGAATCACAGAATCACAGAATGTGTAGGTTGGAA
>VZSR01003797.1:1680481-1691225 GCA_013398615.1 Brachypodius melanocephalos | reverse complement strand
ACACTTGGACTCATTAAACTTCATCTTGATGATGATGGCATCCATTTGATTGCTGCCACATTTGCTAAAGTAGGTGGCATCATAGACACACCCCACTTAGTCAGAACACTTCTGAGCAAAAGGCTTAAAATTAGGAGGCAATACGAGTTGAAGGCATGCAAATTTCCATAGCCTGTCATGGAAGCTGATCCCTCCTACCATGAAAAGTATGCTCTTTTTTCCTGATCATTTGTAGAGAGACATTTTTCTACCTTAATGACCATGGCAATCATTAGTAGTCAAGCAAGAAAAACAGATCTGTGCTGGATGCAGTACAGGAACTGGTCCCTTACTCTGCCCCAGCAGAGTAGAACAGGAAGACCTGAGGAGCAGCTGGGTCTGTGCATCACTATTCACATGCTAAGTATTCCTACCGGCTTAACCTCAACTCCTAAGTTTTCCTCTCATCAAACAGGAACACCCATTTTACAAATTCACGAAGTTTAATGTCACCTGGCAAGTACAGGTGTGTCAGTGCAGACCAGAGTGCTGATAAAAAAAGGGTTCCGGACAGTATTTTAAATCTCTTTACCACAGCTTGGGCTCAACCTTTTCTTTGCACTGCACAAAAGAAGGGAATTTGTTGCACTGAATCTGATTCCTCACATCCTGCCTCTCTTTTACAGCTTTGGGGGTCTAACCCTTGTGAATAGGCCAAAATTTATTTTCCACACTGAAAAGACAGTCCTTCCCCTTCAAGCCTCTGTACTTGTCCTGACCCCTGAGCTGTGTAGTGCAAATCCATCTAATACAAGAGTCCACCTTCTTCAAGTCTGGCATCAAGTTATTCCTCTGAGTATCACAGGGAACAGCCAATGACGAGGGTGTGATGTTCCCAGCAAGCAGTGTCCACTCCCTGCTCCCCAGGAGTCGCAGAATTTCAATGGAAGCAGTTAGGATCAAGGATCACTGACCACTCCTGCAATTCTCATGTCAAGTGAAGGGAAAAGCAAGGAGTGCTGTTCCTCTGTTGCACGCATCCATTGTCGCACAAGCAGTTTCCCAAATTGTCAAGCTCCATCTTAAAACTCTCAACTGCTTGTCCCCAGATGGTCACAGAAACTCATTTCTTTGAGAGCCTGAGCATGTTGTAATTCCCTCCTTTTATTTATTCATCACCAGTTGACACACTTTTCTTCTAAAGAGAATCTTTATTTAAAAAGTATTCTGTGATGTATTTTCCCTTTATGTTTCCTGACTATAATGATATCCTCAACCAACCTCTGCCTTACTAGCTTTAACAACCCCCTTTTTTTCCTCCTGTAAGTTGAATTTTCAGTTTCCAGGGTCAACTTCTCTGCTCCTCTTTCAGCTTAAATTCACCTTTTTGAAATGGGTGACCTTATTTATGCATAATAATCTAGACTGCTGCCTTTACAAGCAAATATAAACTTCCCTGTTTCCACCTGAAATAACCGGACTTGTAAATAAAACTGTTGCACTTTCTGTTTCTACGCTCTCATGCTGGTAACTCATAGTCATTCCAGGAGCAATTAATCCTCTTTGCTTTTCCATCCTCTACCATTTGGAACTGATGAGATCCCATAAAATGCAGAAATGCCCAGTGATGCCAAGGGAATTTGGATTTCTTCTGTTCAGAATGCCCCTCATCTTTTCCTCCTTATTTTAAATTGACAAGGCTGTGTGATAACCCCTGTCCTTTAGAAAACCCCTGCCCATCCCAAATGTGCAGGTCCCTAAATGACTGAAGGAAGAACTGTTCTGTACTAGTGCAACAGAGCTTTAGGAACATTTCTACAGGAGTGATCCTATTGTACTCACAGTATGTAGGTGATGACTCCTATGCTCCTAAAAAACAAAAGACATTAATTGCAGGGGTTCTACATGACCAGTATTCTTCCTAATGTGCAGAATACACAAAAGTCAACAGTAGCTGCAACAGAGACAGGAGAGCCATTGTGGCTTTCGATAACTTGTAACATCTCTTACAGAATGGAGTTTTGGGGAAAAAAATAATTTTACATATAACATCAAGTAACGTGGATATTTGAAGTCTCTGTGTATTTCTACTCAATGGCTACACATGAAACACAGAGGAGCAGGATGCTTGATTTGGGGTGACCTCTCTTGCCTGCCTTCCCAGAAGGCAACATTAGTACACAGGTCTCCTCTGCATGAAGGGCTCTTATAAATAAAGCTGTCACAAGCTCTGCAGGAACATGTTTCCTTCTCAGAGTGCTCCTCAGCATGGACAGTAGCAAACAGTTACCTCTGGAACTGCCATCACTCCAGTTTTTCAATGTAATTTTGCAAAAATTAAGTATCTTTTAATTTAAAAGAATGTATAAAAACGGAATGACAGAACAAAGACTCATTAATGGTATTTAAGGGTTTTTTGGGTTTTTGTTTTTGTTGGGTTTTTGTTTTTAAATTTCTTGCGGTGCAATGGATTCTATTAAGAGCAAAATAGGAAAAAGTAACTGTAGAGTAACTGGGAAAAAAAAGGTACAAACACATTATAAAACTTACCACATATCTGCAGCTAGTCCAAGTGGTTCATAATTCACAATTTCTGGAGCTGTAAGAAATATTTAATCAAAGAGCAGCAACTGAGGTAACAAATTTTTTATCAGGCTGGAGTAGCAGGCCAAAAAAGGGCAAGAGGGAAAAGCTAGTTACAGAATACATTGTTTATAATTTTACAGCCCAAATAGGAGTTCAAGTTCACAGCTGTTTAGAAGAGATTATGTAGAGTAACTTGGACCCTAACGTAACTCAAGAATAAGGGTAAAACAGACACTATATAGTAATTATACTGCAAATTACAACAAATAACAAATTATTTCACCTCCCAAGAATGCTGCTGCCCCAAGCATGAGCTTTTGTTTTGTTTTTAAACTGGTGTCATTATAGCAAGTTTGTAAAGGCCAGTCAGAAAGAGCCCTTGAGCAAGAGATTGAAATTACTTGCCAGAATACATTGCTATCCATGTCAAACTATTATCTTTATAAGAAACATTTCCTCATTGGAAAACATCTCCATATAAGACTGCATGCAAGAGAAAAGAGCAAGGGTGAAATAAATTGAAAAAATTATCTGTGACAGCTGTGTTTAACTGGAATATTAATTACAATTCTCTACCCATCTCCCAAACAAACCCCAAAATAGAAACTAGTAGAAAGGAGTAGGATTAACCTAAAATTAAGTGAGACAGATCAGAATTATGACCAGTGATGAACAAAAAGAGAGCCACATAGAAAAATGTAAGGGGAGATGAGGGTACTCAGCAGGTGTACTGTGTGAAGTAGTTTTATTTACAAAGCAATGACAGAGATACCCATGTAATTGTGTACTCATGTACCACAATGCAGAGATCTAGTTACCCCAGGCAACAAGAAAAATATTATAATTTGTTTATGCAGAGTTTCATAATCTCAATCCTGAATTTACGACTCTAAATATTTATTTGGAAGCAGCAGCCAACTCTCACAGGAGTAGCACATCTGGTTTACAGAAAGCACCTTTGCCTATTCCAGAAAAATAATGTAATATAGATTTAAGTGATTTAAGTGGCCTCTAGATTTAAGTGGCCTTGACAGAAATAAGATTAAAACTACTTGTATCCCTCAATTTTTAACTTTGACAAAATGTCTCAACTTCCTCTGGAATTTGCAGTGTAAGACAAAGGAACATGTAACTCACCTACGAATTCTGGAGTTCCAAATATGTTTTTAAAATCAACTCCATCTTCTATTTTGTGAGCCAGGCCAAAGTCAATGAGTTTGATGTGGGGAATAGGGATATTCTTGTCTAGAAGCATAATGTTTTCAGGCTAAAAATAACAAAAGATAGATCTATGTTATTAAAATATTAATATCTTGGAAAATAACAGAGTTTTCAAGTGCTTTTTTTTCCTTTGCATATACATCACCATAGAACAAGAAACATATACCTGTGGTTAACCATTTACAGTTCTTTTGATAGAGGTAGTAGGCAACTGAAGCAGTTCAGGTGTTTGCAGACAGAATGCTACTGCCTAGCCCTGAGTGACAGCTGCACAGCACAGTATTTTTGCTGACAGCAATTTTACTGATCTGTTCTTGGAATTTACATGTCACAATATTTGCCCAGTTGACTTTATACTGTATTGTAAGCCAATGGAAGATATTTTGTTAAATGCTGAACCTATTCAGGGAAGGAAAAATTAACTTCTCTATGAGACTAATTCACAGCTGCAACAAGGCCAGGAAAGATCCAGGATTTACCAGATGAGCA
The DNA here is from genome assembly GCA_013398615.1 of Brachypodius melanocephalos. Classification (NCBI taxonomy): domain Eukaryota; kingdom Metazoa; phylum Chordata; class Aves; order Passeriformes; family Pycnonotidae; genus Brachypodius; species Brachypodius melanocephalos. Next base: position 1,686,950 of record VZSR01003797.1, on the reverse strand, counting down.
GCCCAGAAAATGTGAAGAGTTGGGATCAGAGGTCCTAGATCATATATGATAGCAAGCTATTAAAAGAACATGTGGCATTCCTCACAGCATTGTAAGAAAAAGCTGAAGCTTGAACTGTGAAGTTTAACGTGTTTAACTTCATATCTTACTTTTTTACCAGATACAACATATTCCATAAACTTCTTTCTTCAACTAAATTTCTTAGCCTTAGCTACTCCCTACCATGGCCCACAGGTTTCTGATTAAACCATGGGTTCAATTTATCTCCCATGATGAACTTTAATGCATTAATCTGTCACAACTTAATAACAAGTTCAAGGGCAGCAGCGAGAGAGTGTGATTCCCTGCTGGCAGCTGCCTGGTCTTTCCACAGCAGAATCTAATATGGAAGTTGCTCCTGTCAACACATACTCTCAGTCAGCTGCACTGGGAAGCAGAGCATATGAATAATTTATTCTCATAGCCATTGGACTAAGCATGTTTTAGCCTCAGGGTAACAAGTCTGGTTTTCTTATATGGATCTAGTGCATATATGTTCATCACTGACACATAATGTAAGCTTCTTTAGAACAGACAGAACAGACTGAAGTGGAAAAAGTCACTATCACTACCTCTTGGAGGACTGTTTTATTCCTTAAGTGGTATAAACCATTGTAGCTCCACTACAGCCATTGGAGCCCTGTCAAGTGATGAGATAATGATGAACCATACTCCATCTAATCAGACCACTGCCTAAAAATATGTCTAATTTAACACTTGCTAAACTCCACACCCTTTAAAATCCAGGAGAGTTATTAAGTGAATGTATATTAGGTCATTTGATAGTCACTATCAGTTAAATGATTCTTTACTTATGTTTTCTGATTTCTATCTTGCAACATTTTCATTGACCACCTGACATTACTGGTATTAAATTTAAAAATTAGCAGCTACAGATAAGCCAAAGCCTAAATCAGCATCTCTACCTTTAGATCAAAGTGAGCAATTTTCTTAGAGTGAAGGTAATTCACACCATCCAAAATCTGCTTAATGAACCTGGTTGCTTCCTCTTCACTCAAAGACTCCTTCTGTGCTAGGAAGTCAAAAAGTTCTCCTCCAGAAACTCTGCAAAACACACCAAAAAACATCCGGTTATGTCCTGCACTGTAATCCATAAAGTAAGTGTAAGCACAGAAAACTAAAGCAGCAAAGAACCTCAATATAGTTAGAAAAAGTCTACTCCTGCAGACAATCACAAGTTTGGTGTTCTAGTCCCAGGTGTGCTCAAACTTCCTTTCGGCTTCCACTCTCTTCCCTGTAGATTAAGGACTGGCTTTTCCCTTGATGCTGCAAGGATCACAAAGGACCAGAACCAGAGTTACATTGTTTGCTGAATCCCCACACATGCACCTATTTCGAAAGGTCAGTTTAACCACTTCAACTGCTATTTTTCAACATTTTCGTTTTGTATGAACAAGTTGTAAGAGTCAACAACTGCTGAAGAATTACTTTTCTTAGAGGTTGCCATCAGAACCTGAGGTAGTAAAATGTGCCAACAGTATCTCTTTTCTTTCCAGAACAGCCATTACCCTGTTCTACTACAGAGTCTTGCCTGACATAACTAACAGGAAAGGATTTTTTGGTGCTGAATTTTTTAAGAAGAAAGCAGATTGTAGCAGGCTGGAAGGTACCAAAATCAGTTTTCCCAAACCAAGGAAGTGCTCTAAGATACTATAAGTTTTCACGTCAAAACTGAAATCCATTCCACCCTTATTAGTATATAAGACTTTATTTTCATTTCTGCGCCTTCTACTGAGAGTCCCAGTGCTATTTTTCTGTTTATCCGAAACAAGATGACCTAAATATTGAATGAGGCATTGTTTGCAGCTATTATTCATTATTAAGTTTACATTTATTGTTGCCAGTTCACAGTCATTAATATTATTGTTTTATTCTCATTCAGATTCACTTTTGGGTGCACCCACAAAACAGTTGTTACTCTTGGGTGCTGGTACACCACCACCTGCACTCAGAGTGCAAGCAAAGGACCTGAGACATGCTATAGTCATTCTGGAAAACAAGCTCTTGGCCTTGTTGCCCAGTGAACTGCCTATCAAAGCACTGGCAATTGCTTTGAGTTCTTCAGGTGCTGTGGGTCACAAACAAGTCAGATCACACTGGGTGCTCCAGAGGTCTTTGGGGAATCGTTCCTCTGACCCCAGGCTCCTATACAACACTGGTGGTGACACCATGGTGATTCCCTACTCTGCCTCTTTCAGAGGAAGCTACTGTCAACAGCTACAAGACCTGCAAGGACAAGTCCACTGAAAGCAAGAACAGCATGTCAAAAGCCACAAAGACGCTGGGTTTGTGTCTTACCTTCCCCTGCTGTTCCTGTGGGTAACAACGTGCCTTGTTGTTCCAGAGACTTACACTGGGCATAGTGACTTGCCCATTGATTACTGGGCATTTTTTCACACCTCTCACACAGTCGAAAACTTTTCTAAGCAATGCGAGGCAGGACTCTTCACATGGGCAGAAATCACTTGATGCTTTAATTGCTACAACTGAATGGCTGGCAAACAAAAATAGGCTTACATGACCCAGAACTGCTGTCATTGGCTGCCACCTTCTCCTTCCTATTAATCTCAGTTATTCAACCTGTGAGGCTATTACTTGATCTCTTGATTTTCTTTTCTAGGTGACACCTACCAAGCACCTCAACACTACCATCAACCTTTCTGGACAGGTTTTGTTGTACCCTGTACAACAGAGAACACTGTTTCCTTTCTATATTGTAGTAAGTTTAGAGGGCTTGGTTCAGTAGTGCAACAATGACTACAGACTACTGTGACAAACCAGTACAGAAATCTGGAAGAGAAACCTGGTAGTCTCTTGGTGAAATCTGTGTATAGTGAACAGGCAAGTCCCATTTGTTTAACAATTTCTATTCAGAGTGCACTGAGCAGTCACCCCCAGCAGACACTCCATCCGGTCATCAGGACGCCAGCTGGACTAGGGTATGTGCTTGTACTTTTCTAGAATGTAACCATGTAGGCACACTGTTCTCTCTTCCTCTTTTACCCTGCAAAATCTCCTTGGTGATTGTTGCTTAAGATGGACTCTTTAATCTCCCTGAGGCCAGACGACAGTCCAGCCCCAGTCCTGCAGAAGCATGTTCCACTTCAGGAGAGCTACCAGGCTGAGCCACTTCAGCAGAGCCCTTCTGTCTGAGGATACCTTCCTGCTTGGAGGAGACCAGCAACTCCCTTCAAAGCAACCTCCTTTGCTACACAAGCAATGTCAGAAAATAGTTCAGCTGCCCAGACTGGAGCTACTTAATTCTCATTCTCTCTTGCTGCCTCCACAGTGGGCACTTAAACCAGGTGGGTCAGCTGCCCGGGGCACACCAGGGAGTCTGCCCCAATGGCAACCTCACCAACATCCTGGGCAAACAGCTATGCCCAAGGTACAACTGAAGAAACTGCAGCCTGCAAGAACACAGGATATTTACTTGAGAGCTCCTTGATGTATTTTTCCACTTCTCTTTAGTTCACACTAACCTTGAATGAGGCTAGGGAGAGGGCTTTCCAAGCTACAGAAGACAGCATAAAATACAACATAAAAGTAAAGGAAACAAACAAACAAAAAGATTCAGAGAGCTTAAAGTCTCTTTGTTACTTTTATCAACAAATTACTGCCTTCTACAATAACCACATAAGCATTTCATTTTCTGAAGATCAGAGATAGGCATACATGAAAAACCCTATATTAATCTTAAATCTGTTGAGGTATACCCTAAAACATTGGCCCTAAACTGTAGAGATCTTAAAAGAGTAATCTAAAGGAAAATTCAGTAGAAGAGATGTGATGATTTCCCATTAACAAAGACTCAGGCTTTAAAACCAGGCTTCAGTAAACTGTACCCAGAGAGTGGTAAACAGTTTACTGCAAGATCATTCTTATCCAAGTTATACACCTGAATTCAGAGAAACTCTCAAGCAGAAGAGATTTAGCAATCCCAAAAGCTGGCCATTATGGAATCCCAGAAAAAGCCCACAGTTCAAGCACTAATTCCTTAGCAGTAAAACATTCATAACTACATCAAGTTACGTTTGAACATCCAGGGAGGTTTATTTTCCAAATAATCACCTGCAAATGCTGGTTTCTCAACTGTTACAGAATTCTTTCCTTTGGTTCCATCTATTTCCCTTTCACCATGTCACCATGGAAGCAAACAAATGATACCTTTACTTTCCTTTGAAGTACAGTAAAGGACAAACAACAATGCTGCCTTACTTCTTGGCCAGAGCTGTTTTGTGTACACAACCCTGACACGTACCTGTAGAGGAGACACTGGTGTATCAATCCAACCTGCCTCCAGGCTGCTTCTGCTTGGCAAAGCAGGCTCCAGGCAGGGCCCAGGACACAGGGTACAACAACCCCACAGAAAGCTGTGGGGAGCAAGTCCCTGGACAATGTGCAGAAAGGAAAGAGAAGCTGTGTACCCACCAAACTGCACTAAACGATGGACCTGGCACTGCTCTTGAACAGGAGAACCAGCACCTGCAGAACTAACCCCTCTGAAAAGAGGAGATGGTCTTGCCAGCATTGTGAGTATGAGAGAGGGTCAACATTTCAGAAAAATCCTCTTAAACATCAGGGCAGCTTCTTCAATTACCCAGCAATACTGGGGCCATTCATTTGAAGCTGAAGTTCACTGTAGATTACAAGATTAAGATTGTAGATTAAGATTGGTTGGCCAGGTGCTGTAACACTTACTTTGATAAACAGCAGGGAATATGAGACTGAGAGCAGGGTGCCAGAGAGGAAGAGATCATCTATTTACAGGGAGAATTTAATTATCTTTATTAGCAATTATCATCATCCTCAATTTGTATACAGCAGCTAAATGCAGAGGCTTTAATTAGGTCAAAATTCTGTTGCACACAGACTTTCACAAACTGCAATACATTACAGCCTGACAAAAGGACACCCAAAATGTTTTAGGCCACATGAGGACAGGAAAAAACAGAAGGTAATGAAATAGGAGGTTGCTTTAGCTCAAAGCAGTCACCAGTGAGAAAGAGCAAGCTCCATCCTTGTCTTCCAGAGTCTGGCTACAGAGACCAACATTTGGCTATAGACATATACTTCAAAGTTAACAGATGCTCATCATCACTCATATGTCATCTTCCAGCAGTCACACTAATCTCCAGGAATGCTCCCTGGCTTAAATGCTGGCTGCCCTGGAGAGCTCCCTCAGGGATAAAAGCCTCATTGCCTGGATTCCATACAAAAGGTCCAGGCTGGTGTCCTAGGGAATATATGGTCCACCTAACTTCATCCACGGTGACTGTATTTCCTGCCCCATACACACTGAAAATTTGCATTATTTTGCATGTAGGGGTGAGGAGGTCCACTTGCCAACAGGACCTAAATGGCAGTTGTTTGCCCCCGCACATGGTGGCACAAGAGTAAACAGCTTTTCTTCATTCCCATCCTGCTGCTATTCATCCTCGACAGCCTAGGGATTTAAAAAATGTCTTCTCATGCCCTCCTCCCCTTTTGTTCTCTAGCTGATCTAAATGAGGAAAATATGGGAGTAGTGAGAATGATTGTGAATTTTGGAAAATGCTTGATGGCCTCACAAGCATTGAAAGAGATGAAAGCAGGAAGAAAAATGAAACCTTTTTTCCTGAACAGTGAGCATTCAGCAGCCACTTGTACTTACTTCCTCCACGGTTCATGTCAGGGCAGCCCTAGGCAGACATGAGGTCATCACTCCCTTAACAAACTGTTTTCAAGTTGACAAGATTCCCAGGCTCAGTATCAAATGACCTCAGCTGATGTTCAGGTGAACCTGTACCCCCAGGGCACATGGATGGGCTGGGGGGCCTTTTATGACCAACCTCACTCAGTGCTCCTGCCAAGATTTGTGAAGCCTGAGAATGCAACAGCTCCACTTCTCAGTGCCCCTGTCCTCGGGCAGCCTCTGCAGTGTTCTCTGGTTTCTATTCACCTCAGCCATCCCTGCAGGGAAGGGAGAGCCCTTACTCACAGCTCCAGGATGAGGACCACATCTGTCTTGTTCTCGTAGATGTCGTGCAGCTTGACGATGTTGGCATGCAGGATCTGCTGCAGAATGGTGACCTCGCGCTCGATCTCCTCCCGGCTCACCCCACGCCGGCTGGCCCGGCTCTGGCGCTTCTTGATGAACTTGGCAGCATATTCCACCCCTGTGCTTTTCTCTCGACACTTCTTCACTATAGCAAACTGGCCACTGAGAGGACAAGGAGACAACAAAAATGCTCTTAAGGTTTTTATATGACAGCTTTCCAAATAACCAGTCCTATACAAAGCCTGATCCTGCAAGCCCTGAGCAGCACTGCTGAGCACTACTAAGCTTATTCTTACAGAATCACAGAATATGTAGGTTGGAAAAGATCTTCAAGATCATTGGGTCCAACCCAGCCCTAACACCTCAACT
>VZSR01003797.1:1636016-1680381 GCA_013398615.1 Brachypodius melanocephalos | reverse complement strand
CAGAGTGCTCCTGTCCAAACCCCGGGCTGCCAGCTTATCCAGCTTAGTACAAGACTGAGGACTGTCATGACTCTGCAGTCAAAGGCAGTAGAGTAATAGCAAGGCAACCTCCCACTGTGTCTGAAGTTTAGCAAAACCAATGACTGACAAAAGGAGTTAAAACCTCTAAAAAACAGTTCATGTTTAAATGAGTAAGATCTGCCTCAAAAGGTTCAAGTTACCACTACTTCACTCGGTAATGCTTAAGACATTCAAGTCTGCGACATACCACTGGGTGTTCTGAAAGAACACACACACACACACAAAAAAAAAAAAAAATTTGTCTTAAGAATAGTTCCTAGAGAAGAATTCAAAGGAATGATATCTCTTTGGATATGCAAAACTGGCTTCCAGTAACCAATTTTCAAATTAAAAAAAATATTTGTTCATATTTATGCATTCACTTGATAATTTGGCTGTAAATATAACTAGAGTAAATGCAGGTTTCTCACTGCACCTCAAGGACAAAGAATTTCCCACTGTATCAAACAGTACAGTGGCTGCATTAAGGTTAAAAGGCATGTTTTGCTAAGTTAATTTGCTAATACAATTTTCCTCACCATGGCTCCTAATACAGTCTAACTGCAAAAATCCTGCCTTATCTCCTATGAATTGGCAGATCTCCAGTCGCAGAATACACATTTAGTATCAGACACTTCCTTATTCAGGACATTATATCCAGACTTGGAAGGAAAAGACTCATCTTTCAGGTAAGCATAACTTTTAGCTACTGTGATTTTATCAGACAGGATCACTTTATAAGAACCACAAACAAAGTCATTAAGTGCATGGCTACACTGTATAAGCACTGAGCTGTTGTTGTTTTCAATATTGTTATATCATTCACTGGCTTGGTAAATGAGAAATGCAAGTACGGTTGGTATTTAAATTATGCAGCATACACAGCAATTATATTCAGCACCTCATTAGATGCTGTACTTAGTGTTCATCAACACAGACATCTGATTGGAGTCTGTCTTAAACATACGAAAGCAAAGAAATTAAAAATCAAGGCTGTCACTTGGTGCTCAATTGCTCTCAAAGGCTCCCACCCTATGGCAGAGGCAGCCTCTCATTTCAGATTTCAAACAAATACCAGGCAACCTGACATACTTCATTTAGGCTTTCATTTTCATACATATCCTAAACCCTTCGCAGGAGAGAGGCAGGAACAGAGGGGACAAGTGTAATTATCCCTTTAGGAATAATCATTCACAAATGGAATCAAGACTGTGGCATTTGTCCCGTGCTTTAATTGATTCATATTTCTCCTGCTTTTATCATTACCTGCAAACCCTAGAGAAATTCCCACTACAAAATCCCCAAATTTGCCCTAAACATTCTACTAAAAGAGTTTGAATTTCACAGAATCACAGAATTTCTAGGTTGGAAGACACCTTCAAGATCGAGTCCAACTCATGCTCTAACACCTCAACTAGATCATGGCACCGACTGCCACATCCAGTCTCTTTTTAAATACATCCAGGGATGGTGACTCCACCACCTCCCTGGGCAGGCCATTCCAGTACTTTAACACTCTTTCCATGAAAAACTTTTTTCTCATATCCAACCTATATTTCCCTTGACGCAGCTTGAGGCTGTGTCCTCTCGTTCTGTCCATTGTTGCCTGGAGAAAGAGCCCAACCCCAGCTGACTACAGCCACCTTTCAGGAAGTTGTAGAGAGTGATAAGGTCACCTCTGAGTCTCCTTTCTCCAGGCTCAACAACCCCAGCTCCCTCAGTTGTTCCCTACAGGGTTTGTGTTCCCAGCCCCTCGCCAGCCTCGTTGCCTCCTCTGGAGACGCGCTCAAGGGTCTCAATGTCCATCCTAAACTGAGGGGCCAGAACTGGACACAGCACTCAAGGTGTGGCCTCACCAGTGCAGAGTGGAGGGGAAGAATGACCTCCCTGCTCCTGCTGGCCATGCTATTCCTGATGTGGAATGTTTTGTAGTTTGTTTTGTAGTGCTGAGAGCTGCTTGTGTAAAATTTCATAGGTTTCAGGTTTTTCTTGTATGTTTGATCATATTTTGCAAGACATGCATCTTGCTTGGTTCAGACTTTCTGGTGAAACATGGTATTAATGTCCCTGTGCTTGTTTCCTTCAATCCTCTCTAGGGCCAATTTTTGTCAAAGTTCAGGAGAAAACATGTTTTTATAAGTGCTGATTATGGGAATGAACACAGTCACTTTTGCATTTAGAAATTCCAGTGATACTATGGATTTTGTACATTTCTGTTTATGCAAAAGCTTACAAAAGTAAAAAGGTCACAGCATAGGAATCCCTGTCTTCTCCTTTGACATAAATAATTGTCCCAGACTATTTCAGTACCAATTCCCTTGTAATCTACTATTGCTCCCCTGTGTGACCACCAACACACACTTGATGCTTCTGTCCCAATCTTCATGCCATTTCCCATCTCCCTTAAAAACAGGCTTTTGCAGACAAGTCTTTAGTGGGACAGTTTGGGAGTAAGGAGAAGACATTGCAAGCCTAGGGAAGGACACAAATGCTCAGTTTCTTAGCCTGCGACATTTAAGACAGTTTCAATGCAATTACCAATGGATAGCTCCTGGAGGCCCATTCAGCTATGAAACAAGAGGATGCCTCACAGGCATTGTACAATCACAGTCAGATACTTTGGATTTCTTGTCAGCTACAGAGATTCTAGGGTCAGGAGCAAGACAACAGTGATTTTGTGCCTTCTCATGCATCTGCATTCAGACCATAAGAATGAAACTTTGCCAGCTACCAAAACTTTTGACCTAGGCTAGGAAAAAAAAGAAAAAAGCATGTCTCCCTGACACCTAAGTTGACAGCACTGAGAAATTAAGCCATTTAGATAATTTCACATGGGGCATTTGTACCTGATCTTAGACTTGAAACTAAATTTCACAGCTCAGGTATCCAAATTTCAGCCAAAAGACCTTGCAAGTATTCATGGGTTTTAGTACAGCACTGAAATGAAGATGACTTGGATCATGAACAGAAGTATTCACAACACACACAGGATAAGCTCAGAGGCTGACACTTCCGGATGGAGTCTACCTGGATCTCAGTAAAGCCTTTGGCACTGTCCCCACAGCATTCTCCTGGAGAAACTGGTTGCACATGGCTTTGACATTGGTCTTTGAAGTTTTTCCAAACTTAAGTGACACTTTGACTCCCAATTTCTAATTTTTTTTTTCCAAGAAGTTACATTTGTTCCCTAAAAGTAATATTTTGGACAGCTGTTCAACAGCCTTGTCACACACTGAGCATCCTCAATTGTGGATAGAGCTCACAAGTACGAACAATAGCAGCTGCATCCTGTCAGTTATAATATAATTAGGTACAACATCAAATCTGTCCATCAGTAATGATGGAATTTATCCCAGCAATGAAGACACCCTATCATTTGTATTGCTACTATCATGTCGAAGGTTTGTCACTGAATAAGAACACAGACAATATTACTGGTGGGTTTTGGAGTCTATTTTCGGAAGCATGCTTTGGAAGAGAACAAGTTCAGCTCATTCAATCATCGTGCAATTCAGGAGAGAATGTGGAAAAGATGTGGGAAGAGGGAAGCTGGACAATCCAGAATATCAGGACAATTTCTTGCTCTTTGTCAAAGTTTCCTTTTAATGCTGGTTCTGGAGGGTAATGCTCTGGGGAAGAATTTCACCTGAGAGCAAGAGCAGAGCAGCTGCCAGTCAGGAACGCCCCAGTGCCCAGTAGTGCTGCTGCTCCACAGCTTTAGAATAAAGAGAGCCCTTAAGCAACAGCTTGCATAGGCATAGGTTTATTCCTGTCTTCCTCTGATGTTCCTGCATGGCTCAGGAGCTCTTCTCAAAACGCTGAAAATATGTAAGCAAAGTACTGAGATGACAGTACATGTTACCTGACTCCAATCAGGCTTTCTGAGGTCTGAGTGGGGAGAAGTCAAGAAGCTGATTCTGTCTGTTATTTGAGAAGAGCAAACCATTTCTTCCCCAAATACCAAACATATGTTCCCTTTCTGCATCTTTGGTCTATTTCTTTATGTCCTGTTCATACTCAACTTCATTTCATTCATTAAAGAATTCTAAAAAATATGATGGATGATGATGATTTAGCTGTTAAAACTTGAAATTCCTATAAAAGACACGATATATGTGAACACATTGACAGATACACTTCAGACTGAAATATGTTTTCAACAAGTTCTTTGAAAAGTAAATGAACCTGGAAAAGGACAGTGCTCTGGGATTCTGCCAGTCAAGAGGTGACACAACTGCCTATACCAGGAAGGACAATTTACTTGGGAACAGATTTGCAAGGGATTTTAGGCAGGCTCCCACTGACTTTAACAGTAATAAGGTTCCTATACACCTGATGAAAAGTAACACCTTGGTCCTTCTGTACCTAATTTCCCCAAGTCTGTAAAATACAGGTAATGCTATTGGAAAATGAAATAACATTATATGGGGTAGGAATAAAAATTATTTTCATGCCTCTAAATATCACTAGAAGCACAATTATAATAATTCATATTTTATTCACTAGGTGTTCCTGCACAAGAATACATGACCTGAAAGGAGGCTAAAATAAAACCACACAGCACCTAAACCAGTTTTTAACTGCTTCAATTCACAGGCAGTAATGTGAACGCCTGATAGTTTAAAAATACTAAAGCCATATTATGAAATCATTGTGTGTACATGTATGAGTTAATAGACATAAACATAACCACAATAATAGTATTTAGCCAACCTGAACACAGGGCTTCTCTACTTTTGAGGCTGGCATGTTTAGTTCAGCAGAGAGGTTTATTCATTCTCAGTTACATCCATTGTTATTACAGCAACAGTTTCGTAACTGTGCCTTTTTGTCACTATTAAATTAGGATTGGTTTTAAATGGTCATCTCAAGCTTAGAAAGTCTGCATCTTATTACTTTTCCATATTTTTCACTCCTATTTCTTTTCCTTGGAAAAACATACAAATAATTTTATTCATTTATGGTTATATTTTTGATAACTTTCATAGCAAAGCCCTGGAGAATTCTTGCTGAATTTGAGGAAAACATATTTTTCAGCCTTATTTTTTTTTCAAGTGATTAGAGCAATTGCTCAACCATAGTTTTAATAAACTAAATATTCTCCTCCTTCTTTGCTTACACTTCAGAGATGACTTCTGCTATTTGCAACAGCAATGAGTACTCTTCCCAGCAGGAAGGACAGGAGTCTGCTCGAAACAACACTGAGAATCCATTTTTATGCTTTCAATTCATTTATGAAACACTGATCAATCAAAGGCCATGCAAGGCTCACTAAATATATGCATAAAAGCGCTTTGCTGGATGGTTTTTGCAGGTATTCTGTAGTCACATACAAGTCTTCTGTAAATGACAATAATTTACAGTATATTTTTTTAATAGACTTTTTGTTTTAGACTAAACCAGGATTTTGGTACAGCAGAAATTTAACCTGAACAATAAATAAATAGCACAGCATTTATTAAGAAATTAGAGTAGGATAGCTGAAACAGCAAATCAGCAATTCTATGACAAGGTCACCAAAGGGAAAGTATCTCACTGCTTTTGTAAGACTTTATTGAATAAAACTAAAAAAAACCCCAAAATCTTCTTCTGTTAAATACTCTGATGGCACCTCCTGTAACTTCATAATGAGTTGTAAAAATAAAACTGTCACAAATGTCACTGTACTTCTGCTTAAGTTTCAGATAAAACTGAGGTTTGGTTTACTTGTTTTCTTTGCTTTTCCCCCAAAACAAAATGCAAAGGAAGTGGTTACCTCTCCTAAAGCAACTACCTAACAGAACCTAAACTACCAGATGCCAGATTATAAACAGAATGATCCAAAACTTTTTTAAATAGGACATTTAACAGGAAATTTCGCTGGACTACTAAAAAGTAGTAGAAAGAAAAAAAAATCAGCTGCAACTTTTAAAGAGTGGCATTTTCACTCACAGCTTGTGTTTTACTGATTTTGTAGTGCTCTAGTGCACAGCAACTTTGGGGGATAAGTTTCAATATTCCTGAAGGGAAGTGCTGAGCAGCTTTGGACATATCCTGTCTCTGATAAAGTCTGGCACCTTTCATCCACATCTCTCTAAACTCACACAAAGGTAACCAACACACCCTGACCCAAAGGTGATCTCTGGGTCCAGTGCCACAAAAGAGTGAAAAGAGTAGAAGAATAGTGACTCTTAACAGAAGGATCTGGTTTACTGGAATAAGTAGAGAGCAGTTCATTTGAAATTCAAAGAAAATTGGATAAATCTAATGTTTCTAAACAGTGCTTGAATTATTACAAGCTATCAGTACAGTAACACAGGTAATACCTTAAACAACTTGTAGGGTCCTTAGCCATGAGTCACAAGAACTTGTGCCACCTACTGAATCATCAACAGCATCTCCTGAAATTGTTCAGTGTTTTTGGAAACTTCCCAATCCCGCCGCAGCCATCAATGTGGCCCTTATGAGCTCCTCCTGAGAATGGTGGTACAGAGTCAGCAGTGAGGGAGCATGAGCCCAGCAGCTCTGGCAAGTTCCCAGTAGCCCGGCAAGGTTTTTTGTGTAATCTGGAGCTCAAGTATAAAGTGCACATGATGAAAAATCTTCCCTGCTTATCAGAACTAGATTTTGGATCGAGTATCAGTGCTTGGAGTGGCAAGGAGCAGAGTGCAGAGAGCCAGGGAAGGTCACAGCTGACTCATGCTGGCAGGAATAGCTGATCTGATAAGCTGTTCCTCTTGCCATGTGGAGCAACAGCAGGGCTGATAAACACGCATGAGGAAGGTTAGCACACTGCACCTGGGTGTGTAAAGGTTCAAATCCACCTAGATATGGACTGAGAGCAATAGACCTGGGAACACATGAACTGTAAGAGGGGAGCAGTATTGTGGTCAAATAGTTAATTGATTTTTCTCCTTCCCCATGTATCAAACAGATAGAAATTATGCTGGCATTTCATTCAAGACTCTAGGAAATTATCTGTAAGGCCAAAACTGCAAAGGCTTGCTGAAACTCCCATTTCACTGCTCAGCTACTACAACAGGTCTTCGCTCTAGTTCAAACTGCTGGTGTAGAATGTTAACAAGGATTAATAGATTTCACCTGACATAAATTAAGCTTGACCATCAGACAAGTACCTGCGAGCACTATTCTGCATCAGATGTTAACAATTTGTCCAGTGCTTCATCATTGTTAGAATTTGAGCTGCACTATGTTTATTTCATGTGCATTTTTACCCGTAAGTAATATTTTTCATTTTTAAAGTATGGAATTAATACTACACAGAGTATATTTTCTCAGCTGTTGAAATTTCCATCTGCTTTCTACTGCAATGTAAAATGGAAAAAATAGTTTTATTTTTACAGAAATGGCAAAACAAAGATTGGGATGAATATTCAATGTCTTTTTCCTGGGATTAATATTCAGCTTAATATTCAGTGGTTAAATATATTACAGAATTTGAGCCTTGTGAGCACTATCACAGAAGTCATTCATCTCTAATTATACTCTTTAAGCCAGACAAGGACTGAGGAGAAACACTGACATCATTTCCATCATCAAGGTGGATGCTGATGATAAGGAATGCGTGACTTTGTTACAAAGTAAGGCAAAGGCCAGCTCTTCACTATTACTGTAGGTAAAGCAACTTTGTTATTAGGAGAAAACCAAACAACAAAACCATCCACCTTCTCCACACTTTCTGTAACAAGTATTTTATTTTGGAAACAGTTAAGGTAGCATTGAACACTAATAGGGAAACCTGCTAGAAGGACTAAAAAAAAAAAAAAAAATTGAAGAACAGTGACTGTATCAGATAGCTGATAACAATCACAGCGATTGTGATCAAGTACCAGATGCCAAAACTGTTTCAGCAAAAGATTCACATACATGAAACATGACTTAGTGCTGGGTAGTCTCAGGAATTAAATTAACATTTTGCATGAAACACAAAGACCTGCTTTGTGTGTGTTGTAAAATAAAATAATCCAAAGTTATTCTTCAAAGTTTAAAGAACTAATTCAAAGTGCAAACTAATCAAAGAACAGAGATAAAGTTCATGTCTGAGAAAGCACAGTACTGAGCAATTTCTACAGTTAGAAAAAACATTGCTGGTATGAAGCTACTGTGTAGTGTGAATTAAGGGTAACTTTGCCAGCTGCAATCACAGCCCTCTGTTTAGCACGGAGGGTCCAACTAGCTCAGGACCATGACTTTTTCATCCTAGATTTCCTGGTTCCTGCCATACAAAGAATACCTGGGTTATCTCTGCTTGTTTTCAGCACGTAAATAAATATCTAGTTACACTGTCAGAATGAGTTAACTTGTGCCAAGCTCCAAGGTCCCACTATCACTGGTAAAATGCTGCATTTGCTGTCCTTTAAAGCTTCACCCAGAAAATGGGGTCTCTCCTCTCTCAGAGTTGATCCTCCACACACAAGCACAGAGGAAGCAGGAACTTGTAGCTGGAGATGAGGAACTATAGGGAAGCATAACAAGCCACTGAGGAAGGATGGAGCTTGGCTTTAACCATGAAACCACAGCCCAGTTCAGCAGGGGCTGAGAAGTTGGAGGCTCAATTATGCCCAAACTAATCAACAGAAACCACAGTGATTATTTTCTTCATGAAGGCATTGACTGGCCCAGGAGATGAGGGATGAGCATAGCTCCCAGTTACTGAGACAGGCAAGAAACTAGAGTGGCAGGCGGCAAGGCTGGCCCATACTGTGGAGGAAGGCAGACCCCTTTCCCTACAGCGAAAGGACAACAGGGAAGGAAAAGGGGAGACTTCTGTAACCAGAAATATCACTCCAAGATTTGTCTGTTTTTCTCTGTTAAGGGCTGAGCTGCAGGAGCAGGACACTGGCCCAGGACAGCAGTACCAGGCCCCCACCACCCTGCGGGAACACACTTTCTCAATGGGCACTGTCACAAAACACTTCGGGAAAAGCTCCATGACATCTCCTACCCTCAACCCCAACTTGACACGCAACAGTGACGCTGCCTAGAAGTCACAAATGTCAACAGCTCTCACAGTCTGGCTGGCACCACATTTAGGTAACAGATTAATGACTCTATGGTACATCCTTTTATAAATCACACTGCACATCTTAAATTCCAGTACCTACCACCACCATCAGTGTTTGCTAGTAGAGCTGGAAAGGGCTCCTGCATGTTTGTATAACACTTTTTGTTTAGTGAGCCACAACCACCCATCCAAAACTCAACTGAAACATTATATTAAAGGCTTTTCAGTGATCTTCATTGCTGCCACTTTCCTGGAAACTATATCCCTAGCTCAGCAGGGCAGTTCTTCTTTCTCTGGGCCTACTCTGCCCTTGATTTAAGATTTTCCATTCTTGGTTGTCTCCAGCCATCACCTCCCTTGCCATAAGAACCAGCAGTTATTTCACCTACTGCATATTCCCAAGAAGACAAGTTAGTCTTCACTTCTTCACATTTTTCAAGGAGTATTTCCACTGATTTGGCATGTCATTAACATCCCTGCAAATGGCTTACGCTAGGACCCTCCTCAAAACAGCCCGAATTGTTAAAGCTGTATTATTTCTTTATAATGTTGAAATTTGCTAAATTCACTTTAGAGAGTCCTCTTTTTAAGCTTCCTTTCAGCTGTGGCTAGAGAACCTCAGTCCCCACAGACTTCAAAGTGACTGATACTATCTTGAGGGAAGCAAGACAATTATATATGTATATTTGAAGTATTGCACACATTCAGCATAGGCCATGCTGAGCTCCCCAAACAGGGCTGCTACAATGAACAAGGCTATCAGCAAGTTGTCTCTAATGCCACATGCCTGGTGGATTGCTCCCTGTGTGTACCCTTTAGAGAAGTTGAGCAACAGAGGTTGGTATAAGATTAATATTTGAAAGACTGAGGGAATGCTGGAGCTAAGTAGTTGGTCAGAGCACACATTTACAGCCATGGAAAACCCACTCCCTTCTCTGCAAAATGCCTTCTCTCACACCCCTGCCTTGGCACATGAGACAACCTCCTGCGAGCTGCTTCCAGCTCTGCAGGGACTCTGGGGATGATGTGGCTGGGCAGTGCCCATGCACAATCTCCATGTGCCGGGTTTCACACGGCTGCAGCTGGAGAGCTTTGGTGTGCTCACCCTCAATGCTGCACAGTGACAGGAAGTGCCTTTTTTTCGTCACCAGACCAGAGAGTTCAGCCTTTGCAGTCTGTGGGGGGAGCATCCTCTCCTGAGTGCTGTGCAAAGACTTTCAGATAAACAGGTGCAGGCTCTGTCAGTGACATCCTCTATTTTACCTCAGGGCTGAATCTCAGCTGGAACAAGCACTAGGCCTGTGTTAACAACTAGTTTTGTTCTTAAGAAGTAACAGACTCAGTGAGGAGGACAAGAACAGGACAGACTCTTCACAGATGTTGTTTGAAAACAATTGTTTTGTGGCTTCTGCTGGCAGAATGATAATAAATGAAACCTTTAACCTACCTCTACCTGTCAGTAACTAACAGCTTGTTGCAAACTGAACTAAAAAAAGACATCTACAGGTTCTAAGGGCATCAGTCAGCATTGGAAAAGATCAGTCACTGCAATCTGTCCAGCATGTTAACTTCCTTCTAGCAAAGCAAGATATCATTTGTCACTGGATCTTAACAGTAGTTACTGCTCAGAGATAAAGAGCCATGACGACCCAGTTGACACTGCGCATTTAACACACAAAACCTGGAAGTGAAAATACACTAAGTATGACATTAAACATCCAGCCTGAAGAGGAGGAGGGCTGCTGTGACCATACAAACTTTGACCAGCCTCTCGGGGCAATCCAAGCAGCCACAGCTGGCCTTTGCCAGATTGTATCAGCTACACTTCTCCATTTAAAACTCCCAATATCCATCAGCTTGGAGAATGATGTTCATAATCTCAAAAGATTCCCAAAACCAATTCAGAAACCAAAGTAAAAACAAACTACTCAGTATCTAGTTTCTCATTTTAGTAGTTTGACTGTTTAACCTAGGGCCACAACTCTTACACCCTGCGTACACACACACTGAATTTCTTTACTGCTCACTGTTGTCAGGTTTTCACTGTCAGACTGATACTCTCGGTACTAGGCAATACCTAAAAGTAAGCAGTTATAGGAAAATTAATAGTTATGGCTTTCCTGAGAGGGAAGGGAATGGAAAACAAACAAACAAACAAACCTCAACCCCTCTCCCCTTAAAAGAAGTCTTCTCAATAACTCTAAAGATTAAATAGCTGAGAGTGAAAAAAAAAAAAAAATTGACAGGTACACAGCATCAACTGAAGTGTTTTAATGGAACTCATTATTGGCCCTTAAAAAAAGCTGATGGCACATACAGTCATTTATCAAAACCAACTGCCAGACATTGGGAAAGAAGTCAACCTGTGTATAGCCCTAATTTAGCTACTTCCATATTAAATTGAAAAACATTGGAGGGTTAGACACTAAACGGAAACCAGCCATCCTCACCCAGAGCATTGTATGTTGGTCAGTGACTGGGGGAGTCTCGTGGTATCCAGTCCACAAACCCAGCAGTGTTTAAGCAGGTGCTCGTGGTTAAGCATGGTAAAAGCTGGTAATTACATCTATAATTAATACCTGTGGATAAGGCTTTATACCTTAAAACGATATACAAACATTAACCAGTCCAGCTGAAGATTTGACAGGTAAAGCTTTTCAGGAACACATGCACCTTTTTATTTGCAGGCACATATGAACATGTGATGTCACTGCTTGGAGCCAGCTGAAAACAACAGTGCTGTGGAGTGCTGCTCAAAACAAGAGGACAAGTGAAAGTGCCATGTCTGTGGTGACAGCACTGCAGGCCCCTGATTCCCGGTGCCTCCGAGGACAGGCACGTGAAGTAAAGTCTAAAGCACGGACACAGGTGACACCTATCTACAAAAGACAATGCAAGCATACCTTTTGTTGTCCTAGTTGCAAGCAAATAAACAGGAAAAACAGTTAGCACATTTAATCTTAAGAAAAAAACCCAAAAAACAACAAGACAGTCCTGTCCAAAGTGCAATCTTTGTTAAGGTGTGCGTTGCTATTGTAGTATATTGTAACTGATCTAGGCTATCACACAAACGAAGTAGCAAATATCCCCACATGTCAGCTTTTAGAACCATGTGGTGTCACCAGCAGGACCTTACCTTCCCAGTTCTTCGCCAATTTCATAAACATCCTCCACCTTCTGTTGCTTGAAGAAAGCCATACTAGGTCTTTCATTGATGCTCAAGGATGATGCAACTAGAATATTAATGAAGAATGACATTCATTACATCTTGCAAGAGGCTAAGTCTCAGTAATACACATTTGTGGTATAGGCACTTTAAATCCATTGCAGCTCATTCATGGCCAAAGTTACCATTGATTATCAAAATAACTAATTCGGCAGCCTCAGCCAAACAGTGAGGGTTCAAATCTGGAAAGAGATGAGCACCTTTAAGTGAAGGAGATTCTTGGCCACCACTGACATACCCAAGAACACACCTAACGAGAAGTACAGAACACATCAAGAAACACAAATGTGATGAAAGGAAAATTAATTAATAATTTGACAAAGTTCTGGACAATAAGGCCTCCACACTACACTAAAGAGAACCAGCACTACAGACTCCCTCAGACAGATCCTGAGCCAGGGAGCCCAGGAGGCAGAGCTTCCTTTTATTCAGGTCAGGCAGTGCTCTTGAAGCACAAAGGCAGGACAACACACACACATTTGAACTGCTGCTGCTGGGAAAAAATGCTGTGATTCCCTCTCCAGAGCTTTCAGCACATCTTCCATCATGCACAGTAGATGTTTCAAATGAGAAAAACACCAGCAGCATCTGCTGCAGGTGTTCCTTTGTGTAACTGTGCAGTTTGTTCCCTGAACGCAATTTTTAAGCTGATAATCTCTGTGAGCTCTGAAAATACAAGCCTCACACTGGTGTGCTGGAGCATCTGTGCATTATGCTGGGCTGCTTCTGGCTGAGGAGAAGATGAGAACTCACATTATTCCTTGAGATATGCCTCCACAGCAGTGTATGTTATGGTAACAGAAGAGATTTGAACAGAATAATTGGCCAGTCAGGTCATGACCTATTTGTTCTTCCCTGTAGAGACGAACACTGGCACTATGCCCAATGGCCCAAATATCCACTGTTTAGATCAGAACATGTAAAATAGCTGTAAGGCTTCTAGCACCACAATAAAATCTAACTACGTTGAGACCTATAGTTATTTTCATACATCTCTACACCCCACAGCGTGTCTTGTCAATGTAATGTGCTTTGCTTTATGAATCCCAGATGCTGCTTTCTTCAGATGCACTGGGGACTTCCAAGTTCCATATCTCTATACAGCTCCTGCATATTTTTAAATTGCAGTCATTGGCATCTGACTGGTGCCTATTGTGAAGAATATTTCACAAGCAAACAAAGCTCTATTTTAATCCTATAGAAGTAAGTTCAATTCAGTGTTGCAAGAAGATTCAGCAGACCTATAAAACAGGACTAAGTATCAAAGAGCAATTGCAGTATTCCTGTCAAACTGAAAGGCACACAAATTGAAGATTTTTCTCCAACAAAAGCAGATATTGTAGGCAGAAAACACATTGTAAAAATCTAACCGTTTCTCAATACACACCCAAGCTGTCATCATTCACTCACCTCAGAAAATAGATTGATTTTTTTTTGCCCCAGCCCTTTTTACAAACCACTGGTTTCTAATACATGGGTGGCATGTTGAGTATCAATTCCTTTCCAAATACACTCCTTCTACTATTTCAAAGGAACAAAAAGTCTCCAAGCACTTCTACATAAATATATATTTTTAGTTGATCTTAGCAAAACCTACAGTTTTTTGCTTTATGTCAAGCAGAAGGGCTATTACATCAACACTTAGAGCCACAGCTTCACCACTGTCAGATGACAAAGAGTATTTCAGTTGTACATCAGAACTGTGACCTGTGCTCTCTGAAGGTGTGTATCTGCACATCTCTGGGGTGACAGGCATGCTGTGGTGTGACATGACTGACACGCACCTGGCACATGACCCAAACACACCCATTTCTGCCACATGCCAGAAGGGACCATTTCATGACACACTTGCAGGTGCCTCAGCAGAGACGAGGGAGGTGCAAGGCATCCCTCATATGCTCTGGAGAGCAGCATTGCTGGAGGTCTGCACTGCACATGAAATGGTTCAAGGGCTCTGAGGGTGCTGTATTTCTATCAGCAAACCTGCTCAAACCCCAGTTTCAAAGCTCTGTAATGGAGACAAATGTGCCTCCCTTGGCCTCTTGTGAACAGTGATTTAGCAATGATCTCTCTTGTCGGGCTACCCAAGGCAAATGAGAGAAACCACACAGGTTGTGACACTGAGGCCCGGGGTAACCACCACACTATTAAAATATATTGTAGAAACCAATACTTGCATTAGTGAGCATGATGCACTGCAATGTGTATTATTATTTTTCCACTTTCTACCGTGGCTTTATCGATATTTTCATCGTTTTTCAAGGTGAAGCCAGGTGAACTGTTCTGTTAACTCTGTTGCTCAATAGTTTCCTTCCCAATAGTTTCCTTCCCAAAATGATGTTCATGCCTGGGACAAAAATGTCTATTTTACTTCTCAATGAAAATACGCAACTCAAATTTCACTTTGTAAGCAAATTACAAAGTGATTTATACAAAGTGAAGAATACTTGAAGTATTCCTCAAGTAACCCTTCATAATCTCACCGAAAGATCACTGACCACAATTGCTCAGAGCTTGAAACTACAGTCAATAAATGCTTGAGTCATATTTACAAGAATGAAGACATCTCTGAGCTATTTGCTCCTTACTAAGTTTACATAATATTGTTTGCTATTGTTCAAAGCAGAATTTTCTGAAGTGTTGGCTGCATTCAGCCTTTACAGACTTCAAAAAAGCCAGCAAAGGATAAAGCCAAGCCTTGCTGAAACCCCCAAACCTTTCACTCATCCTGAATTGCAAAATTACACTCTGAGCACATGCAAAAGTCAAGTACAGGTAAATGCCCAAGTAATGAGAGATGCTGCTGAGACTTGCCCAAAGATTGTAAATTCCTCAAGCTGACTACTCCCTTCATCAGAATCTAAGGTAAATGGTTATAAACAACATTAATGCAAACATACCAAAAAGTCATTGTTTTAAGAAAGAGTTCATTGCCATTTAGGAAGAGCAAGTTAAAAAGATTGCTTTGAGAGTGGGGAACCCACCTGAAATGCATCTGTGAACACAGGCACTTAATATTTGATTGACAAGTTCACTTATTTCCCAGCATCCTGCAAAGAACACAGCTAATTCTGTAGGTGCAAAGAATCCATACAAAAATAACCAGGAAATTCTCATCCCCTCTGCTGATCTCTCAACTTACAGCCATTTCTGCAGAGGTCGAAGCAGTAAGTTAAATCCCCCACAAAGGACCCATTCAAGCCCAGAGCCTTGCTTTTGAAGGCTGAAGACAAAACTGTTGCACAGCGTTCAGACCCCCAGTGGTACCTCTGATGTGTTGCTGTTTCCCGTGTCTATCACTTCATGTTATCATATCCTGCCTTCCACAGATATCTCTCCCTGGCTTTCACCCAAGAGTCACACTTAGCAAATGCCCAAAATAGATCATACACTTGATGACCCAAAGCAACTGTCATTGACAGAGCACAAGGGGGTAAGTCCACAAAAGACAGCCTTCACGTGCTTAAAATTAATCAGAAATAGAAGTGCCACTCCTAAGCATGAACGTTATCCTTCTTAGATAATATACTTTCACCTTAGGAAACTAAGATGATTTCACTATCAAGGATTTCTTATACTACAAGATTTTTGTTGGACACCATTTACAAGTACAGAGCACAAGTACATCAAAGCAGGAATGAGAGCATTTATTTTTTCTTCTAGTCAGGTAGTGATTTTTCTTATGGTGGCCAGTGAAGGCAGGCAGAATTAGAGATGGACAGACATTCATCTTGGATTCAGACATAAAAGTTGTTCAGGATCTGAGGAAAGACCAACAACCAACTTTTTTTCCTGATGCACACCTTATGCTAACACTTCAGGGGCATTTCCCCTCCCCTCAGTGAGCATTTTCATATGAAGGCCAGCTTCTACTCAGCATTTATACTGCTGTGTTTCCATAATGATACTCCACAGCACAGTGTAGTATATATAGTTTAGTATAAGAACACAATACTTCACCTTTTATTGCTGTATCCAGCTCTCCTTAACGCAGGCCAAATACCACAAGGCAGCAAAGTATCGCTTATCCTGTGTGAATGATTTTACTACAGACATGGAACAAAGCTGTAGCAAATCCAGAAACAGGATACAAGGTCTGAGATGGCAGTTTCAGGCACTAGAAACATGTCCTACCTCATCTCTTCACATTCTCCCTAAACATTGCCCGACGGTAAAATAGGATCATATTTACCCTAAGAAATCACAGTTTCCCACTGTGATCTAAGGCGTATATTTACACACACATACTTTACATCAGTACAATCCCTGGATAAAGACATTCTTACTGCAGTACAGAAGGGCCTTTTTTAGTGCAGCTTGTGCTTTGGGTAAAGGACATCAATCTACAGAAACACACTCTTCTGTGGGGAGTGACAGAATCTCTGTCAAAAGGAGCAGAAGAAAGTTCTATATCTCTCCTCTAATGAAGGACAGGTAAGTTATTAGCCTGTCATTACCAAATTATGTGACAATCAGTGACTGGTTTATACAGGTCAAACTCATGATAAATGCCCACCTACCCGTGAACAAGAGCAAAAAATCAGAGGTGGGAACAAAACTGTTGGACCACTTCCCTTGCCAACAGCCTCGCAGTCTTTCTTCCTTAGGGTTTCTTCTGTCCTAAGGAAACCAATTTCAAGTGACTGAGGTAACAGCTGAATAATTTGATTTTCTCAAGTACCCCTGACACGAGCTGAATCATAAACCCTTTGCCAAACTCAGAAGCATTCCCTCTGGCATGCTTTTATATTACAAAACATTAGTTACACTAAACAAAAATCCCAAACCCATTAGAACAGATCAAAGTAAAAACTTCCCATATGAACTGTTTCATAATACTGAAAAATGACCAAACCAATTTAGAATCAAAACAAACAAAAAAAAACCCACCCCAACAAATCCATTAAACAAATGAAAGTTATATTGTCTTCTAGTTTTGTTGTTTCATGCTAAAACTGAACAGATTTTTATAAACATAAAAGTATTTTCTTCTTTTGCTTTCATTCCTTTTTTCATATTTCTTTCTTTCTCCTTTCCTTTATCCCATAGAAGACTAAGCAATTTTAACACCAAAAAAAAAAAAAAAACCCTCAAGCAAACCAAATGAGTTTTACTCTCTGCTTTCAAATAAGCATAGCACAGTTAAAAGTTCTATTAATTTCAGCAAACTCTTATTTTCACAGAAACATTTTGCTGTCAGAAAACAAAAGTAGCCTAAATTTTTTTCTGCCAGGAAATTGAGGCAACTATTACTACTTGTGCATCTATAAAAAACACAAAACTCACCCAGCATCTGAACAATTCAGCCCCATTATAGAATCACTGCTCCTGCCACTAACTCTCAAGGGCTCCCTTTCTGACTTCTCGAATTTATCCTGCAGTAATTACATGTGTGGCGAATGACCGAAGACTGTATTTCCAAGCCGCTGCTTCAAGCACACGTACCAATCACATTGGCTCTGCAGCTAATTCCAGCTCTCCAGCTCCCAACCAAAGCCAGGGACTCCGAAACCTGGCATGCCTGAGTGATGAGCTGCGTGAGGACACAGCCTGGACACTCCGGGCGCAGGGGAAGCCCTCACTGCCAGGCACGCTGGCATGGCACGGCAGAGCCCTGCTCCTCGTCCCTGAGGCGCCTTCAAGGATTGCTGCTGTACGTGACTCACATCACTGCCCCAAACTCAAAGGGAGACCTCGCCTCTGCAATCCGTGTTTCTTGCACAAGCAATTGAAAGGCACAGGAAAGTCTGAAACCAGCTGACTTTTCAGAAGAGGGTCAGAATTGAGCTTTTCCCTCACGCGTTATGCAGGTGAGCACTGCAATTTTGGTTCTTTTGCAGATGGTGACTGATCAGCCAAAGCAGGAGCAATTGCCACACATTTTTGCCCACTAACTTCCTTCCTGACTGTCCTCCACAAGGATGCAGGCCAGGCCAAACCAGTCCCCTCTGCCGTGCTGTGTTGCTCCAGGACTCCCGGCTCACTGGCCAGAGGAACAGGTTCAAAGAAAGCCAAGTGAATCTGTTTGAGGGAAAAGGCAGGAAAAAACTTGCGGATAAACTATGGAAGTTGCACAGCATTCACTGAACGCTATCAGCAAGCAGAGCCTGAATCCCAAACCAAGCGTCCCCGATGGCCTCGGACAGGAGCAGCGCCAGACCGAGCGGCGTGTAACACAAACAGGGGCCCTTGTGGAACTGCTGCAGTGCCCAGCCCCTGTGGGACCTGCTCGGGGATAAAGGACAGCTGGCGCCGGCGGGAGTGCTGCGGGGAGCTGCCTTTCCCTCCGGCTGGCGGGCGCGGGCGCACACAGAGCCAGCGCAGACACCGTGAAGAGGCCGAGGCTCCGGGCCCCGACAGCCCCGCGGGAGGGACCCGCTGCCGGCCCTAGAGCTGCCCGGCCAGGGGGGCTGCACACCCGCGACACCTCAGCCCCTGAACCGCGGCACAGGCGGGACACGGAGCGGGAGCGCCGTGAGGGCGGCTCAGCGCAAGGGACGGACCCAGAGGAACACGGAGAGGGGAACCTGCGGAGGCGCCGCCGGCTGAGGGGGCAGCGCCCACTTACCGCGTTCCCCAGGCTCCCTGAACGTGCAGGATCCGGCCAGGCCGAGCGGAGGCTGAGGGGGTAACGGGGCCGTGCCGGGCGGAGGAGCCGCGGGGTTCTGCCCGCCCCGAGCCCGGAGGGTGGGGCTCGGCTCCGCGCTCCGCCCAGGGCAGCCCGGTGAGGAGAGGGCGAGGGGTGCCGGGCTGTCCGCAGGGACGCACGGACAGTCGTCCCGGCCGCAGCGATGCTGTCTGCATGGGAGTGTGGGGCTGATGCAGCCTGAAGTTGGACCAGTCCACAGCCTTCCAGATCAACACAGCTTACCTAGCCTGACTGAGAAACATCTCAGATGTAGAATCCCATTTCATTGCTTTACTAGATACAGGATATGTGAAAGCAATACCAACAAAATAAGACTGAGGAGGCAAATCCAACAGAGAGGCATGTAAGTTGTATAAGCCTTGTTTCTGTATTCTATACAAGCCGAAACATGATCTTAGATTGGTTACTGCGTGGTCTGGAACTCACCCTCACCCGATGAAATTGCCCGTTATTTCAGGAAACCGCTGTGAGAAAGAACAGCACAGGTTCCCAGAGCCCACCGTGCAGCTCAAGCTGCATTCACATGCACTACCTCTGCCATCCTGCTTCCCAAGCTGCCATAGCCCAAGCATTGGCTTCCAACAATGACATTCTTCATCTGTTCACTCTCCTATCATGAAGACATCCTCCAAACTTGTAAAACTAGATTTTCTCTGGCTTTATTTGGCACACAGTAATTGCGGTAAACAGTCTTGGGTCTCCTTAAATTTCTTCTGGGCAAGTTAATATCCATCATTTGCTAGTGAGAAATTATGTGGGATTGTTCACACCTTCAAAATAAATTACAAGTGCCAGTTTGCCTTTACTTCCAATCCTCTATGTGATTATGATAACACAATGTTCATGGTAAATTATCATACATAAATAAGCAGGATGTTTTTCTTTGCAGTAAGGTGTGAAGATAGATAAATTTAAGAGTGATTTTATTCTAGGCAAGTACCTTAAAGGCAGTGTTTTTTATTACCAGAGTTAAAAAGAAACTTGTCTTGTCCCAAGTGGAGAGGACTGAACTGTGCCCCTGATTGCCTGCCCTGGGAGTGGTGTTCGCAGCCCATGAGTTCCACCCACCTCTTCCAATTCTAAAAGGAGAGTGGCTGCATCTGATACTACATAGGGTGGAGAACAGGAAATAGGAGCAATAGTAAATGTTTCAAAGGGCAGTGGAAGCATTCAAAACTCTCTCAAAGGGAAATGAAGATATTTAATTCCTCAAATTTAGTTGTACAATGGGATATGATCATGTGGAAGTTGCAGCAGCGATACTACAAAACTTTCAGAGCAAAGGGCACAGGAGGAAAGCCACTGCTTTTGTTTGCTCCTAGCTGCAAGGAAAGGAACCAAACATCCTGAGAGGCTACAACTGCTTTTGAAATTGGGACAAGCTCTCCTTAGACCCAGAGTAACCTCACTTTGAATAAAAGGTTGCCAAGAGCAGCAAAGGTAGATTGAATCCAACCCCAGCTGTCATGTCCATGGGGCTTTTAAGCCCAAATATAGGTTCTGCCTAAGCAGGATGTTGCTCTTTCATGGTTCTGTAGTTATTCACCCTTAAAACACTAAATCAAGACTTCTTCGTAACATTTTTGGATGAAGGTAAAAGCCTTTATGTGCATACAGGGCAAGAGCAGGAAAGAAAACTCAAACCTGAGCAGTTTCAAGTAGGCAGCACCAGCAAACACTGCAGCCACGCATTTGCCAGCCTCCTTTAGAAGTGGCAAAGTAGGAAACCCATACCTTATGTTCCAAAGGGGAAGTTCCAGGATTAAAAGCCAGAAAAACACCACCTGCATTTCTTAAAACAGGCAAATAGCTTATTCCACAGTTTAATCACCAATCACAATGCCTAAAGACATCACTGATTCCAATCATCAGTTCAAACCTGACATCTTAGGGGCAAACTCACTGCACAACCTGGCTGGTTTGTACACACCAAAGGTACACTGCATTTGAGAGACAAAGACAGGATGCAGCAGCTCAGGACTGGGAGAATCTTAGTTGGCCAAAGTCATCTTAATTTACCAGGCATATTCTAGCATTGAATGTTTTGATTACTGGAGATATATATTTTTAATAATTGTGTTTTTAAAAAAATCACATTCAGTATATAGTCCTGAGTTTTTCTTTCTAGTCTCGTGCTCTGAAAAGTTGGCACTACAGGTGGGCATCCTTGAACTGTAGACAAATGTGGCTTTTACAGCAGACCGTCACAGTGAAAATACCACTCTGCTAACTTCTAATTGAACCTCCTACCTTATTTTCCAGGGGGGAAGTTTCCAAGGCAGAGCACATCCTTCATCTGCATTACCTGAGGAAACATACTTCATGTATGGGAATTCCTAAAGCTTCAGCACTACATGGATTCTGCTTTCTGTTGAGAAGGAGCTGCGGATAAAGAAGCTGTTTAGCACTTCTGAAAATCCCAGAGAAGGAACACCTGATACCTGGTCATACCAGCAGATTTACTGTGTTCTCTGCATCTCTGAGGCATCCAAAGCACAGTGAGACTCTGCAGGTGTTTGGTCTCAGTTCAGAGTAGGCAAGCTGTGTTTATCCTAAGTTACACATTTCTTAGGAACCATGTTTTTAACATACATCAGCCACACTCAAATCCTTATTGCAATCCCCACTGAGAGGAGATGCTTCAAGCTTAGTCTTAAGGAGCAAATGGGTGTCTCAGCTGTTTTTTACAGGCCCCAGCAGCTGCTTAGGGCAACACAACCTACTCAAGCTAAACATGCCAAGTATGCAAGTGAGGACATTGCTCTTCACGCACTCTTCCCAGAATTTTCTGTTTATTTCTGACTTAAAATTTTCAGTATACAGGACACAAGGTCCTTAGGCCACAGTTGTGTTCTGCCTCAACTGCTGATCTCTATCCTGTTTTGTAACCCCTTTGAACAGATTTCCAGCTCTGCCAATATCTACTCCTGCAACAGCCTACCATTGTGTACCAGAGCCAGAGGACAAGAACTGTGCACTATTCACCTCCACTGTGAAAGACATGCTTGGATATGCAATTACAATCATGCCCTAACCCTTCTTTTTTCTTCGCTTACATTTAGCTACTAAGTTACATATGTGAAGTAGCTGAGGTATTCAAACCTCTTTTAAGGGAATCAAGCAATTCCAAAACGCAAAATTCATATCTGAAAAGCCAGATATTGAGACTCGATTTCCAAATTAATTGAGTACTTGGTTAAATTTTCAAAACAGCTGAAATTATTTATTTGACTACAAAAGACTGTGTCAGAACATCAGCACCAAGCCTCCCAAAGAAGCTTTTGGGCTCAGGAGATATTATACAAATATGTTTCCCAGAAAGTGTGTGAACTCAGCAAATTCCTATGAATGCTAATGCAAATTTGTCTCCCTTTCCCCCACTTCTCCCAAGAAATTAATGACACCATTACAAGGTTACCCAGTCAGCATCACCTACATGCAACATCTCTATGGTTCACATCTTCATGCTTCAAAGCCAAATTTACATGTATGTTCCTTTACAGAGATTCTCTCAGACCTCATTATCAGACAAAAATACAAGCTCTACCACTGCCTTGTTCTGATGACACCTGCAGATATGTCCATCTGTTATGGGAAAAAAAAAAGAACCAGAGCAATCTATAAAGTAATAAACAATTTATTTTTTTCTTTACATCAATCTTTATGAAGATAACATCACTTATGTTTGTGATTCAAATTTCTTGTACCGCATATTGCTGATTTTTAACATGGCACTTAAGGGAACAGTCACTTAAACAGCTACACAATTTCATTAAATTAATCAATTTGCCATTTCTCAGTTATGTGTCTGAGCATACAGCTCTGTCAAATTTAAGACCATTCATTAATGTCTGATGTTTTATAAGGAAGAAAAAAATCTTTCCCTTTGTGCTGAAATATCTTACCATGTTTACAAACACTGAGGGCAAGAGGAGAATCTCTCACAGAAGACACCAAAAGGGCAACAGAAAAAACCTTTTTATTGATTACATAGCTGGCAAAAAGAACACCACCAAATAATGTGATAACACTGATAACACTACCTGTACACATATACAGGTCAAGCTGAAATACTGTGCAGTTCTAATAACTAGAGATGTAGTGCACCAATTTTCTGCCTATTTAACAGAAGATAATAAACCCTTTTAAACAGCTAATGGAAAGTTTCACTGGGAAGCCATGCATATATGGATAGAGCTGGAGGAATATTCTGCACAATGCAATTTACCAGTTTGGGTTATATCACGTTCTGGGAGCCGCATGTGAGGAACTCTTTGCACTTTATGTGCATGGCCTTGAAATTAAAATATTGTCTTGGCAGTTGTTATGTGCATGGACAGGTCAATTGCCCACTGTCTGGCTGCCATGAATGGTAAACCTCATGCACCACTTCAGAAGTTCACACAAACACATGGTCTTGGGCTCCATGTAGTTCAGCTTTGGCAGGCCACTGAGGCACACTGTATTTTGGCCTGGTTTCATCGGGTTTAAACATTGCCTGTAAATCGTGCGTGTCCCTAACGAATTACTACTCTACAAGGTACCAGATTTAAGCACCACTAGAAAACTCATGTGGAAATGTCACACAATAACATCTGCAACAGAAAGCAAGGCAAGCTCCCCTGATGTCACTTCCTGCTACATGCATCTTATTTTTGTTCCACAGAGACTTCTAGTGGCCAATGGTGAGAAACCTCTGCAATTTTTTGACCTTTAAGCTCATCACTAAATCAGTAACAAGGCTTAACAAAATTAAGCCAACAACTTGCTGGGAAATTGAGCACAACAGCATCGACTCATTTCGTATCTGCAAGCTGAAAAAATACCCAGAGACGACACAACTTGCACAAGGTTCCTAACATTCATGGTTACAGTCACACCCTGGCAGAAGAAACAGCTACTTAGTTTTACTAACCCTATAACCAGAAACAACTTAATAGAATGAAATACAGCAATACGTGCACACACAAACTGAACCATCAGCTCTAACAAAAAAACAACTGGAACTGAAATGGTCCTGTAATATTGCAGGTCATGTTTTGTCAGCTACAGAACTTCCCGAACCGTTGCTTTGAAGTTAGTTTTATCTTCACAACCCAAACATTTCAATGCAATCAATTCAATTCATTTCAATTGAAAACATCTCCTGAAGTCACTGGACTAGTTCAGAGTGAAGACTCAAAGCCAAAGAAAAATGTATTGTAGGACTAGGGTAAGTACAAGTATCTAAATTCTTCACCTTCACTATTTCACTTGTGGTCATTGAAAGTAAGATCTTCACCTTAAAAAAATTCATTTAACACTTGAAAACAACATTAAACATACAAACAAAAAAGCCTACATTACATACTGATTTAGAGACCAGCTCTTTCAAAACCAAGACAGCATAACCAGAAAATTAGAAAACCTGGTCCCATTTTTGTATTCAAATACTGATTGTAAGTAGGAAGAGAATACAGTACATGCAATAATATCAAAACCCCACCCTCCAGTACACAACCAAAAGTAACTAGGGAATTAGAAAAAATACCCAGATACTGCCTACCACAGACAATTTAGGGGACATCTCAGAAGACTAGTAACATATAAATCAAGATGATCACACCATCCTTCATTGGCAACGATTTGCTGGCTAGGTAAAATTTGTGTCATACAGGAAGCATAAATTTTATATCAAAAGTAGTCCTCTAAGTTACAACTTCACTTCTGATTAAATAGTTCCCTTCCATATAAACTAACTTATAATATGCTTACTTGGAGAAGGCTACAACTACATTATCTAATTTTTTTTTTTTAAAAGTGCTGTGAAACAGAAGCAGGATTTCTCTCTGCACACACTTAAGCTGACTAAAATGATTACATGGTTATAGCCAATAAAGTACTATTACTTCTAGAAAACCAAAACAAAACACATAAAATACAAGCTTGATACACTTGACTCTTCCCAAGGATTAATTTTGTTTTTTGCCAATTTACCACTTCCCCAGAGCCCAGTGATCTGCTGCCTAGTATTAGAATCCTAGTTTTATTGTGACACATTATAGTCAGTCCAACACTCTCAAGATCCTACAGTTTAAAAAAAAAATGCAAAAGTCCAGAGGATAGCCAGCAAAAAAGAAACCCTCCTTCTCCCCAGAACCATTTATGAGCACTGCTAGTCACAAAATGAGAGCAAATGGTCCCCAGTCACGCTTCCACAGCGGAAACACTACAGCTCAACAGCCCAGATGTTGCTCCTTACAGCTGTCTTGCAGGAAGTGCATCCAACACTCACAGTAAAGCTGAGAACATGAGCAGAATATTGCTTTTTTTTTTTTTTTTGGAAAAGGATCTTCAGTTCCTGTGTGCACATTGTGACCTTCAGGTTCCTTTGACTGATTGGGTAAATATTTGTTTTATGAACCCAGTCCCTACCACTATTGTACAATAGTTCTACAATCATGCAGAAAGAAGTATCTTCTTAAAGAAGATTTCACCTTATGTCCTAAAGGGGAAGAAGCACTAAAAGAAAAGAAAAACACAAAAACCCTTCAGAGAAAAAAAAAAAAAGTAACAAAACAAACCTTCAATAGATACGCAAAAAATTAGCTTCTAAAGCATGGTACTCCATGTGACAAACTCCATTTTTCTGTAATATCTGGAGTTTGGTTGGGGCCTTTTTGAACCATTGCAATCAAAAAAGTGAATACAAATAAAATTGATTAAAGAGAGTTTGATGTATAAACCCCTTTGCATTAATGAGAATCTTTATCAACACAGCTGCCTTAAAAAAGAGAAATTATTTTTGTATCACTGTTTCAGTACGCACTCAATAGTCAGTGACAAAAGTAGGTACTTATTTTATCTTTACTTTAGAGGACATATATTCAAGTGTTCTGTTTGGTGATCCATGGCATGACACTTCAGGAAAAGACAAAGGAATCTTCATCCCATGCTTGTCTGGTTAGTAACCTCAAGAATGGCTAGACTGAGCCAACCTGAATCCAAGAAATACGATGTCTTCGCACAATGAGCATGCACTATGAAAAACATGATTACATAAAAAACCCCCTAAACTCAAAATGACAATGACTGTAACAGAGCATTGACTTTTCTTATTGTTTTACGTCCAGGCATTAATGGTGCATTGTGAGAAAACAACTGTCAATTCAGCTAAATTACTAAACTGAGACAGATATTAAGTGCTCTACAGATGATTATGTGAACATAAATGTAAACAGAAGTGTTTGGCCTCCATACGAAGTGGTATTTCTGAAAGTGCTGGGATTTGGAAATCTGTCCTGCATATTTCCAAAAGCAACAAGTTTACATTCTGTTTGACAGGATTAATAAAGTGTTTTGGAGGTTAACTCACTTTGGTCATGATCCCAAAGAACAGTTTATATTAAGCAGTTTCAGCTATCCTCCTCATCATCACTAATAAGGTCTCTTTTTTCTACGCAGGTCTCTCGCTCACGCAGGAAGTCCTCGCGAATGGCTTCCAGCTCTGTCAGCTCCAGGCGTACTTTCTCCAGGTGATAGGCCCTGCGGTTCCTGATCTGGCGTAAGGGAAAAGGGTTCAGGTCTCCAAAAGCAATAGCAGTCAGTTTCCTGCAAGATTACACAACAGTAGAAGACAATCATTTATATTTGGTGGGTTTTTAAATCAATTTTAAGCTTAATCTATATCGACTTTTATCATATGTCACATCTCTGGTCTCTTTCACACTTGGTAGGTCTCAGGTGTTACCAGTATTTCAAGAAATTTCTACAAAGCATTCAGGTCTAAGGTTATTTCAAGTAATAAAGTGTAATCAAATGCTCAAGAGTTCCCCAAGCCACCTGTAAACTCTGCTACAGAGATTACAGCCTTGAAACACTGAGCAGAAGACATAAGCTTGGGTCATCAGAGCTTCCTCAGCTACACTGAATACTCAGTACATCCAGTTACCTGTTACAGGTTTGATAACTTCCTCCATAGAACCCACTGCAGCTCCTTCAATCCCAAACCACCCAGCTCTCCAGTTAACCAAGATAATCTGACAATTGAGAGACCAGATAAAGCCAGGGACAACACGAATGCGGATAAGGATAATACAGGACACGGACAAGCCAAAGTTTCCACCACAGTGAGAATCCTCTGGAGTTCCACTGGCTGGAGCACAGGTATCTCTGGGCCAGTGTCAAGCCAAACCTGTCAGGGCACAATGCAAAGCACCACAGAGGATCCAGCACCCTTCCAAAGTTACACTGCACCATACCATCCTGCAGTCCCAGCAAATCTAGCAAATGATCAGTCTGATCAGTCCAAAAAGCGTGCATCCAACTACACCACTATTGCTGATCTACACCCAAAACCATCTCATTGTTTACTAAGGAAAAAAGGGGAACCAGAATATTTAATTTATTCTATTTTAATTATAAGAAATAAATATTAAGAAAACTTCTTCAGACAGTTTATTTAATGGAAGGTTTGTATTTTTGAGTGATCAAGGAATGATTTCCTGCTATTTCTACACAGAACATATTCCAGCAGCTTCTCTATCTGTGCATATGTCTCTAGAAAAACCCAGCTATGACATCCTGTAACTAGAATATAATTGTGCATGTGTCTGTAGAGACCTTCCTCTTACTGCAGAGTCTGAACATAGAAACTCTGTGCAGAATGATTTTAACCCTTTCAGAACATCCATGAATTCTACACAAATATATACTTCTGAATTTTTCCTCTACAATGGGATCATTTTTTGTCCATATCAAGAAAGATCTCATTCTAGGTGCTTTAATACTGCTCAAATGTTGATGATGTAAAACTTGAACAAACATGACAGAATAAGAGGCCAGGCAGTTTGAATCCTGTCTTGTTAGTCCTAGCAAGCAAACCCATATTCCCTAGGTGGCACTGCACTGCTTCCACTCTTAAAATCCTCAAAGGCAGAGACATACAGATCAGCAGAGAGTATTTGTATAGCAAATATGTACTGAATTCTGTCCTCACATGAATTCCTCATCTCCCAATAATCCCTAATTAGTTCATTTTGTTCAAATTCAAATTCAGCAATTTGAAGCAATTTAAAGAAATCTTTAAAATAGGTTATTTCAGCACCAGAAAGTTTAGATAGGAGAATCAAGACATCATTTCTATAAGTGGAAAAGGAATGGAAAGCCAAACCTTCACCTCTGATTAAATATCAAAATTCTGTGCAAATTAGGTAAGAATAATAATAAAAAAAAATTCTCTCTGCACCAATCCCAGCAATCCCTTTGAAACACAAGATTATTCAGCTTTAACTTCTTTCCAGTCAAAACTGAAACGCAAGAAATAAAAATAATAAAGGTCTTGCAGCAGGAGTCAAATTATAAGCCTAAATTTATGTGAAGTTTATTACATTAAAAAGAAGCAGTTCAGATTTCAATATACAATTTTGCTCTAAATTGAAAATTAGTGAGCTTCAAAAGATGTGCAAAACATTTTCAGACATGAAATCAATCCCAATTTGACTTTTCTTTTTAAAATTAACCTGCTGCTCTACTGTATTGAACCCAGGAATCTAAAAACACTAGACCCTAATTTACAAACTGTAAGTTCTATGCAAGGACTGAAGACCAGAAAATTATCTAAACTGTATTTTTTCTCTGCTTCCAAGTATATCTTAAAACCAGCTGGAACTATGTGGCAGGAGCCTGTGCATTAACCACGCGTAAGAGATCTAAGCCACGGAGGACATGGCTCACATCTTTAATGCTCGAGTCAGGATGCATTTTTATTTATCATAAAACCTTTTACTAACAAGTTACATCTGCAATGCAGAAGGAAACTTCACCTATGGTTGAAATTCTGACATGTTGCTACCATGATACAACACCTAAACAAGGTAATCTCCTTCACATGCACAAATTACTATTTAAGCCTACATCACTTCTGATTTGTCTCTGCTAGATAAAAGTGCTCATGACAAATCTTAGGAGTTGGTTGCATCTCTAGTTGCTTTACATCTGAATTAGGATCTAGATGAAAACAACACCAAAGCCACAAGACACACATTTCCCATGGCCCACTACAAGTCTTTCAGTGCCACCCCATTGTGAGTTACTCACCTGGCATCAAGGATGGTGCGTGTGAAATAGCGAAGGTACTTGAAAATAGACATCGAATCTTGCAGCTTTAAGATTTCCTCTTCTTTGTATTTAAACAGTGCCAGAGCAAATCGGAATATTACCTGATAAAAAGACATACAATATTTGGTACATTGTAAGTACAGAATACACTGAATCTCTATCATCTTTATAAACTCCCAACAAGAGCTCCTCATGCACAGGCTGCACTTGAGCTCTCCAACTACATCTCCCTCTATCTCCCTTCCCTGCCCCAGCCCTTATTTCCAAAAGCTGGAAAATGTTTTGAATGGTTATTCATGCACAATTCCTCCCTTGGTTTTTTCCTACCAGTCATCTGAACTGGAGTTTTGCAAAACAACCTTCCTTTAATGCTGCACTCAGTAACACCACAGTACTTTGTTTTCAGGTAACAACCGAACAAACTCAGCCCATTCAGTTCACCTTTGGTCCCTCATAGAGGAAGGAGTCCCAGATTTTGAAGAGGATGTCACTAACCACGCTGTCCACAAAAACCACAAGAAACCAGTTGAACGTGATGAGAGTATAATCAACTTTATATTGTTCAAAATGAGCGTGAAGTCGTGGAAGCTTCTCACTCAATAAATCCTTAAACACTCGCTGATCAACCTAAAGATATGACAAAATAGGGTGTTATTGTTCCAATTTTCCAGCACATCATTCAGAGCAAGGCTGTTACCAATCTGTAAGTGCAAGTTTTTCCAGAGGTAACCAGGAAACCCAGGACTGTCTAGCTCATGCTTCCAAGCTAGATCCACCTAAAGCACACACACTGCACATTGCCCTTGTCTGCTTCTAAACCCAGCCCTAGTCTCACAGGGCTCCTCACACACAGGTGGAACATTTCTCGTACTGGTCACCAGTGCTGCACTGGTGCAGAAGCACAGGAGCAGAGAACATGCTGGGCAAACACCTGGCTAGAGGAGGCAGCCTGGACCAGAGCATCACCAGAAGCAGGAATACTACAGTGGCTACTACTCACAGCACTGCAAAGGCATTCTCACCCTGCCCTCCCCGAGAGCCCAGCACCACCATGCCCCCAAATATGAGGAAAAGAATGATAACACAGCTCAGAGTTGTGAAGCTATCAATGAGAAAGACTGCTCCAAGCAGGACACTGAACAACTATCTCACTGTTAGAGCCCTTGTCCAAACAAGGGTCCTAATGCCTGGAACCCATCCCTGTCAACTCCACTTCCATCCCCTTCCAAAGAGGTCTATTAGACAGTTGCAGAAGAAAGCTTTTGACTGGCTGCAGTGTACAGGACCAGGCTTTATCCCAGCAGAGCACATACCTGGGATCCCAGTAGTGTCTTAGTATAATAATCACGAGGCATGAAAACTTCCACTATTGTTACTAGACACCAAAAAGCATCTTCCTGTTCCAAGTACAGAAGTGCAATTGCTACCAACCTGAAAACAGGGTTTATTTGGAGGAGAAGATTGTTACAGTATTACAAACTATATTAAGAACCATTACAGTAAAGTATTTGTTTCTGTTCAGCAGAGATAAATGTATTAATTATAACAGCAGAGCACTGAACAGCAAAACTTTAAGATGGGGCAAAGCCATGCCTTCTCAGACACACCATGTATTTGTATTCAGCTAAATAAGAAAACAGAAAAAGACAAACTTGCTCTAACAATCTCTTGAAGTGTTGGTGTTGCCAATTTTAAGAGCTCTCTAAACACAGTCTAGTTTAGAAAGGAGATGTTTATTCTAAGGTTGTTAAGTGGAGGTTTCCACACTAGTACTACTGCTACCACCACTGCCTCACCACCTCTACATTATTCACTGCTTCTATTCTACTACTTCTTCAGTGCTATTTCAAATGATAGAGCTGCTCTAAGTTCAAAAACCTATTCTAGTACATAAAATAGGGCACAAGTGGACATCTATAGTAGTACATCATGGGGATGAGACAAGGTGTGTTAGACCAATACACCTGCTTCAAGTAACACCTTCTTTTACTACAGACCTCCAAGTAGCAAAGCTATTCTGGCAAAGACCAACTGCAAATGAATCAGAGTTTTTCTTAGCACAAAGAATCCCCTTTAAATTCTCCAATTCTGATTGAAGACATGAGTGGAAAATGCTGAAATTTGTTGCCTTGACAATACAAAAAAGCTTTCAAGCATTTTTTTCTGCTTGTTTTAAAGAAGAAAAAACTAGCAAATTCTTGCACAAAAAAGCAACACAGTCCCGTACAACTGGCATGAAGTCAATGTAAAACTACATTTAAGTAGCTCATTTCTTATCAGTTATTTCAAATTCCAGTTTTGATGCCAAGTTGATTTTACAAAATTTATTATCCAGGTCAACTGCTTTTTTCACTGGTTTAAAAATGTGATAATCATTTGTTTATTATAAACTATGAGCATACAATCCATAAGGCAAACTGCTGTTTGAAGCCATGTTGCTATACATGTGATTTGAAAGTGTTTCACTGCATAGTTATTACCCAAGATTAGCAAAATCTTACCTGTTGAGCCCTTGGCAATATCCTATATCAGGATTTCTCCAGGAAAATGCCAGCAGCACATTTCGCAGCTTCTGGATCCCTTCAGACGTTGGGGAGGAGTAATGTTTGTTGTTTGGCAAAGTCCTCAAGAGATCCAACTCAATCTGTTTAGATGCAGGATTTGGTTTTTCCAGAGCTTTTTGAAGCAAGGTTTGGAAGTAGCCAGGAACGGCGCTGTCCTTGAACTTCTTAACATGGAGACTGACACACCATTTCCACATCTTAGAACGGTGTTCATGTGGAATTCCAGACCGAATAAGGTTCTTCAGTTCCACACAGCGCATCATCTCTCTATTCATTGTGCTTGCAAGATAGTTTTCCCACTTCACTCCTGTGGAGATCTCTCGATTTTCACTGAGTGAAAGTGATCTTAAGTCCAAAGCTCGTGATTTTGCTACTAGTTTCTCCTCATCATCATCCTCTGGGACGGTCTGAAAACCATATATATCATATTCACTGAAATGGAGAGGAAGAAAAAAGGTTTTAAAAATATGTTCAATAGTCCTGAAGCGCTTAAGTTTTCACCATAAAATTACTCCAAAGCCACTCTTCATAGCTCTCAAGTTATTATTAAACATTTTTCTGAACTACAGTCTTTATTTAACAATTACTTGTACAATTCCATGTACAAAAGACTTGGTGCCCACGTTCTTGTATATATTACTACACAAATTAAGCAATTTATTTAACATCATGGTGGAGATGGAATGTACCCATCTCCTCAACAGCTCACCTTCAGCAACTGTAGGCCAATACCTCTGTCTAAGTTTGATATTGATCTCAATTAATGAATAAATATGGCAATGAAACTTCCCAGTGAGACAACTCCCGAGTCTCCTCAGCAGCCACACACCCAACAGAGATTGTCACTGCTGGGGCCAAAGCCTCCCGATGGTCCCTGCTCAACTTCTGCACACCTCACGTTCACAGCCAGGCCAGGTTTCCTCACAGCTTCCACCCCAGGCTTCCCTTGGCAGAGTCTCAGTCTCCATAAAACACTTTATTCAAGGCTCAGAAACACAGAAACAGCTGGTGCCAGAAGTGCCCTCAACAAAGGAATCCCAGGGCTTTTATCCTCTCACAGATCAAGCCTACCAAAGTCTCGCTCCTCCTCCTGAGTCCTCACTGTGTCTCCCAGTGTCCCTCACCTGGCTGGTGCCACCAGGCCTCCTGCCCTTTGTTATGTAAAGAACTGGCAGTTCATGGCCACTTACCTTCCAGATGAGACCACCCAGAGTTCAATCTGCATCTTGACCTGCACCAGATGTATTCCCCAACACAATGTATTTATACAGCTAAAAGGATTTCATGACCATTCCCTCATTAACGAAGGAAAACAACAGTAAGTAACCCAAACCTGCAAATAAAGATATTCTCACTGTCTGTTTTCCAGTGTAATAACAGAGCCCACTGGTCACATACATACATTGAACTTAATATTTCCAAACTACCTGACCAGGTGGGGTTTGAAAAATGCTTGTTCTGGTTGTTCACTAGATTCTGCTTTCAAAGCATCTTCCAGTAACTGTGTGATGACTTCACGAGCAGGACTTTGATCCTCAGAACAAACAGGAGTTTTCATTTCTTGAAGCAAGATCAAGTATTTACTCTCAATCTGGCAGAGTTTGGCTTCTAAGCTGGTATACTGCAGAAAACAATATGTTATATAAATCTTCAGACACTTACTTTGTACTACTTCTTTCACAACCTGGCTCACTGCCAATCTGTTGGTTTGTATATTCTGTTGGTTTATGTTAATAGCCAGCTTAACTTCCCCATTTTTGTAACACTGGAAAACATAAGGCAGCATAGTAGACTAGATGTTTTCCACCACATGTATTTTTGCATATGGAAAATCCGAGCAAACCTTAATTATCACTGCATTGCATGAAATACCTTTAAAGAACAAAATGGTTGCATTGTAGCAGCTTTAGTCTGTGCATGTTTGAACAAAAACAACTTAAGTGGCACATGAGTTAGGTAATAGCATGTAAGAATTGTAAACACATCTCTGTGCCAAAAATATATTATTTAAGCCTGGTCACTGAGTGTATGGCTTCCAAAAAACCAAAAGCAAAGCCTACCAAACCACAGCTACAGGTATCTAACCTTAGTTACAGATATGTAACTAAGTGATGAGTGCATTTTGCTGAACCCCAAGCACTGGAAATCTTCATTATTTACCTGCAACATCTCTACACTCCAATTCACCCAGACAGAAACTACATTCACCATATCACAGTCATCCTTCGTGCTCAGGAGGAAGCTCTACTCAATGACCTATCAAATCCTTACACATCCTGTCACTGACCTTTAAAAAGAATCATTACAGCCTTAATTCTGAGGAAACAACGACATGTATCTGCTTTTGTTCGTAACTTATCAAAACATTCCATTGGGTCACACAATTTTAAAAGCAATTACTTCTTTCCATAGTCCATTCAGAAAGACTGGTCTGTAAGGACTGAGAGGAAGGTTTTTTTAAGCTATCATATTTAATGCATTTAAATTGTTCCATTTCCTAACAACTTTGGATTTACAGCTAAAGTATGGAAAACTGCTTTAGACATTGCCAAGTGAGAACATGCTGACCTTTGCCTGCCATTCTCTCTCTCTTGCTTCTGCATTTCTTCGTAGAGCAGAAAGTTCCAAAATCTCCTTATTTAAGAATTTATTCTGAGTCTTATAACCCTGAAGATTGTCCTGTTGATAAAAAAAAACAAAACAAAAAACAAAAAACAAAGTGGATTATGTCTGTCAGACAAATACCACCTTAGAGCATAGAAACAGCAGCTACTAATAGCACTTATAATTAAAAATATCAGGCTCAAATCAAATATTATTTTTGGACTTCATGAAAATAAAACACACATGCCAAATATGAGCACACGGTGGTGCTGTGCCTCACCTGCATCCCTCCCAGTGCTCCACTGCCTGCAGAAGGCAGTCTGCTGCTGTCATGGGACAGGCAGGGAGAACAGGCATGTGCAGGCTGAGCCCATCCCAGGGGCCACAGCAACACAAAAAAGGGCAGATGAATGGGTTTTCACTACCCTCACCAGCCCTCATTAAAAGCACAAGTTTCACATCTGCCTCCACATAGAAAGATAAATCCTTAGCAATGAGCTTCCCTCCCTAATCCACTCTGATCCTGGCTACAAACACTGCCTCTGAAAGCTGAGCCTGTGGGATGGTACCTTCCCAGCAACCACAGGACCCTCACACTCCCCAGCATCTACAAGTTCTGTCTGCTTTCTGCCAAGACCACTGATTTCTAGTTTCAACTTTGTTTTTTTCAACTTACTAGAGTCACATATAAGAAAGAAAATTATGTATGTTTATGCATATTTTAAGTGACTTATTTACATTCCACATTCTTTGGGATGTTAATCAATCTGAAATACAATATTTACCCAAAGGCAGGAAAGCCTGTTCAGAGCAAAGTGGATAACTTCAGTAACTCCATTGAGAAATTGTGACACATTCAGAGAGGTATGTTAAAGAATGAAAACAAAGCATTAGTAGGAGCTGTAGC
Source organism: Brachypodius melanocephalos (assembly GCA_013398615.1). Lineage (NCBI taxonomy): Eukaryota > Metazoa > Chordata > Aves > Passeriformes > Pycnonotidae > Brachypodius > Brachypodius melanocephalos. Next base: position 1,645,269 of record VZSR01003797.1, on the reverse strand, counting down.
AGCTTTAGTAAAACAGGTTCTTATACTCCTTCCTCTTTTTTTGTCTCTTCAGAGCCTCTCTTGCTTTTCCACATGCTCTTTGTAGCCTCGCTTTTGATATTTAAAATAAATTAAAAAAATCAAAGCAAGCTTTCTGTTTGTTTTCCTCCATGCTTATATTTTCCTCTTACCCTTAATCCTTCCTACTCCTTTGATTATTTCTCACATTCCATGTGCTCCACGCCAAGGATTAATTTACTGAAAGTATAGGACCCTGCACTAGAGATGGCCCAAAGGAAGTTAGTTCTGGATAGATTGTCACATAACAGCTCAAAGTGGAGGTTTCAAGCTGAGAAAGCCTCCACTGATGAGTGTCATGGGGAACCACTGTAGTGACCTCAAACAGTACAGCAGACTAAAAAGTACTTTTACAGGGAGGAGAGATTCCCTTATGCATCAAGACAGAGACAGTCCTCTTACTTTTAGTCTGTCCAGTTCCTGTAGTTCCTTATTAGTACAGGTGGGGGAATTTATTGCTCCACTTTGAGAGGATGTGCTGTCCTCACATTCACTGAGTTGACGAGAGAGTTTCATGATGACTTCATCTTTAGCTTGAATAGTTTCCATCAACATTCCCAGCCGTTCATTGAGTTCTCCAACTTTACACTTCAGATTTTTGACTTCCTGCTGGAGACTATCTTTTTCCAGATTTAACTTTTCAAGCTGATTGTTGAGGCCTAAAATCTGGTCATCTTTTTGGTGCAACAGCTCTAATGTATCTTTGGGAACCCCATCACAAAGGTGGCTTGCAAAGTATTTATCATATTGGGAAGATCGGACTGTTTGCTGCAGAAGTCGAACAAGTTCCTGAGAATTAAAAAACAACAGCAAAAAAAACACAATGAAACTTTAGGTTTCTAAATTTTATAGCTTAGAAATCTAACATCAAGCAAAATAAAGTTTTTGGAATGGGTTGAGATCTCATGCTGGTGTTTTAAAGAAAAAAGGGAACACTTTACAACATGATTTCTAGCAGGCTAACACCTTACAATGACTGGCCTACAGAGATGGCTTCAGTGTCCTTCACTGAGCTAAGGATCCTACCTGAAATGGCTACAACAGGTTAAGGAAAAGGAGTGGACAGTTGAGGCCCAGCAGTTACTTGGCAGCTGAAAAAAGCCTTGCTCGCAAGCAGCCCTGTTGTAAGATGAATAAGAAGAGACTTAAGCTTAAAAAGTTAACTCGAATATGTAACAGCATGGAAAAAGCAAAGGCAACTAAGAGCTCTCTTCTCTAATGGATGCAGAGAAAATAAAAGGAGGTAAAAAAACATGCTGCTTCGCCAAAAAGGAAGTCTTTGAAAGGCTGTTTAGAAAATTTTGCCACAGAAATGACTACCTAAGACACTTTTTCTTTTTTTTCTTATTAAAACAGAAGCAGCTGGATGCAGTGTTGCACCAGACCAATGAGATTTGTCACAGCAGCAGGCTCAGAAGCTCAAATGTACTCCTAGGAGAGATAACGCCTAAAATGAGTACAAATACGGGGCTCAGACTCCTTTGGTTTCCCTTCAATCACCTCACAAAAAGGAAAATACAAATAGCAGAAGTAACAGCTCCACATAAGATCTAAAACATTTTTATTCTTAAAATGAGTAGAAGTTCTTTTAGATAAAACCAAGTTATTGAAGAAATTGGAGTTATGAGGGCACACAGGCATGACTACCATGTGACTGCAGTCTATATACACACATTATGGTTAGGCCTATCTTACAAAACCCCTGTTGAGGAGAGAAAAAAGCCAGGTCTATTTCCCACCCACTGCACTAGCATTGAAAGAATCAAAAGACAAACAAAAAGAATCTGAAAGGAGAAGTTCCTCAGATATTTTATGTACACATAGGAAAAAAAGCTATGATTATCAACCAGGATCCTGACAGACACTGAAGAAGTTAACTTCAGAGAATATGATAGATAAATCAATTCAATCAACAGTGTCCAAATGGAAGTTTTATTCAGGGATCTTATCTTCAACAGGGGACCTGTTGAAGGGGGTCTTTCTTGTTTCAAGACTTTGTACACACAGGTTTGTTTAGAACCCTCCTTTTATAACAACCAACCAGCTCTTAACACAGTGAAATGGTCAGAAAGGTTAAACTCACAATCACCTGCCAGACCCATTTGTTTTTGTGCACTTTGCCTGAAGGTTTAATTACCTTTTGGCTCAAAAGATCTTTCTTTAGCTTCTCCAACTCTTCCTGCTGGCTTTGATACTTCAGTTGCAGTTCAGAGACCAGTCTGTTCCCATTGCCAGAACACCACTCTGTTGGGGAAGAGTCGCTGCTGTTGCGGTTTTTGCTTGATCCAATCATATCTTTCAATGGGCGCCTTGCTTTGTGTGGAATGCGGCCAAAATCAAATGGAAAAGCTGAACTAGTCAGTCCTGCATAAAACAATTTCTTCTAGTTCGGTTCACTTAGTAAAAAGGCATTTCAAAGCATTCAGATTTCCTTAAAAAATATTAACATTAGACTTTAAGCAGCTTTCAAACCACTCAATACAATAGCGTTAAACATGTCTTTTATTCCAAGTTGCTTCCTTTGGTGGGAACAAAAAAACCTCAAAACCTTCTTGCCTCCCAGATAAGACTTGGCTCATAAATTAACACTTTTCATATAAGACATGAAGAGAATTTAACAATTCATTACAGAAAACAAAAGGTATCCCTAACTATGGCAAAGTAAACTTTGCTTCAAATAATCAGAGCAAAACCATCTCTGATATCACAGCCTACTGCTCCTGTAAGAGGATTCAATGTAAGGTTTCTGCTGCATGTACAGGATGTTTTCTAGTAGAAAACATTTTAAAATTACTTGGATGCCACCTAAAGTGCTCTTAAAGAGATGTAAAAGTATCTTGACAAGGTTACTCCAGGCATTGGTCAAATCTGAGAACCAGTTACAATATACATATGAGCTACTGCTTCGTGTTCATCCCTGCTTCTGCCCCATTTAAGAAACAAGCCAAGGTAACAGGTACATACACAGAGACTAAAGGTAATTCTCTGTAGTGAGTGACACTCAAGTGAGTAATTACAAACATCAGCATTTCCCTTCACCTTGTTACTTGCAACTCGACAAAAACCAGTACCACGCTCAGGAAACCCAAAACAGTGGATAACAAGGTTTTGTCTTTATTCTCTTGTATTTGAATGGCAGGGAACTCCAAACACATCATAAAGAATTGATCTTTCAAAAAATAGTTTACAAAGCTGTGGATGTGGTTTGTGAAGAAAAAGATAAGCTTCCACTTATTTCCTAGAGACAAACAGAACACAGTACTCTATGAAAAACAAGGCAAGGCATATGATCCACTTCCTTCCTCCACTTCTACCTTTATTTCCTTCTGCCAGGTGTTTCCTCTTTTCTTCCAGAGCCATTGAGTCCTCCAAGTCTTTTGGGGTTGGATCCAGCAGTTCCCACTCCTCAGTGGTATAAAATACACTCTTGCGATTTTCGTTACTTCCTTTTCTTAAGGAGGACATGGAATTTCTGTGAGAAAGACAGCAGGAAAAAGTGACAAATATTTCTCCATTTTGCATTCTTTTTATAAGGGCCTTTTCACAGTTCAAACAGCGCAAACTAAAAATAAGCTAAAAACACAGACAAAACCACTATCAAATAAAAGCTCAAAGAAAATAAGGCATACATCACCAAATAGCACTTGCAATCAACAGTGCTACATTCCAAGAACAGAAGAATTATTTTGCTTTAATGCCATGGTCTTTTGCATCCCTCTGTTTTAGCCTTGTTTTTGCAGCGGGCAAGTACAAAACAAAGTTAGGATTTACAAGCAGCATCTCTTTATTGATCAGTTGTAGTTTAGAATTTTAGGGTAACTGCCAAGCATTAAACTGAACAGCATGCAATCAAAACACATATATGTTATAGTTCCATATTGGGGATTAATGGAAAGCTTAGGATCATCCAAGAGACCTGCTGCAGCTGAAATGCTGATGACAAGACTCCTTTGCAGTTTTTCTCTTCTACGGAGGAACATGGCCAACTATCTGCAAGAACACTTCAGGGGCATCCTCTGAATTCCAGCCAGATAATTCTATAGGAGAACAATACATTTCCCAGCAGGATGAGATTACCTCAGCCAGCTCCCTCGCAACCATCACGGAATGTCCACTCTTACGTCCACGAGTATTAACATAGCTCAGTATTGAAAAGCCTTTGTTCAACTATTCAAGGACTTTCCAAATCAACCCATATGAACCAGTTTAATATTTTAGGTGTAAAACTGAAAATATATTTAGTATCTCAGCATTTCCACACAGTCTGTGCAAGCTCACAAAGACGCTTTCATCAACCATCAACATTTTCTTCAAAACTTAAGAACAAAATAGCCCACAGTACACCTTCAAGATCATTTGATGATCCAAGCCAGTCTTTCAGCTTCCCAAGTTTTAATATCTTATCAACATGAACTCTATACCAATCATTAAGAAGTGCACAACTTTTATAATCTGATAACTGATAAGTATTTACAATTTTAAAATAATCCTAATGGTTATTAAGGGAACTATTTCAGCAATCAATTTACAAGCTTGGCAAAGACTCATTTATGCTACAGATTTAATTTTCTTCCAGAAGGAATCACAATTCCTGTTAGGGGCAAGAAGCCAAATTTCTTTCATCAGACATTCCACACAAAATAAGTATATAAAATTGGGTGATGATGGATATATTTCCTGATAACGGATTGGGCACTCAATATCAGTGAGTGTCTCGGGAAGTGACCCCTGGCATTTCTACATCTCTTCTCCAAATGGTGGCTGATCTCTTACCAGGCAACTCCAAAGTGCCTGTTTTGCACTCACTCAGCTTCAACATTTAAAAGCCTGAACATCACCTTCTAAAGCTTAAAAAAACCACAAAGAACAAGTCAAGTGACTTCCAGAAAACCTTCTTTAAAGAACTGCTGTTAGGCCCATGAAAAATCATAGCTGATACTGAGTTTTGTAAAGCTTTTGCAAAGGTTTGTTCAGGGCACTCAAGCAAGACTCTTTCATTGTTTTCTATCAGATTAAAATAAGATGAAAGATTAAATAGATAAATTTGAAAACAGTATTTATTTTCCTAAGTACAATCAGACAACCCATGCAAGAGCCAATCACATGATCTAATAAGCCTCTGTTTTGAAACGTTTGGGGTTTAAGTCTTATTTTATTGTTATATAACTGGGGGTTACTAAAATTCAGTATGTTTCCAAATCTATATTCTGCATAAATAGGTAGCTGAGAGCATGAAAATGGAAAAAAAAAGAAATCAAGCCTGAATGTCTGTATACATCAAATACTATTTCAAAGCGTATTTTTAAAAGCAGAGATGCACATTTCAACTTTAATTACTGTAAATATATACACTGCTTAACTCCAAGACATATTTTTCTCCCCCCCCATCACTACATCATAACTGCTACCTCGGATGTAAATACAGGTATTATTGCAATATGTTCCCTGTCAGACACACTGTAAATGTGTTCAGGAGGAAGGACAAGGCTTTGACTGAGACACTGACACATCTTAGTACAAATTAATAAATATAAACCAAAACTGTGCTCGCAGGAAGAGAGGAAACTCCCTGCAGTTTTAGACACACTTTGATCCATCCTGTAACACTGGGGCTGTACCTAATGACAATCCAGCAGGACACTGGAGAGGGCACACGTATTCCAAAGGCTGTCACATCATCCCACTGTTGTCATTTTGATGTGGGAGGCAGGAATGCGACATAACGCACCAAGGTTCAGGAGTAACAGCCCCTTTATTGAGTCCTCTCCTCCTCATATAGATCAGAAGGTCTGCACGGTCAATCCCTATTGGCTGAACCAGAACCCCCAGCCAACGGCTGCTCCCGTCCCCAACGGCCTAGGCCTGCTCTCCAACAGTCCACACTGTCTAGTTAGATAACTAAGGTACTTATATAACTAGTGATGCTTCAGTTATAAAATTGGGATTAATTATAGCCATGAGGCCTTCAGGCCAGCTGCTGGCCACCACAATATCCCATCCCAAATGGCACAGAAGTGCTGGAGAAGGAAGGAAAACAATCAACCACAACCCTAGGAAAAAATAAACCACAGCCAGAAAGAATCAAAACCAACACCATCTGATATCCTCTCAGATCTCTGCACTAAACCAGAAAGCTTTAAAAGAGATCTGTTTAACTTGGCACTGCTGGTGAAAATGAACATCTTCCTCCCAGCTCAAGAAGGACTTGGTCTGGTTAAGCAAAGCTACAGCTCTGCTTTGTGAACTGCTCTGTACTAGCACTGTAACATGCTTTAAGCAGAAGTGGAAAATCCACCTACATGGGCAAAGCAAAGCGCAAAATCCTTTAGAAAGAAACCCAACAGAAGAGCTGAAAACCAATGGGACTGCTTTCCTTAAAGCAATAATACTAAAGAGTAAATTCGTTAGGAGTGAGGGGTTTTGATGTTGTTCAGAAGAAATTATGTTGTGGCAGAAGAAATCTGCCACATTTTTGCTCAGGAATTCAAACTACATCCATTTCAAATCTATGCCCTGTGCTTTCATTGCATTTAAGAAAAAAACAAAAAAAAAAAGGATTTATATTGGTTTGGTTTTCATCACTAAAAATAGTTCCTATGCATTGAGTACTATGACTACTACAATGCTGGGAATCAGCAGCTCCATGAAAAAGCAGCAGTGGCTGAGAACACAACTCAGCCTCAACAACTCAACAACTGCTGGGGTTCAGAGAGCAAAGCCACCACTGGAAGTGCTGTATGAGACTTGAGTCTCCCTTTAAGGTATCAGTGATGCTACACAATAACATTGCCTAAGACCTTCAAACAGTAAATAGAGTAAAGAAACAGTTTAGTTGAAGAGATACAATACAACAAACAAATCCACCCCATCACCTCCCATCATTCTAAGCAGCTCCACTGACCACATACCAATGTAGGAAACAGTCTTGGCCAGGAACTGCCAATCTCATGGTAACTCTTTCTCCCAGGTTCCCAACTTACTTGATGTCAGTACTCCATTGTTTAAGTGAGAAATTGATGGCACTTGCTTGGACTGGTGCAGGCTGGGAAGCTGCTTGTTCCCCCACCAGGTCTGTAGGAGAAGTCTCTACAGCTAGAATATTTCTAGCTCTCTCTGCTGAAGCATTTTGACTTAGGATACTCAAATCTATATTAAAAGAAAAAAAAAAAAAAGGAAAAAAAAGAGACAGAGAAAAAAATGAGCATAACCTTCAATAGGTAAAAGAATAGTGGCTATTTAAAGTCATACAGCGCTAAGTCTGCTAGTGACTTGTTCAGGTTTTACATTAAATTGCAACATAACTTTATAAAACATTCAGTTCAAATGAACCTTAAAAACAGCAGGCTTCTTAGTGAGATCTCACTGCAGCCACATACTTTTGATAGGACAGGACCTGTGTGATGCTCACAAACCATTATTTCATGAGTGATTTACAAATTAGCCAATCAGAACTAAGTCCAGAACAGTGTCACAAAACTACTGACACAGCTTTCAGGGTGTGCTTCATCCTGTAAATTATTCATCCTAAAAGCATCCTAAAAGCACAGCACTACTGCTGCAAGTCAGTGAGCTTTACAGACCTGAGCCAGTCCTGTGCCAGTCCAGGCTGGGCACTGCCAGAGCCAGGAACACTGGCGCAGCTCTGCAGGACATCGGACACCTCCTGCACCAGTGAGGATTCCCGAATGCAGCTCCTCCTCAAGCCATCCCAGCCAACTCTGCTGTGCACTGGAAGAAGTGGGGGGCTCATGGCCAGGCCATGCAGAGCCACACCACAGTCCGGCACACCTCAGCAAACCCCACAGGCTCCCAATAGCTCCGCAGGAACCAGCCCAGTCCTGAGCCACAGCTCACAACAGCCAGAAGAGCCAGGCTGACCAACCAGCCAGCCAGGGCTCCAACACACAGACTGCACAACCTGCAGTGCCTGTGCCATCTCAGTGTTTCCATTAGTCTGGAGAGCTGCTTTCTCCCTTCAGCAGGCAGAGGGAGTAAAAAAACCAGAATACAGAACATACTAAGAAATGCAATACCATTAGAGAGAAGCATAAAGTGGTTTACAGCCCTCTGCAAACCCTCTAAAAAAGTAAGTTAAACAAACCCAAACACAATTTACAGATTCTTCTTGATATAATTCACAAAGTACTAAAGTGGATTAAAGATTTTTTTGACAACACTCTCAGACTTGATTCAACATTTATATTAGAAAGTAACATATTGGATAGACTTTGACTTAAATAAAACCCTAAGAAATTATGATGCCGTCTTATCACTGGTGAGTCTTTCAGCCTTTGCTCTGACAATTGCATGGCACCAACAGCAAGACCATCTTTAGGCAAACCATACCCTCCAATTACTCAGCAGACGGTTGCTTTTATCAAGTATCAAATATTAGAAGTAGAAAGAACATTCTGTGATAAAGAACATGAAGTATTAAAGATCACTGACACTAGGAATCTCTCAAACCCTTGAAAAACGGTATCTGACAGAAATGTATCATGTCATGTTTCAAATAGAGGTACAAGTTACACTGCCTTGATTTTTATGAACAGATGCTTCAGGGCCTTATCAGCCAAATGGAATTCCAAGTTCTTTTGTACAGTTTTGTACTGTGGCTATTTTAACTACAAAATAATAATTAAAAACAAAACCAAACCTAACCCCTGCCCTGGAAAACCCAAACATCCCAAAAGAAAAAAAAGCCAACCCACAACACACAGACCAAACACTTATGGATACTCAAAGCCAGGGGGGAATACTAACATTCTGCTTTTACACTTACAGCTTGTTTCATCTTCTATCTGTCTGATTCTGCAAAGTCCTTTTAGAGAATGGCCCAAGTAAAGGAATTGCTCAAAAGTTGAATTCCCAACAAATGCATTTCTCCCTCCCAGACATCCCACTTATCTGAATGTGGCACCCTGAGGTTGCTCACTGGACATTATCCCCTGCCCACACCAGCCAGGAGCTTAGTTAGAGGCATGGACTGCACAGCACACACAGCACAACAAATGAGTGTGGTTCCTCAGGAAACCTCCAAGTAAAAAAATTAAAATCTGGTTTTAGTGCTTATTTCAAAACACAAGAATCTTATAAATGCATGGCATTGCACGTTTTATTAATGCAAATTAAGAACAGAACTTATAGAAACTACATTAATGTTCAATCAATTTCAAGAAAAAAAATAATCCCACAT
>VZSR01003797.1:1571232-1635916 GCA_013398615.1 Brachypodius melanocephalos | reverse complement strand
AAAAAAAAGGAAAAAAAAAGCTACAAGGCACATATCTTAGTCATCAACATGAAACCAGAGACTTACAGAATCCCATAACTCTAGAAGAAACTCTTGGAGTACTTGATTAAAAAGAATGAACAAGCACCAATCATTCTAGCTATTTGCATTCTCTCCAAAAGGAATTCCTACTTAAATACTTCAACTGACAATAAGAATCATCAGTGTGATTTGTCCTAGAAAATTAAATGCCCTAGACTCCAAATTCTACACAACGCAGTTTAACTGCAGGCTGCTCCTGAAAGGGATGGGCCTACTCAGCCCATGCATGTTATGTTGATATTCCTTGTCCTGAATATAACAATCAAAGTAATTTAAGTAAAAAAAAAAAAAAAAAACACATGAAGAGGCTCAACTGGCTCATCCAGAAAGTCCCCAATGACTTAAAGAAAAATACCAGATCAGTGATTGGATGTGATGCAAAACATAAGGGAACAACACCTGCACATGCTGCAGTGACAGAGGTTCATTTCACATTGTACCCAAGCTCTGAGGGAAGCAGCACAAACAAGAACAGATTCTGTGGCCGAATTACATATTAGAGTTGACGTGATCCAACACTCTGCTGCCAAGACAGCAGGCCTGTCTCCTGCTTTATTCTACCTTCCTGTATTTAGTCACTGTGCCTTGTTCCCTCCTGTCCACCAGCTGTGCAATCACCCGACTGCACACTGAACATATTCCATTCATCAATCTAGCAGAAACAAAAAAAAAGTCCTTTCTAGCTAATGTTTGAACTCAACCTACTTAGCACAGGGTCAGTTAAACACAGCAGAAAAAGGGAGCCTGTACAACAGAGAACAAGAGGCTGAATGCCAAAGCCTGTTCCCTTTTTCAACACATAGATTCTTGCCACCAATACATGTGCTCTAGAGCACATGGCTTGACAAGCTTCTACCCAGACGGGCTGCTATCAAAAAAGGGTCTCAAACCATCCCACTCGGCATTGCCAGCAATTCTCTTGAGCTAATCCTGCCACTTACCTGTCTCTACAGTAAGTCACTTCTGGAAACTACACTGGCCAAAAAACTGATCTGGAGAAGAGGCTGATTGCTGCTGCCTGCAGATCCTGCACTAGCACTTGGCAATGCCAGCCCTGCAGCAGCTCAAGGGAGGAGTGGGGCTCTGCTTTCAGCAGGGGCTGCCTGCAAGTGGCTGAAAGGCCCAGCTGAGCCCCCAGGAAACACATGTGAGTACAGCTGTGTTGAGTAAGCAGCGACAAGCAGCACATTTTCTCACAGGAGAGCAGCAAACTGGGTTAGAGGACAACACTGCAATTGGACCTGAACCTCAGGAGGGACAAGGTGTGACCACAACAGTTTGGCACCGCTGGGTTTACAGCAGAAGCAAAGCACCATCAACCAAATGGGACATCTGTTGATGACCTGTCTGACCACAAGACTCGGCTTAAACCCAGGAGAGCCCAACTTGGCACAGAACTGGATTTTACTCAATCTTACTTACGGATAACAGAAATCAGCAAAAAATCCATTTCTGTAGGGACTGAGGAACAAAACAATTCACAAGTACCTGTGCAATGTAGTAAAAAATGCAGAATAACTCTGTATAATGCACAGACATTTTTATAACTCTGACACTAGTGTAGAATTACATTTTCCTTGCCTTGTCTCTCATTTCAGAGACTGAATTTCACTTATGTAATAGCAGTGCAGACTGTCTTCCAGTTTTGAAAGGCATTCTTATCAGTCAGATAGATCCACCACATCATATCTTTTCAGGAACAAAGTATGATCATTCAGAATGCAAAATATACCTGTTCCCATTAAAAGCTGGAATTTATATCTCAGGATATTTACCATACTAACTTTTTAAGATACTGCAACCACTAAAAGACAATTTCTAAAAACCTATTTTTCAAGAAATCAACAGATTTTGTAAAGGATATAAAGTCACATATCAAATTACATTTATGTTAAATAATTATAGCATATGCAAAGTTTACATAGAGTTACTTGATAAACAGATGTCAAAAAGCTCTCTTAAGACTGTTCTTGACCCTAGTGCAACACCTTTGATGAACTGACACTGAAGAGAGCTGTGCCTTCTGTTCTCACTCAAGTTTCCAACGTACCAGGGTTGTCTTTGGCAACAAGACCTTTGGAAAAGTCACTGGGTGTGGGGGAAGTCCGGCTGTCCCGTTTTGCCGCGTCGAGGTTGTTGCAGTATTCCCACCTCTTCTGCTGCAGCTCCTGAAGCCAGTAGGTCATGTCCTGCCGAGACGCAGCCTGCAGGACACAGAAGCAGAGCGGTGGTGAGATCTCTGCATGTCCTTGGTACACAAACACAGTAATTCCAAGTGCAATAATCAACTCAACACAGATAATCAGCAGATCACCACGGTATCAGCAATCAAAATCAGTATGATTTAAAAGAAATAACAACAATGCATCAGGTGGACCTTGTGCTCACACACACATCTGTGATTCTTATGTCAGAATTTTTCATTAGAAGTAGTTAATGCATTCATTTACTTCAGTTTTACACTCAAACTTTAGAAAATGCAGCAGCATTTTATATTTTACACATAAAGCACTGTTTCAACATATAAATACAAATCTATATTATGGGAAAAAATCCCATATACATTCAGGAAAATTCCAATTTTCTTTTAACTTGCTTTCTTACCAGCAGAAACCAACAAATGAATAATGCATTGCAATTCCTCACACTTTAATGACTAAATTTACTTACTGTATTTCCTGATGATCCCATGATCTAACTAGGTTTTATTAAAAAAATCGTACTTCAAACAAAACAAAAAAACCCCAACAAAACAAATTCAACATTAATGCCTACCCTACTAGACTATAGTCAAGAATGTGAATGGCAGTAAGGCAGGAGGAATTCAAACATACCTTGAATCAGAGCTCTAAGTAATTTCAAAGCATGTCAAATGACAACATACAAATACCAAGAACAGACAAGTGAATGTATCCGACACTGCAGATGCTCTAACGGAAAAGTTATTGTTATTTCAACATATATCCTCAGGACAAGCACCTGACCTGGTAACATGGACTGTTCAGTAACAAAAAGTTAACAGTGATGAGAAGACACTCCCCTAACTCTGATGGGTTGCTAGCATATGGAGCGCTTATCTTTTAGCCAGCCTTCCTCCTACCTTCTCCCAAAGTGCATGATGACATTATTAGTGGAAAAGATGACTATGTTTATTCTTTAAAGACAATCTAATTTCAAACAGTCTTCCTTTCTGTTCCTCACAATTTCAAAGGGCACCTGTGCAAGGCACAGCTGCAAAAGAACAGAAAGCAACAACACACATTTCCTTACAAAAGCATACAGTAAGTGCTACATAAAGCACAGCAATGGCACAGAACTATCTTAATTTTTCACATGAGAACACATCTGCAAAACTGAAGATTCAATGGCCATTATATTTTGGCCCCAACAGCAGCTAAGGACAAGACAAAGCACAAATAGCACAGCAAACAAAAACTGATGCTTCTCCAGGGTGCTCTCTCTGGCTCAGCAATTTGCAATCTCAGTTTAGCAATGAGAGAGATGGATTTTTATTTTACCTTTTGGCTCTTTGTACCCCTGCAAGCTTTAACATCCATGACACCCTACAGCAAGTAGTTCCAAAGCACCATTCAAGGAGATTAAGTGGAAAACCTCAGTTATTCCTGGAGCTGCTGCTCCAGCTCCTTTCAGTACATTATGCACATGGTAGGACACAAGATACATAAATCAAATAAACATTCATAAATCAAGCAGTGAAACAAGTGATACATGAGGACACTGCAGAGTCAGTTGGTAACAAAGATACATAATCAAGATACTTCTAATCTGAAATGGAAATCAGCTTCATATATTCTTTCTTGCTTACTCACAGGAAACCAGAGAAAACCATTTCCCTCATAAAAAATACATGGTGTAAAGAATGGTTTAGAGGTCAAAGAACTGGACTCTGAGAAGTACCAGTCCCCACAGCCACCTCTGGCAGTTTGGTCATGACCATCACAGGAGCGGGTTTTTAAGTCTAGTACAGTCACTTCTTGCAAGGAGTAAATGTCTCCCCTTCTATGCCTTGCACTAAAGTATTTCCTTTGGAGCTTTAGCCAGTGGCAAGTCTTCACTTCTGGTAAATTTGAGAGCTTATACTTCCTTTAGGGACACTCACACACAGGCCATGGAAAGCAATGTTTTACTCTGCTCCTGCAGAAAACCACCAAGAATTCAAAGAGCTTCCTCTAAGGATGCAGTGCTTATGTGGTTCTCTTTGCTACCACAACACAGCTAATGAGGCAATCCACTTGCAGTCAATTGAAGTTATACCTACAATTAATTTCTGTCCATGACTTCTTGAACTTAATGAACCTCTCTCACAATTTGTCCTGTTACCATCTCACCAATCACCTTCAGAGAACAGTGAATCGATTTTACTGGAGTTGCTCCTTGCTGCTTTTCAATTCCCAGCTGCACTTGTTCCCTACTGAGCTGCACAGACACACCCTTAGCTCTCAGGCCATGTTGTTGTTAGACACAGGGCCAGGCAGCAAGGCCCATGCTTCAGCAGAAAGCAGCAAGGCAAAGCAGTACAAGGTTCTCAAGGCCCTGCTTTAAGTAATTTCCTCAAGAATTACACAGTGCCCTCCTGCTGCTCCCTGCCTGTTACCTTGCCCTCCTTTCCTCCCATACACAGTCCTCCTCTTCTGGAGTCTTCCTCTCCCTTTGAACAGTTTTAGCTGACTTCATTACACATATCTCAGTTATTTACAACCAAAAGAGTACCCTAAAAATCTTGGTTAAAATTAGTTTTGTTTAAACAAAATTAATCATTGAAGCTGTTGTTTGAAGTAGACTGTTTAAAAAACCAAAACAAAATGAAACCAAGAACCACACATAGAATATTTAAGTCTTCCTCTTCCCTTAATCATGAAGGGCACAATTTTGGAAACATATTTTTAAATTCACTTTATCTGTCAAAGAAAGGAGTACCTCCCCATTTCTCACGACTTTTCCAAGTTTTTGGCTACTGCCCACCATGAGAGCCAAAATATTTAATTAGGGAGAGCAGCAGTCAATCTCACAAAAAATCCTTATAGCTACTAAAGTATTGCTAAGGTGCTTCCTTATTGCTGAGCCATGCAGTCACATTTTAATGGATGCATTTCTGTGAGAAGAAAAAAACTACCATGAATGTCACCTAAACTGGTGTGAAAAAAGGAATTATTGTAAGTGTACTGCTGCAAACTTACAGCCTCGGTAGGAGTAAAAGACACTCTTAAGTGAAGAGCCAAACAGTACCATGTAGTTTTCAACTTAAAAAGTGAAAAATTACCATTCCCCCACTAAGAATGATGTAGAACTGTCATCTTCTGATGCAGACATGACACAAACAGAAGAATGACTTGGCAAAAACATCCATGCACTGCTATCCTCTATCTGGACCCACTGGTGGAACACAGATGCCAACATTAAACACTTTACAAGAGGAGTCCAAAGAAATGCAACAAGCAGACCTCACATTTTGAGAAATCTCATGAAAATTCTTGCTACATTTCTGAACAAAGAAACTCTCCCTCAAGCTACTTTGTAAAAAGGGAGCATCACCAGAAAGTCTGCATTTCTTAAGTTTTACTATTCCTGCTATGCTCAAAACAGCAAATCTGGAGCCAGATGGCTTCTTCTGGAGGGCAGCCCAACTTTTAATTAAAGCACTGCAACCACTAACCAGCAAAGTTTAGAGCAAAAAGCATCAACTCAAACAACAAACCACCCTCAGTGCTGAGCTCCCTCCTATGTTGTGTCAGGCCCTGCGGCAAAACTGTTCAAGTTCAACATCACTGATCACTGCTGCATCCTTTGAGATCACTGACAGATTACAGCACCCGCTCCTAAGCCGCCCTCAGTTCAGCAAGGTTGGTGTCCAATATTTTCAAGCAGCAGGGCCCTGAAATCTGCAGTGTCTGGAATGCTTACACTTGGCCAACAGCTCAGAAATTTTTTTTTCTTTCACAACTCTGTGCAATTTCTGTTCCCCTCCCAATTCATCACTGATCACAGAGAAGTTACCCATACATAAGCGACCAGATACACAGTCCAGCATCACTGGCCAGAGTTCCTTTGTTTCTGAAGCAAGCAAAATGTATCACTACAAGACACTGCTTTAAAAATAAATGAGAAATGCCACCTTTGTTAATTTATATATATTAATAATGTTAATTATTTCCCCCCATAATGCAAGGCCTTGCTGTGCAAACACAGCCAAATGTTCATTTTATTGTATTAGCAGCATTCTGTGTTCACAGCATGTACTTGCAGGATCAGTATTTGCATGCCTTTCCATGAAAATATTCTCAAACATAATTTATCCATAATTCATAAAGTACCCAATTTTCTGTGCCCCTTTACCTAAAGGGATGGTATCTTTTATATATATTTAAATGGAAAAGATTTTTACACACACTTAGCTTCTTCTGATCTACTGTACCTGTTGGAAAAGAAAATGTACAGAAAAACCACAAACAAACAAGTGGCAGGTTCATTATCTACAGCTCTAAAATATGAACATTTTGTTTTATTTGCTGTAAAGGCTGCAGTATGTTTTTTTCCAAAATTCTCATCTGAGAAGCAAAGCTAGAGCACATCATAGAGTTCTCAGCTCCCATTACCTGACAAAAGGCTGAGCAATCCAGATGATGGAATCATTACACTAAAAAGAAACTGAGGCATTATAAGAAACAGTGCATTCCTCAATAGCATCATGATTTCAACCTGGAATTCCAGTAGCTTATTTTTCATTGCTCTGCTCAGTCTATAACACTGAATGGGAAAGGCTCATAATTGGAGTAGGATCATAATACGTGGAAATTTTGAAGTAGCAAATTGAGGAAAATAAAGCATGTGAGTTACAGGCTGAAGAATACGCTTGACTTAATTCCTCGTGCTCTGTGTGTAATGTTTTCTTGATAGACTAAATCACATTTGTTTTTAACAGTGGCTGGATTTGCAAGGGGAGGGAGTGGGGTTGGGTTGTTGTTTTTTTTTTTTTGCATTTACCATCTTGAACTAATTTGCAGTTCTACATATATCTGAGTTAGGTGAAGGATGCTTTTAAAAGCCTTAAAGAACTATCATATTGGACAGAAGAAAATTAATTTCAGCTGCAAAAACCTTATTCCTTGGTGAATGACATGGCCACAAAACACCAGTTGGTCCTACAATACCCCTTAAGATTTTCATTAACTCTTTCATCACTATATAAACACCTACAACATAACAGCATTTTTATGGATAATCACTTGGCTGCTTCAGGGCATCACAACACAAAATTATCTTTTTCTGCTAATTGCAGAAATTAATTTGACTTCCTTAACTGGCACCATTTCTCTATCCCCATAAGGGAAACATGAAGAAAGTTCCAACCTATGCAGGTTCTTTCCTAGAGAGCACTGGAAAAAATTAACACATATAATATAGGCAGCATAGTAACATCACAGACCAAAAGATATCAATGAAAATATCAAAAAGAAACCCCCCATGTCTTACATTTGTGTATCAGTGTTTAATACGATTCGTCTCTTCACAACTGCATAAGACACTCAAGGCTGCATCCAAAGTTCTGACAGACTATTTATTACACAGACTATTTATCTCACACTACAGTCCCAATTACCAATTCTGTGTTTCTCATTAAAAGCTCTCCTATGCAAAAAGCACCCTGAACACAAAGTTTTTCTGAAGATTTCCATGTAAAATCACAAATCACTAGATGCTAATTAAAACAAACAAAACACTTCAAACTATTGAAGGCAAAGCTTAAACCAAGTCTGCAGCTTTAGTGTCCATAATACTCGGGCTATAAGGTAGATTCACTGAAAGCAGTAAAATCTTTTACAGCTATACAAAGGCAGTTTTTACATGTGACTGCATGCAACTGATTACACTGCTTTTACCTAAGCAAATATCGTTAAAATTATTATTGTATTAGTTTTCTAGGTAAATAAATTTCTTATTCTCTAGTGAAGCATGTTAACGAGTCTGTATTTTAACATTTATACTCCTCAAATCAGAATGCTGAAGAGCTCGATACGATCATGCTTCACAGTCCCAGCAGGTATTATGACTGCTCAAATCTCCACTGTTAAGTAAATGTGTAAGAGGCATTTTCCACTATTCAACAGGAAGTTCTGCTGTTTAACACTTAATGAATTATGTGCTAATACAAAGAATGCTGCTCAGAAAGTATACAGCTCACGTGAAAAGATACATTCTATGCAGAAGAACATTTCTTGAAGGACACAAATCTGCCGTAACAGAATTAAAAAATAATGGATACTCGGAAATAATTTATTTCTTCTTTACTGAGCCAAAATGGTTTCCCTGTTTGTTTGGGGCTTTTTTTTCCCTAGGCATGACAACAGAGGAAAGATATGTTAAATTATCCAAACATTTACCTCTCGTCCTACGAAAATCTGAGTCCTTGAACAGAAAATGCGATAAGCAGCCTCTGCTACTATGAGGAAACAATTCTCCCTCCTCTTCCTTCCTCCCAAAGCAGCCTAGACGCAGACTCCTGCCACGCATTATCTTTTCAAAATAAACATCCCAAAACTGAAAGCCGACAACTCCCTCCAAACTTCCAAAACGCCAACCCACCGGATTTCTTCGGAAATCTTTTTTCTGCCCAGACGATTCCAGAGAACCTACTCAGCTCGTGCTCAGTAGAAGCATTTCCTTCCCCTCAGAGGAGTACTGTAAACACGAAATCGTAAAGGAGAAAGACGCAACTAACACCCAGCTGGGACCAGCCCGGTACTGCCGATCTCCGCGGAGTTTGCGAAACAGCACCTTCCTTCCTACACAAGCCCACAAGGACGCGGCGGAGGAGGCCCGCCGGCAGGGCCGGTAGCGCGGGCGGAGGGCACGGACGGCACCGGGGAGGGGGCTGAGGCCCGGACAGGAGCGGGGACGGGTCCCGCCCGCCCGGGGCCTACCTTGAGAACGGTGACGGCGCCGCCGGGGCTGTGCACCTCAAAGGCGGCGGGCTCGTCCCCCGCGGCAGCCGCGCCGGCCTCAGGCTGGTGGTAGCTGAAGCAGGCGGAGGCGATATCCAAGTGGCCGAGGGGCAGCGGCTCCTGCGGCCCCTTGAAGTAATAGAGGTAGCAGCGGCGGGGGTCGAACACGAACCAGCGGCTGCGGAAGCCGCGCAGGGGCCCCTTGCCGGACAGCTTCTGCAGGTACCCGCAGAGCTTGGGGGTGCCGGGGCCGGGCTGCTCCCCGGCCGGACCCTCCTCCCCCTCCGAGCCCGCCACCGGCATCGCCTCGCCTGCCGCGGACGCAACGCCGCGCAGGGACCGGGGCCGACTGGGCCCACACCCGCCGCCTCTCGGGACTTGTAGTGCGGTCCCGCCCTGCCGGCCCGGGCGGTGCCGGCACCGCGCCTGCCCCGCCCCGCCCCGCCCCGCCCCGCCCCAGCGCGGCCCCAGAGCGCGGCCTCGCCACCGCTCCCGGGCACCGAACGCTAGCGCGGCCTTGCCGCAGGAAATCGGCTGCTGCTGACGTGGGAAGGCGCTGCCTCGCTCCGCACGGACCGTCCTGTGCTCTCGTGCTGCCAGGCTCCAGCACTTTCTGATTCTGAATCAAATACAGTTTTCCAGATCATACCTTGGCCTATGATCAGATTAAAACTCTTAACATGTAGTCTCATTCTGAACCCTTTCCCTGCCCGGCACGGCAGCAGCAGCTGAAGGCATGGGAAAAATATATGGAAAATGCAGGCGCATCAGTGGGTAAAACCCTGTATTTTACAGGGATTAGGCTTGTGAATGACTACAGACCAAACTCTGTTTTTCTTTCACTGAAACATCTAGCACATTTTGGGCTCTAGAGAACTTCTGGTGTTAACAATAAGGAACTTCTAAAATAGGAATCTTGACTGTGAAGACACCAGGCTACTACAGAAGTACACATAACTTCATTTCTCCGTATGTTTGGAACACAGTATATGTGTGTTTCCTTTAAACATGCCTAATGCTCTGGTACTAATACAGAAAACAGTCTGATGTGGCATATTCATCCGAAAATGGGAGGAGACTGTTTCATGACTGTTCCATGATGTACAGCCTTTGATTCTCGCCCTTAAATACAGCAAGGAAGTGTCAAAACAGTTGTTGAAGCTAGTATGTGCTATGGTGTTTTTGTTAGTATAATACTATTTATGAAACAGCAACTGACTGAATTTTGACAGTTTGGAAATTCCAGTTACCTAGAAATCCTAAATTCTCCATAGCTTTTCACTCTGTCCTCATTTCTTAATGCTTTGATGAATTTCTCGTTAAAAAGTAACTGTCTCATCAGCCAGAAAATATTTTCATCCTATGGTAAAGCATATAAAGGATATAAAGCACTTGAATATTTGGTATGGTTTTCCACAGTTCTACTTGGATGTTGGCACAAGGAACTGCAGCATTCCTCCCCTGTGGCTGTAACCTCTCGACAAGAAATGTGCCAGGTGAGAAGAGAGCCAGTATTCTGCTAGCAGGAAAACATGAGTAATTTGTTATAGAAAATGAGGCATGGAAGTTACCTCCCCAGTCAACTCTCATGATATAAGTGGGATCCACTGAAAGATTACACATTGCAATTAAGGCTAGATATTTTTCTTACCAGATTCTTTCAGTAAATGCAGACAGTAAGAAGGGTTTATCCTGCTTTAATAACAGGCCAATAATGTATCTTCCATATATACTGCTCAGTCTCTTCTTCCCCAAATACTAAGTATTCATCATGCTTTTTGTTGTCAAGTGTCATTTGCTGGAGCATGAGTTACACAAGGGAAACACTGATTCACTTTAGAAGCAGCTGCTTTCTTATCTCAGTCATTTAGACAAGTTAAAGTGCCCCAGCACTTATCCCTGATCTGTTACATTATCTCATCAGCGTAGTGAAGTGTGGCCTTGTTCCCTGTGTGCTGAACACCCATGACTCCTGCTGGCTATCAGTGATTACAACCTTCAGCAAATCAAAGCATTACAAGATCTCAAATCCTCAACACTTTTGCAGTCAATACTTCTCTTTTTAAATTTTCTGTTTAGCTTCCTTACTACATTCATAGCAGGAGAATCCCCTAATTTCACAGCTGATTCATGTAAGCACACAGTTCCCCTTCTTGGGAAATGAGTTCCTTATTTCATGTATGCCCCTTTTTTCACAAACAGATCCAGATGCAGACTGGTAAATAACAGCAACTTATCTCTAAGTTGTTGTGGTGAATATAAAGGAAAACAATATTTTTACCTGCTTTTTCCTTTCATGTTTTCATATCCTGGATGCATAGATGACATTCTGTTGCTAACAAATGTCTAGAAAACAAATAAGAATAGCATATCACAAGACAAGATTGCTCTCCTGCACAGAGGCCAGGGTCAATGAAGCTTTGGTGTGCACATAACTCCTAAGCATAATGTAACAGGCAAGCCAATGTTACACACAATGAGACAGTCATTATACTCCCAAAAAGATCACAAATCTTGTCAAACATGAAAATACTTGAAATTCCCTTTCATTCTGGTGTGTTTTTCTCTCCTAAAAGTTAACTAGAATTTTAGTTACAGCACTTTTGTCTGACAAGGCCAATAACTCCACATAAAAAATAAAATTGTATTTACTCTCAAAATGTTGAGAATGGTCTAACTTGTTATAATTATAGTAACTTTATCTTATAATGAATATGAGCATTTGTGGTTCCCAAATAAGTCTACATTTATTCTGAAAAAAAAAAAAAAGGTAAATATGCAAGAAAAAGGAAGTCTATCATCAATATGGAGCCAGAGGGAATACGGCTTGTGTCTGTGCCAGGCTCATGCTGTCATGTTTACAGAAGTGCAGGAAACATCAATAAATAAAGCTGCATGTCTGTACTGTGCTTTTGATTAAAGTGATTAAATAGCTCCAAAATTAGAGTGGCCAAGAGCATACACTGCTTCTTTTCACAAAACAGATGATGCCTGTATAACTTAGATCAAAGTTACAAGGTGCTTATATAGCTTGAATTATAAGATATCAATATAACCTGATATGTTTATATAACCTGATATCAATATAACCTAAATCATGACTTTTAATATATCTATATAATCTGGTATCAATATAACCTGAATCATAGCTTTTTATACCTACATAACTGGATATAAATAACTTTCTATACAATGTAGTGGCTAGTATATAGTTAACTAGTTGCTTAATGCTGAGTAGAAAAAAAAGAAGCAAAAATTCACCAGGTGGATAGCTTTAGAGATAGGTAAGTATAGTACTAATGAGAAATTGGCAAATGTAAAGCCAATTAGCCACAAAACAAAAAATTTAGGCCAGTTAGGACCAGACAGACCAAGGAACACTGTAACTGTGCATGCTGCAAAGACAAAGTTGAAGGGTTCAGATTCAAAGAAGACCTTGGAAGCTTTCATCAAACATCCCCAACGACCCCTGAACTGGGGAGGTGCAAGTACAGTGCAGAAGAACTATCTAATAACCATGAGCTCATACTATGTAAATTAGTTCCAGCAGGTATGTGATGATGTTGTAGTGACACAGTGACACTGAGCAATACTTTACTATATAAATGTACTGTCAGTGTACAAATCCTCCTGGGCCCCATCCACACAGGCCCAGGGGTGTCCAGAGATGTGAGGGCTGAATTAAAACCTTCAGAGAAACTAAAATACATAAATGCACACAGATATGAGGCAAGTTTAGTTTTAAATAAGTAGAGGATTTCTTAAGTGCCTTAGCAAATAAGAGACTGAATTAGTTAGTAAGAAAAGGACCTAAAATCTAGTTTAAAGTTCAGTGGCGTTGCCTTTTGCAAAGACATAATTAAAACAATGTAGCCTTGCAAAACATTCCTAGATGGAACAGACAGAGCTATATGTGTAGAATTTGTGCAAGAAATTACAAATTGTGTCACAAATCAAATTTAGCTTAGGATAGGTCTAGCAAGACTGCAGAAAATTTGTGTTTAAGCCTGATTGGCTAAAAATAGAACAAAAATGCACTGCTTTGAGGATGCTAGCATGCTTATGGGATGCAGATTATAGGTGCTGTTGCTGCTGCTGTTGCTGCTACTGATAAAATGGTGTTGCTTCTGCCTGGAACTTAGGGACTCTGTTAGAAGGCTTCCTGCATACTGCCATGGGCTGTAATAACTTTGCCTTCATGAGACCGGTTTTAACAATGCAATAAAGGACTTTGCTTTTACAACTACCCAGCTTTTGGTCTTCAATGAAGATGCGAAACCTCTCAGCGTCCATATATCACAGCACTTGACAAGGGTGAGTGAGTCAGGTGGAGATATCCCCCTCACCACCAGCACTGCAATGAACAAATACCTGCTCCACAGACATCATCTATGGGGATTTATTTCCAGACTATCTTTCAGGCATCACAGAAAGCAAAAATGACTTTGTCTCTTGTCTGCTATCCTCTGACAAATAGGGATTCCATTAGAGATGAACCCCAGATTTTTTCAGAGCTCACACAGAACATCCACTGGTCTTTTCTTTCCAGAACACCAGAACTACAGACAACTTTCCCTCTCCATTCCTCTCCCACACAGTGTCAGCCCAAACCTGCATGCTGAGATGTGGGCTGAACTGTTACTTTTACTCCATTTTAACAAACATTTTGCAGGTTCCTGCAAAATGTTATCTATGACTGTCACTGCCAAGGTAAGTACTGCCACCCTGCTATAGCCTATGTACAGAACTTGCATATTGTATCACACACTATTTCAAAGGCTGGGCGGTTTTGCCGTACTATTATTTAAATTATTTGGAGGTGAAGAATGAGAAAAACTTTCCTAAGCTTTTTCTTTAACCAACAAACAGGCAAAGTGTTTCTCCAAATGACTGTTTCTGATGCATTTACATGTCACTCTATATCCCACTTCCACAAGGGGGATATAGAGTCACAAGTCACCATAAGGTCCATGGAGAACATCATTGTATTACATTTGCAGAATATACTCTTTCCTTCTATGCAAACAAGTCAGGCAAAGAATTACATGGGCTGTTTTAACTGCTAGCAATGTCTCATTCTACAGCATTATTCTTTAAGCACTAGATGGTGCTCCATTCCTCTTGCACATTCACCATTTGTGTTCCCCTCTCAAAATGAAAAATTTATTCAAGCTGTGGATAAGCAGGGAAGCATAGCTGTAGCTTCTGATTCAGTAGGAAAGTTTTTATTTAACTTCAGTTAACTGTCTCATCTAACACCAGTTGAGTATATGATGTCATTAATACATGGGTTTACCTTTTTTTTGCTGTTATTGCACTGCATTTTAGCAAGAACTCTTCACTATGAAAAAGCAACAATTATACAATTCAGTGAATGGCAGCATTGATTTCTAGCTGGACATCTGTGACTTGTGAAGATATCCAGGCAAGTTGGTAGTTGTGTAGAAGAGAAGGAGTCAAACTAGACCCCTTATGAATAGAAAATCAGGAATTACTTAACTGTGGCAAGGAGCTGAGCAGTCCATATGCACACAATCCTTGGCCTGTCAGCATCCATGTGGATCTCCACTGGCTGGAGAAGTGCTACAGGGCTTGGCAGGTATGCTGAAGAGGAAAAGCAGAATTTCAAGTACTGTTGTAGATATTAATTGATTAATGGTAAGAGATATAACCAAAGATAATGACACAATTAATAAAACACAATTATTTCAGGTGCCTACAGTATAACTTACTTCCATTTATATAGACTTTTTCTTTATATTATTACATAAATGGATATACTTACATGTCATACTTCATTCCTTTGAAGAAGCAAATACATACATACAATGGCAACTTACAGAATTGTCCAGTAAAAAGAAAGATTCTGCAATCACCTAAATTTACATCTGATTACAACTGATAAATAGCAATTATACAGCCCATTAGTGTCTTAAGTTGTGCTTACTTTCAGCACATTTCAGAGGCCCAGCCAGTTTTCTCTGTCAATTACATTTTACTTGTCAATTACACTGTGGCCTTTTTTCCTGATTTTCTAACTCATTTCTTGGCACACTGTAGCCTGGCTTCCACCTTTCCATTGTTTTAACAGCAGCTATGAAACTGCATTTCTTCAGTAACTCCCAAATTTCCTTCTTTCCATGTACAGTAGTTGTAGACTACTTCCCTCCCTCCATTTACACTATAAGAGAAACCTCTTCAAAGACGGAGCAGCTCATAGCTGAAGCTTAATGCTGATGTCAGATAATTGCAGTCATGGGAATACTGAGAAACCTTCACACTCTTGTCCCAGTTGTTTTTCCCAGGAACTGCAGGTAGGAACAAGCCCAGACAATGTGTGTACCTCAGTGGGTGGTTCTGTACTTACAGCTACAGTTTACACACAGCCCCCAGTGCCACCAGCACCCACTGTTGTAATTCTTATCCAGACATGCTCTTCTTGTTTCTTACCATTTCATTTTCACTTTGAATGTCCATCTCACTAAAAGCTGGTTCCTCTCCCCACTCTTTAGATATTTAACTGAGGATTAAACCTGTAGTGGCAAGTTCAATATAATCCACAGATGGTAGCTATGTTGTGAGAGAGAAATCCATTCCCTCCAGTTTCCATCTAGTGTTAATGAAGAAGCAACAGATAATGATGGAGAGCAAATCATTGCAGTGTTTGAACTTCAACGGGATGAATTCCAGCCTAAATGCTTTGGACAGGATCTTTTCTTTTTGTGTAGACAATGAACTGCTTAACATACTTACAGGTGTTAGCTAAAAGTTACATGAAACAGTCACACCAACTCTTTGCAAATAAGCTTTCTTCAAATCTTCCTAAATTTTGAATTCTTAACTGTATAACAAGTCTATTCATCACTTTTCAAGAAATTAATCAAATATTCTAGTAAAGGGTAATTGTATTTGTTGAAGATGAATGGGATCAAAAAACTGCAGATGGTTAACTGAAAGACACTCATGTATTTTTTTTAAAAAGAAAAAGCTGCAAACAGATAACAGATACAATCTGAACTAAAAATAGAGAGATTTACCCAGACTATTTGGTCTAGAATCCAGGCTACATTTGTCACATGGAAATTATTTTGCAGGAAATCTCTATTGCTATTTGTTTCTGCTCAAGACAAACATTACCAGAGCAGCTTTTCCCATGGTTTTCTGTTTTGGAACTCCTGGTTTTGGCCTTGTAGAAAGACAGGAAGCACATGGACAACTGAGGAAATACAGATTCAAGAGTAAGTCACAACATTTAAATCTGGAGCCAAACTAACCCCAAGTCCTGTCCCACCGAGGCAGATACTGAATAGTAGTGTTATCTAAGAAAAGGTGAGGAGAAAATTATCCCCTCATATCTAGACAATTCTCTCCTGTATCCAATGTTACCAGAATTATATATGCCAAATTTGCAATTTTACTTGTCAGAAAATGCTGTCCATGTGTGCTCAGTCTGAGAAATGTCAGTTTACACCACCAGCACTGCATTCCACTGCATTTTAGGGTACTGAGGAAGTCTTCACAAAGCTGAGGGAATAGACACCTTTTTCAAAGCAATTAACAGCTCTAGCAATCACTTTCGTTTGGAGTCTTCTGAGGGCTTCATCGAGTTTACTTCAAGCATTTACCAGAATAGCTCCCCACTCACAAGACTGCTGTGTACTAACATAACCCAGTTATTTCCTGCATGTAACATCTACACACAGTAGCAGGGCCTTTGGTGAGAAAAGGAGTATCTCAAGTCTTGTATTCTGCAAAGGAAGCAGAAAGGAGAGAGGGTTGGCAGAAAGGTGTTGGGAGAAGGCTGATGGAAGAACTGAAAGTAAGGAGTAATGAGGACAACTAAGATGGCTAATTTACTGTCAGTGCACTGAGTGTCAATTCAGACTCTTCAGTCCCAAATGAGACACAATTCCTGAAGGAGTGATAAATTTACCTGAGGAAAAAGGGTAGGATATGGGCAGTTCTTGTGGAGAGCTCTAGCACCAAGTGGATCAAGAGACAAGAAACGTCTGTTAAGAATAAAACTAAGGGATTCACTGAACAATACAGCTTGACACAGAAGCAGAAATAGCTCTGGCCAGGTAGTTCTGATACAATATTTTGGCAGGGTAATTGTGTACCTAAATACTGGGTTGTGCTGCTGTGGCTGTACTGCTGAGACTGAGGATGCCCTCAGCACCAAGGCTTTCTGGTAGTATTTTACATCAAGGTATAATTTGATAGTTGTTATTTCTCTTGTTCAGACATCCTCAAGGTACTGTTAGACATTTGCAGATATAAGCTTATAAACAAACTTAAGTAAAAGAAGAACAGAAATAACTCCCCCCAAAACCATTTTTGGGACAAACATAATTACACTTAATTACATCTTATTACACTAATCTTAAAGCAGACAAAATTGTACTTAAAGTGGAATAACTTTTTAATCAAGAAAAGACTCTTCCTCATAGTGTCTAGACACTCTCCTGTGCTTCTTGACAGACTCTGGATACAAGCTATACATCTTGTTCCTAGTTCAATGATGGACAAAATACAGCCCTTCAGAATAAAAACCTCTGCAACCACACACCCATGAAAAAAAAATAGTTGGTGACACAGCAGTTCGGGCTTGTCTTCCATAATCTATCTAAAATTTTGACCAAAATATCTTGTATCTTCTTGTGAACTTTGGAAAAGCTCTATATAAAAAATCTACTAGTACTCTGCACTTCTGCATTTCAACTGGATTGAAGACAGAAATACAGTTAAGAGGAATTTCTATCCTCCAGATCCCAAAGTAGTGGGAATATTCCAGATGCACATGTAGCTATTTCCATTCTCATAATTTGCTTTCCCTGACCACGTGCACTCAAAGAAACATCAGGCCAAAATTCTGTTCTCAGTGGTACTAGCATTTGAATACTTTTTTTTGTTGTTGTTTAACCAAATTCTTTTTAGCAGCTCACTATGCTCATAGATAAAAGATGCAAACTAGACAAATCATAAATCCCTGCTACACCTCACAGACAATTATACATCACAGCTGACAACAACCCCCCCAAATTTCTATTGTGAGCTAACAAAAATCATTAAAGAAAGGATATAAATTGTTTCATGAGTTCAAAAAAGAAACAAAAAAGATAATACAGGCAGCCAGCAACACTACTCCAGTAGTGTTACCATTAGTAGAAACATAGAAAAGAAGGATGGTCTTAAATAGAAAGGAAATGCCATTCACAAAAATTAAATCACTTATGAATCTTGATTTCAAATTATTGCCAGCACTGTCTTTTCCTCCTACCCCCTAATGGCCTTCTAAGATAAAAAAGTTTAGAAATTGGCTGCCTCAGCAGTTGTGGAGGTGATTGAAGATCCTGCTTGGGGGCAGAATAAATCATTAGATGTCCACGGAAATGCCTTTTACTCTCTTTCCGTTGGCATACTCTTAATTTCCCCCCTTTTTAGTGAAATATAAAAAGAATTAAAGGTCACAAAGAATCACATTTGTAGATTTGTAGATTATTGGATCACACATCAATTAAATAATTTCACCTGCTTTATATCTTACACAAATAGGATAAGGAAAGGTAGAAGGTTTTGTAGGGTTCCAAATTCAGGTCACTGAATCAAGCTTCCTGTGTTTCATCATGATTCATAATACCCTCAGTTTCATTTTACTGAGTCAAGGTTTTTGCTAGGCTCTTCTCAGATAACAGGCTCAATTTTCCCTGCATTGTTATTCTCCAGAGTACAACAGAGGACCTGCAGAAACACTGGGTGTCCTACCCCATCTCTGCTGAAGATAAAAATAAGAGTGAACCTTCAAAGGACACACTGATATTTTCAAAAGGATATAACAAATCTCGAGTTTCTTCCCAGAAGGAGTTTGGTGAAAATATGAAGATACTGTTTAAAGTATTTCCTCTGGCTGTACCAGAACTTGTTCTGTCAAATGCTTACTCATAGTACCAAGGGCAGTGGCATTAGTGGGAAGTCTGCAGCCTCTTTGTGTACACAGTGTCCTCATTTCAAGCAAGCAAATGAGAGGAAATGGTAACTGAGTTCTGCACAGTTTTACTGGAAATAAAAATAGAGCGAGAGCCTTGATGCCTGTATTCTTTACAAGAACTCCAATGTTCTTTGTTTAGTGTAGTAAAGCCTAGACTTCCAAACAAAATGTGTCAGATACAGATGAAAAGGCTAAGGAAGTTGGGGTTTTTTGGGTTTGTTTTTTTTTTTTTTTTTTCATTTTTCAGTACTTTCAGATTAGCTATTCATGTTTTAATAAGCTCTTCAAAAACAAAGGGATATACTAGAGATAATTCCAATTCCTCTTCATTTACTACAGTTTTTTTCCATTTTACATACTCATAAAGAATGAGATAGTAAAACCAGATTTACTTGCAGTAAATCTGTTTTCCATCTCTGCCTGCATATTAGTATTTCTTCAGAAACAGAATAATTCATTATCTGCAGGTTTTGATTTTTTTCTTTATGCATTCCATGCTTGAATCAAGCAAAATATTATTTAAGGACTTGATCTGAAGCCTGCCTACTGAAGTGAGTGTGGAGATCTGGCCCCTAAGGATCTCTTTCTACTACAGAATTATCACAGTGAGAAAAAACTTCCTCTAAGCCAGTCAGGCCAAGTGTATGGTATTAATAACCCACTGCTTAACTTGGTGAGTTTCTTGGAATGAAAATACTTCAAAACACATTAATGTCACTGGACATCAATTATTCCCTCTGCTTTTTCAGTTAGAGGAGATAACTGGAAATGGAAAAAACACTGAGAATTAGTCACGTGGGACTAAGTCATTCCACTAGGAATATTTGCAAGCAAATTCTGCAGAAAGCCAATTTTTAAAGACATGTAGTAAGAGGGATTTGTGAATGCAAATTTTAATACTACTGTCATTATGGGGATGTGTGAAATTACAATAGGATTTTTTTCTGTACTTTCTTATCATATTTGCTTTTAACATTAGAAGAACAATAGCCATTAAAATCGCCATAAAAGAGATGAAACATTTCAAACATATGAAAGGCCTCAATTTCCTGGAATTGAATTTATTTCTGTGAATATACACATCAATTAACCTATTTATTTAGGCAGAACAGGAACAGTCTTTCAGTTCCAAACTTCTTCTAGAGGGAATTATCTCTGAATCTATAGCATTTTATATGCAGAACCTTTTATGTGTGTAAAGAAAAAAAAAAGCATCATCATTGTCAGAAACCCCAAAATACCATTTTGGTTAAAATACCAGTATTCTTTTTCCTCTCAGGGCCTACTAGTCCGCAATGAGAGTGGTCCTAGCACCAAACCAGACAAAGTTGAAGAAGAGTTTGGACCACACTCTCTGGCACCTGGGGTGACTCTTGGGGTGTCCTGAGCAGGGCCAGGAGCTGGACTCAATGATCCTGAGGGGTCAACTCAGCATCTTCTGTGATTCTCTGATTCTACAAGCAGATGTCTAAGTAGGAGATCATTTCCTTTCAGCTGGGATGGGTGGAAATCTGGTGAATATCAATTTATTTCTAAGTGCTATTGAAGTAACCCTGAATATTACATTGCTAATAAAACGTTACTAAGGATCAGCATGATTTCACTATCTGTGAAGTGCTGCCTCCAGGGTGATGTGAGGAACAGACCATAACCATAACACCCATAACCAAGGGGATGAGAGGCCTACAAAAAAGCTGGATCTGGCTTCTGGATGGATGGATGTTTTCCAGACTAAACTGTAAACCATTTCCATCAAGTAAACAGAGCCACCTTGTACCTGCTTGCTCAGAGCTCTACATGAGGGACCAGACCAAAATCTTCAACCATCCCTTCAACCAGCAGCTACTGATTCCCAGAGTTTGTCAGTGTGCAGAGTACAGGGCAAGCTTGATCCCTATTGATTTGCCCAAGCTGTGATTAAGGCCACAGCAATGAGTTGCCTTGCTCCTGGCAGGCTGCCACATATTTCAGTGGAGAAAAGTTACAGTTAGAAAAGGAGGAGGCTGGCCTGGTGCCCACAACCCTCTTGAACAGAGTTAAACCACTCTGCCCTGCATTTGCAGGCACATGTGGCCACAATCTGCTTGTGCAGGAACTGGAGAGCAGGGTATAGATGGTGCCTTGTACTGCAGGGCTCGTGAGCACACACCCAGCAGCCACGGAGCCTATACCTGCAGAACGGGCACAACGGCAAGCATGGCTTTGTGCAGGAAAACATCTGGATCCAAGCAGCTCCTGACTGGGAAAGAGCAGAGGGAAGGACTTGTCTACATTGCAACTGCACAGTACCCAGGGCTGGCACACCTGGGCTCCTCACTGCTCTTGCCAATGTGAGGCAGTCAAATGGAAAGCGCAGTGGGGAATTTCACTTGGAGTTCAGATTGTAAATCTTACAGACAAGAATGGCATAACCTACAGTTAAATAAAGGCACTGTTATCTGAAATGCTGATGCTCCTTGAATTCTACCAAGAACAGTCTCCTCTTTTTCCCCACCAAAGAGAATGTGATAGTCACTCAGTGTCACTAACATCTCTACAAGATACCCAAAACTGCAAAATGATACAGACAAAAGAGAACATCTGTTCATATGTTCTGTACTTTTGTCTCAGACACACATCTTCCTAAGGACATGAACAATTATAATTTTATTACCTTTAATGTCTTCCTCATCAAATTTCACTCCACTGTCTGTCCCAGACAAGGCATATTGGGCAATAACATTATAAACTCTTCTCAATCTTGCTGTTATTTCAGCCCAAAATGATTTACTGGGGATTCTGCACTGACAGGTGTAATATTTCCCATCAACAACAAAAACTCTACTTTATATTCTGTTATTTTAGAATATAATCTTAAACTATTCAAGTGTCTAGAATATGAGTTTTTACAGTTTCAGCAGGAAAATCCCCTTTTATTTTTTGATGTACATTTCAATTTTCAGGGACTTTATTAAAACATATTTTTCTTGATATGCTGTTGAGAAACACAAAATTTTCTCTGTAATTATGTACTGTTTTAAAATCAATAATTAACCACAGTTTCATATTTTTGTTTGTGGCATCATAGATTCTGTAGAGTATCTTGTATTTCAGGGACATTTAAACTGTTAAATGAAGTTAAGAAGTTATGACTTGCTATGGTGGTGTGGTGCCACCTTGTGAGGTTTCATCATAAGTGCCTCTAACATGCACAGGGAGATAAATATTAGCCTTGGGGAGAAAAGGAAAGGAGACTGTTCCTCTGTGACTACAAGAAATTGCAAGAGATTCCACCAGTGAGCCTGTTGACAAAGAGCAGTGTGTGTTATTGGTTAAGAAAAGAGCATTCATCATTTTAAGATTACATTAAAAGGGCATGAGAGGGCACAAAGAACTGCAACAAAACCTCAAGTGCTTTCCCCAACACAGATCCAATTACAGACATGAGTTAATTCCACTGAAGTCAGCAGTTACTGGAGATTAATGTGGAAGTAATGCATATCAGATTTTGGCCTGCAGGCTATTGCAAATCTTGGCTTACAGTGTTTCCTTAAAATAATGATCAATTAAAAAACCCAAGTTATTTCTTACTTTTTGATACTGTTTTATTTATTTTCACAACTCTTTTTTTGTCCCTGAGATGCTTTAACTGTATATAATTGAGAAATCACACACACAGTTGTTTTGATAGAGGCTTTAGGTAATGGGTTTCATTTATCTTTGTCCATTTTTGAAGGAATATAGTAATGTCTGTTTATATTTAACACTTTTCTGCAATTCAAAATGCATGTCCTCTTGCTTTTGGGCCAAATCCAAAACTGTTTTAAATCTAAACCTCTTTTACTGTTTCAGTTTCTTTCCACACAGCCTAATAGTTCTTTTAGAGTAGGGCTGGTTGAAGAAATACTTGCCAGAGAATCTGTTAGACTGTGCCAGTAATCCAATTGCCAAAGGCCATAGGTTTGGTACCTTGTGACAGGATTAAATTTGCATCACACTGAACTACTCACTCAACGTTCTTACTGTGAGAAAACTGCCAGTTTCAAGACATCCAGCTACAGACAACGGTGGAAGTGCAAGTACAAAGCTCTTCAGAAATCTATCCCTCACCTCTGCCATCAGGTGCTGGAAATACCCACCACTAGGCAGTGCTGAAGGATTGAGAGCACGGATCTCTCTCAAACGCCAGGGACACGCAGTGTTGCTCTGGTTTTTGTTACAGAACATGAATGTAAGTAAAAAAAAAACTAAAGGCAGTTAGGACAGCTGTATACATTTGTATTTGCAGTGTTTTGCAAGAACTCGTCTTTATGGACAGGAATATTTCTCCACAATGTGCTCCTAATTTCTTTTTGTCTTTGTTTCTCAGCTCAGGTGGATGACTCCAAGGTTGAACATCTGGCTGCAAGCTCAAGTGTCTCCTAAGGGCTTTGTGACATGTAGGTCAGGGAGAACCCAGGGAAAGAGCACACTGAGCACTTCCAAGGCCACTTGTTCTTTAAGAGGGGAGTATGATATAACCCAAGAATGACACACAGGGTCAGGAAAACAGGAATTTTAGTTCAATTAAGATTTAACAATCTTAACACACAGAAGAATGTTGATGCTGATGACCTATGTCTTCAGCACCAGATCCTTTTTGTCTGGACAATCTGATTCCAAACCTCGCAACCTGGTATTTTACAAATACATCCCAATGATATCCTCCTACACACCTCATAAGGCTTCCAAGATTAAATGTCTCTCTTGAAATAAATTTTTAAAAAATTAGGCTGATACTTCAATTAATAGGAAGTAATTTTAACATAATCTCTCTTAATGCCAGTGTCTTGCAAATAGTTTGAATCAGCTGATACATGTAACTTAATCTGCTTAAAATGAAAAACAGGCTCAAATCTCTTTTTACTCAATCAGAACTGAAAACGAGCATTGATCTCTGTTAATCTTAACTTGGGTAAGGGAATTCAAGTTTTAATTCCTTTATCTAAACACAAATCAGTAGGAGGAAGTACTAAAATGCTATAAACATCGCTGAACATGATAGCTTTAAGATAGGTATTAAGAATAAATGTTATTACTAATATACATGTCATTTTCACTGTGCAATCTTAGACATATCTGTTCTGTATTTCCATTTCCAAAATTTCCAAAATTGAAACTTTTAATGTGCATACATATTGCTAGAGAAATATTTCTTCTTTATTCATAGTGTGTAAAACTGAACAGCAAGCTACCCTGCAAGCTCACCACA
The DNA here is from genome assembly GCA_013398615.1 of Brachypodius melanocephalos. Taxonomy (NCBI): domain Eukaryota; kingdom Metazoa; phylum Chordata; class Aves; order Passeriformes; family Pycnonotidae; genus Brachypodius; species Brachypodius melanocephalos. The sequence goes on along the minus strand of VZSR01003797.1, from coordinate 1,611,657 downwards.
CAGAAGAGTTTCCGAGGTAGATAAGCATCACCACCCCTGCAGAAATGATAAACAGGTTAGGTTCGCCACTTTAACAGTTTTTATATAACACATGTCATCCATTGAAAGATTTAACTTTATGGTAATTGGAATAATGATCAGAAAGGAAATCAGTATGTGGTCAGCCTAAAAATTCTCAAAGCACAACAGAATGCTTCAAAAGTTTTAATTGTGATAACTTTGATACAGAAGCCATATAAGTGACAGAGCCCTTCTATTGACTGTTAGAACAGTAATTAATACACATATGATTGTCTTCAGGCCCCAGTACCTAAACAATACTGGAAGTAAAAAAGCCACCAAAACCCAAAAAGATCTAGCTGATTTCCAGCTGGAGGGGAAAGAGAAACACAGAACTGCATTCATGCATTTTATGGGAGAGATTGCATAGCTTGTTTAGAAAGAAAATATCTTTTCATGTCCTTAATAGAAGTTCTGTGCTTCTTCAACTTCTTCATGAGTTACAGATGACCATGTTCCTCCATACAACATTATCAGCCCATAGAATGAGTAAAATGCAGGAGCCCCATTGAGAATAAGGACACAGTTTTAACATTTATCTTGGGAAGAAATGAGTCATGTACGCAGTTATCATATACAAAAGGCAAATATTTCAAGTTTTATAAGGACAGAACAATCCATAAAATATTGGTTGAAGGTAAGCACCAAACCCAACAGTTGCCATTTCAGTGGCAAACCTGGGCTGTGGTTGTCTTCAACACTGGGAGCTTGATCTTGACTGCAGATCTTTCACCTCAGGTATTTTCCATGCAAGATCCCAGCTGTACGACACAGTGATAGAGGCATCTCATTATTTAAGGCCTGTGCTTTCTTTCAAATACTCTTGGAAAACACACCAAAGCTAATCTTTCTCTCAACGTTTGGGTTTGGTTTTGGTTTTTTTTTTTGCACTTTTAAGAGCAGTATTAAATATTCATAAATATAAAACCTCTGTGGAAATACCTTTAATAATATTCTGGTTCTGACTGTTAAAAAAAAGCGGGAAGAAAAGAAAAAACACAATCCAACAACCAACCATCTTTGCCAGAGTGCTTGCCCAGCAGTGAAGATAAAAATGTGCCTGTTCCAAATATCCGGTAGATCACATGATGCTTCTGTCTCTTTGTGGACCAGAATTATCTCTGTACTTTCTGCTGAGTTCCAAGAAGCCCTCATTAGAGGACAAAAGCCCCTGGAGTGCCTGAGATTCAGAAAAGCCAGACTGGCAGAAACATCTTCAGATTCTTATGTGGAAAGTACTGCAAAAGAAAGAAAAAGGTTAAAACATACAAGCACATTTGTCACTACGCAAAAAAATTTCCTTAAAGTGCAAAAAGGAAGGCTCTGCATATTAAAAAAAAATACTTCTTTCACGCTTTGAGAAGACTTAAATCTCATGGGAGAAAATTCCATCTTCTGAAAACATTAGCTCAGGAGCCAAGCTCAATACTGGATTAAATCAAGTATAAATTTCCCAATTTATTGGATGTAGAGCAGAGCTATGTGTTTCCCAATAGTACTTCTGTTATGGCATAGCATTTGGTTCCTAACTAAGACAAAATAGGCAGGTAAAATTGTTTCTCTTGTTGGGCCAAAGAGATCCTGGTTGTTACCCTCTATTTGCTCCTCAATGCAGGCAAGCAGTATGGCTTATAACTGCCACCAGGCTTCAGAAGGGCTCCCAAGTATCTCAGCAGAACAGGGAGAGACAGTTTAAAACCCCACTGTCTATAGGCAGCAATCTGTTCAAGGTCATGACAGTATCAACAGTTTCTTTCTTGACTGACTGAAATGAGAAGAGATTATTATGTATTTTTTGTATGTAAATTCTGTAATTTTGTTGCCTACAGTGAAAGAAAACATTTTTGGAACATTTGAGAGGCTGCAGACTTTCTGGATGCATACTCTTTGGATTTTGTTTTACCAAAAGAATACTCTAACCTAATTACAGCTATTAGATTTGAATCAGAAATTCACTAAAGGAAGCTTATAGTATGTATTTGGAGGAGATAAAATTTCGTATTCACCATGGTCCCTAGGAACTTTGTCTCTAGGAGTTTATTCAATCTGGGTGACAGTAAAAGATATGCTGTATAGCAGCCTGACACACCAGCCTAAGCACTGTGAGAGAAAGCAGATAGTGATGCAAATAGTTTACTAGCACTAATATTTTTTAAATAAAAGAATTATAAATATCTTGCTCACAATTCAATAAATTTCTAGAGACTATAGAAATACAAGCACTTAAAAATTTAACTCTCATGCAGGTAATCTCTAGGAGCTAAAAATCCATCACATTGTATGTTAAAACATTTGAGGCATGATTCCCCCAAAAAATCCACCCAAATCCACCTAACTGGAAATCTATTTATTAGAAAAAAAGTTCTATTTTTATCAGTGTAGTTTTGGCCTTTGAAGATTCAGCTTTTTACTAAGAAGCAGCTACAATCCTCTGAAAAAACACTGACAAAATTTATTCCCTTCCACTGTTTGTTTGCTAAGCATCTCTTGCCAATTAATCACTAGCTCTAATATTAATCCTTAAGAATTAATTAATCTGCATGTTGGGACAGTCTTATGAGATGGACATTCCCTATATGAGAGCTTCCTTTACTTCAGCATTTTGTAGGATTGGGGTCACATCAACTGGCAGCTGAGCAAATGGTCACAATTGTTTCAGAAATACTGCATTTCCAATGTTTACTGTGTTGTTTCCCTCTTGTTTACCTGGCAGCTCCCAGGTATGATTAATGCCATAGTCCTCTCAAACCCCATTACATATTTTTACAGTATGCTTCACCCTCAAACATTCAAATAAGCTGAAACTACCAGGATGATTTATAAAACAATTTCCTGTAGAAAACGTAGCCAGTCTTGTAGAACAGAACACTTAGCTAGTGCCAGCTCAATCTGCCAATGCTTCCATTAAACTACAAGCAGCTTCTTAATGATAACAATTTTGAGAGAAATAAAACTACTGGAATCAAATTTTCTGAACTGGTAATTGTCATTATCATTTACAGCTTAGTTCAGCTTCTGGGATAGCAGCCAACTGCATAGATCTTCCCTGGTTAATGATTAACAGTGTTTTCTTCTAGTCTGGAAAAAAATTCCTCAATGACAGCAGTGCAAATCAAGCAACAGACTTTACTGCATCTTCATTTGCCTGACAGCAGCACAAAGCTGGCAAAGGCTGTCTGTAGATTAAACCTACATAGGGTCATTAAGTAAAGGTTTGAGAAAGGAGTGATGAGATAAGGAAAATCGGTCAATGTAAAGTGGATGAACTTCAGCTCAGAGCAGGTCAAAGTTAATGCCTGCTGGATCACGGTGCTAAAGTTAATGCCTGCTGCGTATGTTAAGTAGACATAATAATGTGACAGCTTAAAAAAACCCCAACATGTGTAAAAAACATGTTTCAAAACCTGAGTGCATATTGCTATAGGAATCTGGCCTTCAAAGGTTTTCCACAAAGTAAAGAAGATATTCCTCCTTGGTAACTTCAAATCTCATGTTGATGATGATGATGATAACTTACAGCTGGATGAAAGTTCTCAATGTTTGTCACAAGTCAGGTGAGCACTGGTCCCATGTAAGAGAGCAGAGAGAAAGAAGTATTCTGTGGCTTTGTACAGATCACGTGCTCAAGCAATGGCAGAGCCAGGGATAAAACTTAACTGCCTGGAATCCTACATTTCCTCCTTTTATGATATGAAGAGGTGGCTTAGGTGGGGAGAAAAGGAGAAGAACAGAGTAAGAAATCCTTTACTACAGATAAAAATCATCTGGGGCCTTGCAAGTTATTCAGCATTTTCAGAAGGCTCTCATACCAGGTGCCAGGATGGTATTCTGGGATCAGAATACCATGGCTTCGCAGCAAAATCCCTGCAAACTGCAGTTACCCAGCATCTTCAATTGCTCACTGGCCATCATTTTCAATGTGGCTATTGCTTTGGTTCCTAGGTGTTCCATTTTCATAGTTGCTGAAAGCTGGAAGTGTAAATCATTAGACCTTTGGGCTTCCTTGAATTTAAATTCTGGAATGCATTCAAACTCAGAAGTTGGCACAAAAAGTGGAGATATGCAAAACCAAATGAAATTGTGACATTAATGGGTTGGTATTTCTTCCACATATCTGCTTAAGATTTCAAATGGGCAATTTATTTTAGGTGAGTATTTTTGCAATAGTAAGAAGCTAGTTCAGTTTACCACTGGCATATAGGGTTGGTTATCTGCTATTAAAACACTTCCTGTGCTTTGCATGCTCTGTATTAGATTAGATTAGCCAATGAAGCTGCACAGCCCTGTCTGCCCTTTGGCTGCACACAGCCCAAGGCCATCATTTAAGACAACCATTATAGATAAAGACTCAAAAGAGAAGAAAATGAGAGGCCAGGAATAGAACTAGAGATTATTCACAAATATGTAAGAAAGCATTGTTTTAGTAAATGAATAGGTAATGTGTCCAAGATTGCTATCGCACAGTTGAACTTAACGAACAAAACTGGGGTTTTTGTGGTGAGAGACCAGCAATAGGAACTGCATTCTTGTCCCACGTCACAAAGTCTGTCACAGGCTGGCAGGCACTGGCTCCTACCAGAGAATGCTTGTCTAGTTTCAGTCCCAGTCAGACTTTGGTGAACCTGTTGTGGCATTAAACTTCAATGAATTCCATTCCATAAGTCAAATCTCTCTTTAGAATGCAATATTTACACAGTATTTTAAAAATTAGAATAAATTCCTCAGAACAGGAAGTTCAGTATTAACAAATATGTCAGTCTGTGATGCAGTGCATACAGAAAAAATAGAACTAACAATATCCTAAAAAAATAAAATACCTTTACAGACAAAATGAAAAGTGAACCACAGGAAGGCTCAAATCTTCCATGTAAATTGGTTTGGATAAAAGTAGTCTCATGACCCTCTTTTCCTGCAACTGTTAACTCAGATTAAAACAGAAACCAAATTAGAGAATCTACACATTCTCAGCTCTCATTTTCCAATATAGCTTCATTATACTCTCATTTTCCAATATAACTTCAGACACATGTTGCTGAACAATAAGAAACATCAGATTCTTCAGAGGATTCTAATATTTTATTTACATATATTTCCAGCTAAGAAATGCTTTCCTTTGTACTGTTATCCCCACAGAAGCTGCTATTATATAGAAACTGCCTGGTCACAGGCTCTAAACCAGTGTTTTGGTTAGGAGGTGGAAGGAGACCCTTCTTTATATCATCAGGAGCTCTTAGGCCTAAGGACTTCAGAGATGAATCTCATGACACAGCTAAACTCCTGAACCTGAAAGGGGGAGGAAGTTACAATTCCTCTTAGAGCCAGGGTTGCCAAACATCTACGTTAAATATGCATGTTGCCATGTTAAACATGAAGGAGATATCTTGTCACAAACATGGATCCAAGTACATGTGTTTAAACTGAGCAACTGGATGCTCAGTCTTCCAATACTTGGTAGCCTCATCCTTTGGTTTTATTGGTACTCTCCACTTTCTCTTACCTAATCTATAATACACATCTCACTTCATCCCACTTTTTACTCATCATCTTACCCTGTTGAATACCCAGCACTCAGTGATTTTCACTCATTTCCTCATCTTCCCACAATATCACCAAACAGGAAAAGAAAAATAATTGTGACAGTCATTTCAATGGCTACACTGGCAAACATTCCTCTCTGCAACTTTCTCAGGAAATGACTGGACTGCACAGCATCCTCAGCTTGAAATTCTCAGTCAGCAGTTTGCAAGCCTCTACAACACAGCAGTAAAGTCAGTCATGGCACAGGAAACTTCTGAAACTGCAGCTTCAGCTGAATCTCCAGATCTGCCTTTAATTCTTCACATTTGATCACTGTTCTCTACCAGATTCACAAGCAGCACAGCCTTTTGATTGATTAAAGGAAACTCTACCTGACCCCAGCAGCTTCTACATGGATAGCAGTAAAAAGAAAATGTTTTCGTAGCTGGAAATATCTGTAAACAAAATATTAGAATACCTACTGAGCTGAACCTCACCATAATGATGATATATATCTTGTTCTAAAGGGGTTTCTGTTGATACACTTGATTAGTCAAGGAATACCTGAAATGTATAAAAGACATTCACATTGAGTGTCTCCTCTCCAGAAGCTGTTGTTTCTCAAGGTTCACAGGAATTATGTGCTCCTGCTTTATTGTTGAATCGCTTTAATATCTTTCCTCAGAAGTTTCATTCATGAAAGAAATACTATTCTGTGTTCTGTAGAACACTTCATAGTTCTTCAAAAAACACTTTCACTTTCTCAGCAAAGAGATCAATATGTTTCCGTGTATATTTGTAAAATATTTACACATATTCTTATGCAGACATAATGGGATCCTTGGTATAGGCTTAAGAAAAATATGAATTTGAGCTGATAATGGATCAAAATTAAAAATTTTCCTGAACTACATCAGGAAGGGTGGAGGTCCAGGAAAGGTGATAATTAAAAGTCATTGAGCTCTTAGTCTTAAGTTAGGAGAGAACTGGAATATGTCCTGGAAGAGTAAAGAGAGTTAGGTAAGAAGTCATCTCCTAGTCAGTTCTCTAGTAAAACACTTATGTCTGACACTTCCTGTATAGACTGCACAGTGATATCTTAAAAAAATACCTGCAAGTATGCAAGAGACTCTCTTTTTCTTAAAACAATACCTGAGAAAGTCTGGTGCCTTGGAAATCATGTTTTCAAAATCTGCAAATCCTAATTTCCCATCACCATCCATGTCAGCTTCTTCTATCACTTTTTCACAAACCAGAGTGATTTCCTCTGCTGTCAGCTCTTCCCGAGTCAGCTTATTGAGGGTTTTTTCCAAGTCTGCTTTACAAATGAAGTTATCTGTGTTAAAATCTAAACAATAGAAGAACCAAAGATCACCAAGTGTCCCACTCATTTACTCCAAACACAAAAAGCACACCAGAGCCCCTCCGCACAGTACCATAGATCTTAAAGGCATAGATTGCTTTAAGCTCCCGGGGAGCCATTTCACTGAGCACAGAGAACATATCCACAAAGTCATTGAAGCTCAGGCTCCCCTCTCCATCTTCTGAGAAAGACTCCACAATCCTTTCTTTGAAGGGATTCTCCTGTGAAAAACATATATAGATTGGTATTTGGAAGATGAAAAAACCTGCAGACTCCCTGATAATGAATATTTAATTGCATGGTTAGCTCTTTAAAGACAATTTTTTCTTTTTTCTTTCTTTTTTTTTTTTTGTCAAAAATGCATCTAAAAACTTACATTTGAATGCTTTAGCAGGAAGTTTCAGCAGTCCTTGCTGCTCAATAGTACCACTTCTGGCCTTTTATTTTCACTGATACATGTCAATGTCCAACCTGTGGTTGGACTGACTAAAAATTCCAGAGATTTAAATGGAATTTAATCACCACAGGAGATGATCCTGAAACCATTTCTAGCACCTTAGAATAAGACAATATTCTAAAACCATAAACACACAAGCAAGCATAAGAAAACCTACTTTATTACTCTGAAATGCAAAACAAATGTTTTTACAGTAAAACCCCATCATCTGTCTCAGAGCTATACAAAACCCCAACACCAATCTGTAGCTGTATTGATAAAACTTGGAAAATCAATTCAATTCAGTTGAATATGAACAAAACACAAACATCACTTGGGCTGTGAGCAGCATCTCATTAAAGGTGTGCTTCAGATCTTATCTGAATTCTAGACACTGATCAATATACTGATCCATAAATATATACAGCTGTGGTGGTGGCATATCTGTTTCACTATTTTTTATATGCATGCAGAATTTTGTTTGGCTTTTAAAGAAGCAGTACTGTGAAAGCTCAGAAGTTCAATCATATATCCATTTAATTTCTCTTTTTTTCCTGTAAATTTAATTACCTAACACGTATTCATAATCCATCCAATTATTTTGAATGAAATTTCAAAAAGCAGCTATATTTGAGAGACAAATGACCAGAAAATGTTATTTTTCATTTTACTTGAATTCTTTCTTGATAATTCACACAGAACAAAAGCATCTACAGAATACATTTTTGGCACAATGGTGGAGACTAAAAAAAGTAATGGCCAGGAACAAGGCTGTTTCTATGGACAGGTGAAGTAGGGACCACAGACCCTTAGGCTCAAATGACAGCCCATTAAAGTAGTCAATACTAAATACAAATTCTCCTACAGGGTTTGATGACTGAAGGAATCCACAATAGGGGACAGGCCTGCAGATTTCAAAGGATAGGAGATTAACAAGTTCCCTGTTCAGATGAAGACATAATCAGGCCAGATAAAACCAGATTAAATAGAATAGAAAAGAGGGATTCCTGAAAATAAAAAGCAGCCTCAAAAAGCAGCAGGGTCACATCACTCCAGAGCCTGAGAATGAAAAATAACACCCCAGATCCAGGCAGATGGCTGAGAGAACCTCACTGTAAAAGGATATGTAGTGATCACTCATGTCTTGTGAATGATATGTAGGTACAGCAGGTGTGCATCTGTGGGTACTGCTTAGGTTAAAGTATCTCACTTAAATGCCTGGAAATGCACCTGGAATTGTTCGTGGAATACACATTCACCTGTCTGTGGGATTTACCTGTGGTTATACACATATACATGTTTGTGGGAGATGCACACACAGACATGCAGGGAAGAACAATTGGTTCTATTGTTTCAAACTGCCAGTTTATAAATAAGCCAAAGTAAAATTCATTGAGGCTGAAATACATGAAAAGGCCCACTTTCTTCCTAAAAGCACACACACACAAAAAATTTGAGAATGCCACACATCAGAATGGACATCAGAACATGTTAGAAATTTATTTTTCATTTCTAAAATGCTGTATAGCTTTATTTGGAACAAACCTGATCAGAAGCAAGTGTGATGGTAACAGTAGTAAACTGACATCTTAGAGGCAGCATTGGGTAACAAACCAGGAGCACATAGATGCAAATATCTCTATCAGCAGTGAATATCAAGCCCAGGACTTTGTGCTTTAGAAGGACTGGGGCAGGATCTCACTGACTCAATATGCATATTGCAGTTGCATAAGATCAGTTATTTATTTGGCATGTCACAGATCTTGAAAATACAGATGAATTAAGAATTAATTAAATGAACCTAAGCATACTTCTTAAGTAACTCTTTGCCAAATGGATCTCTAAAACCAAAATGAAAAATAAAATCTTTCCTCATATTGATTTCTTTCCTTTAACTTTCTCATATTATGTGTCTTCAGGCAGTATATCTGCGGCTTACACAATGGAAAGTATTAGCTTACCTTCACAGATACTTTTCACATCCTTTCTGTAATTTCATTACCTCTACTCTAAAGAGCACAGATTAGGGTTCCATCATATTTAAAGGAAGAGCCATGGGGGAAGGGAGTAAAGAGGAAAATTGTATGTTCTTTCCTAGATTGCTTTCCCATAAGCACTAATTGTTGAAAAAAGATTCCTTCTAAAACTAGAAACTTACACTTGTCTTGAAGAGGTTTTTTTGTACTCTCATGATAAAAATGAGAGAGGAGACAGAAACAATAAAGAATTGCTACAACTGAAAAACAACTGCTGTTTTGCAGATTGATGTTGTTGCTCTGGTGGCTCGAGAGAATCCTAAATGTGCAATCCATCTTTGTATAGAACACTTCTTTTACTCAGATAATTGTGTTTCTATGCATCTATTCCAACACACATATCTATAACAGCTTACAATAAAACACAACCATTAGTCTTCTAACAAACTGTTAGAGGGTTTATTCCTGGCATTGCAGCTTAATCACCTATTATGTTCCCCTGTCCTCTAGTTTCCACTCCAGACTCTACAAAATCACTCTGGTGGCCTTTTGCCTTATCTGTTTTGTAGCTTGAGGAATTAATTTCAAGCATCCAATCCTATTCTCACAAGCTGACTCCATTTTGAAAATAAGAGGTTGCAAATGAAGTTCAAAGATAGGTCAAGATAATTAAGTTGGAGATACTGGAGAGTCATTGCAAAATGTTACTTAATTTTCATATCCACAGAAACACAATGATGATTTTCCCTTTTGTATTTGAATATAAGTCCTCACTGACTTTAGAGAATACATTTAAAAGCACAAAGCAGTCTGTTTTGCAGACATTGTAATTCAGAATCCTTTTGGATGCTTTAACCAGGACTTTTTCAGCAACAGTAAAAACTAACCTTTCTCAGATTTCAGTTAATTAATCTAATAACTCAGATTTGGAATTATTCCGAAAGAGGGCAAAAAAATGCTAACAGACAAATATTAATACTAAAGTGGCTAAATTGTTCATTACCAAAGCTCCATAGGAAAGACTGGTGCTTCAGAAGGGAAGCAACAGTAAATTGTCCATGGAGCAGAAAAAAAAATAGTTTCTTTGCAGGGTTTTTTCTTCATTTTCTTCTTCCTCAAAATCAATACCTTGGGTTTTATATGTCTATGATTATATTAATGTCATCCAACTTCTCTGTGGTGCCTGCAGGGTACTGTTTAAGAAATTCCTGCAGAAGCTAAGGCCAAGAGTTAAATTGAAAAGTTTATGTCTTAATATAAAAGACCATTTTGTTCCGTCAGAAAGCAGAAGCGTAAGTTAAGCAATGACTCTTTACTGAAGTCACAACAACCAAAATCCCAAAGATTGAGGCTGTATACAGAATTGCTTAAATATTACAGAACCTACCTCATCTTCCCATGAGGCATTGTGACAAGAACTGATTCCTAACTGTACCAGGGGAGGGGGGAGACAATTCTGCAGGCCATCACGGAGGTGCAGGCCTGAGGTTTGAGGAAGAGAAAACAGTCCTCGCTTATGACACTTGGAGCACACACAGCTGAGATGCTCAGATAAAAAGACTTCAGAGAAGCAAGGAGAGTGGTCTGAAGGGAGTAAAACAGAAACAACTAACAGAATGCAGCAAGGATGTTGAGATGGGCTGGAGGCAAAGACTGACCAGAGCAAGGCTTGGGAATATCACCCTGCTCTCTCAGGTGTCATTGCCCCTTACACAGAAAGCTTTGAACCTGAAGACTCACTGAAATAACTTCTAAAGCCTCATCCTATTAACACTGTGGATAGTATTTTTATTTTGAAGCAAATTGCTTGCATTCGTGTTTAAACTTAGTACAAACAAACTGCTAACATTGGTTCTGAAATGTGAGATGGAGTCACTGTTCCCTGTGTGTCCTTCCTGGCTCCTGGCTGATTCCTGTTCCTGCCGCCCATCCTGTTTCAGCAGTGGATTTATGAACTACCTCCCTCCCCAGAGCAGCTTATGACAAGGCCTGCGAGGATCAATGAAGTTCCTGTGTGAGCCAAAACGCAGGAAGCAACAGACTGTAAAGTGAGCAAAACAAAAATGGTTCCCCTCCAGCAGCCCTTGGCTGCCCAGCTCTGAGGAGAAGGATTGCTCTGCACTGCAGTGCCCACAGAGAGCCCACAGTCTGGGAAAGAGACAATTTGGGATGTGGGCATGGACACCCACCACTACTACCAACCACACAGGGCTCTGGCACCAGATTACATTCCCACTTGCAGCTCTGTGGCAATGACAGTAATAATACGACTGAAATATCTTTCCATTAAAAAAAAAAAAATCACTTAGGCTTTCTCCCTGGTCCCACACTGAGCAGTCCATATCATGGCTACAGTTTTGCAATATTACTGCAATCTCACCGGCGCCCAGATGCCCGAAAGTTAATTCATTAGACTGGTTACTGTGTAACCAAGATTGTGAAAATTAGAGAACAGAGGCTGCAATGAAACTGATGGACTAAAGTAGCTTTGTTAACTTCAGTGTAATGGTAAACCTAATCAACTTAAAGTACCTTCCCCTTCTTTATTTATTTCTTGTCCCATCTTTCAACTTTTAAGAATCAGAAATTTGTGAATAATTCAAGTGAATGCCCATCAGCATTTTTTTTCTTGAAACACAAAAACTTGGCTTAAAACATTAATGCATGAGGTAAAGATCTTTCTTTTCTCTTATATTAGCAGAATCTAATTTAGAAAAGTGCATTATTGATCCTATCCGTTTGTCAGAACCTGCAGTGGTATTGAGCTCAACATTGCCAGTAACTAGGAATGTAATGTGTATATGAAAAAAGCCAGGTGCATTGAAATTAGTACTAATTTTATTAGAATTCAACAGACATTTAGCTCATTTATTTCTATTTTAAGATGTAAATGTTGTCTTTGTCTTCACCTTGATGAAAAGTTACTGAAGAAAGAAATCTCCATAATGATTTGTTAGGCAGTCTGGTCAAGCTGTAAAGGTTAAAGATTTCTTTTCTTAGTGTATGAGCTGAAGTGAGTACCTAGGTTGATTCAAAAATAAACTCTTGAGGAAAGACCCTCACCCTTGTCTGCACAGGTGCCCACAAGACACTTCATGACCAAGATGGGCCCCAGTTTATAACAAAGATCCCAGACATTTTAACATTTTTTTAGTGTCAATGCTTTCAAAGAGTTACGGAGTAAGACCTAGTCTCCTCTTACTAGGATTTTACTGGAAACAAGCTCAGTAGCTATTGAAAGCACTGCTCTCTGTGAGCTCCTGGAATTCCTGAAATAAAATGAGTGGTTTGACACCAATATTTCTAAGGTTTTTCCACAGACTTATGAGACCTGAGAGAGAATTTGTATAAAATTCAACACTGAGTTTGTCCTGTTACTTTCATAAAGTCAAGTTCCATTACCTGGAGACATCTTCTAAAGCAGGGTCAGAAAGCCTCACAGACTTGTGGTGCCAGAAGATAGATCATGATCCACCTCATACATGGATGCCTCTTACAAAGTCTATCGTTACCACCTGAGTTTGCTAAACTAGCAGGATATGCTCCTGTATCTCAATCTAAATATGATCCTGTATAAAATTTCTGGTTTGTATGTCAGCTTCAGTACCAGGCCTTCCATCTCAAAAGTTCTCATAGAATGAGCTACTCCTTAAGTGTTCAATCCTCTATCACTGAAGTCAAAAAGACTCTGAGTGATCATAATTTCTCACTTTCTTTTCTAAGCTTAGCCTTGATTTGTCACTAAGCAACTCTCAGCTGCCTGGCAGTTAAACTCTGAGGAGTCAAAGAACTGTGCCAAGGATTTCATGTCGTGTTATCAAGACCTCTGAGATGATAACATAAACCCTAAGGAATACCAATGCTATTAGAAAAAGTATAAATATATTTTGCTGAAGAAGCTCATGCTTACTGTGCAAAAGAATTATAAATTATTTCTCAGTTTCTTTAGAAACCTAGCTGTCCATAGGCATCTGCTAAACCAGAGTCTGAAGTATAACTGAAGGATAAAAATTTTCCCAACGTTTCCTATCGAATTAAATGCTTGTATGTGTTTAATGTTTCCATTTAAATGAAATGCTGGTCAAACACTTTTCAACATACATGCATTAGCTTATTTTTCAATAAATTATATTATTCCAGAATCAAACATACAGCAAGTGTGGTATTAAAGGAACAAAGAGTTCTGTGAACTTCAACTTGAAATCTAATTCACTTCATCTTGACTTAGCATCCTCCACAACTGAATTTCTAAAGCATGGCTTCTGCTTATAAAATATCAGATATTTGAAAAAAACCACAAGACTAAGGAAGAATTTCTAGATCATTAAAATTAAGTGGAAAGACATCAATTACAAGATTCTTTAGCATTGTTCTTAAAAAGCTTAATAATGCTTCATGCAGCTATCAGATTGAACACATAATTGTTTCCACACTATAGTAATTTATAGCCATGAATTGACTAAAATTGCATACATAAGCATACATTAAAAAATAGACTATATGACAAAACAACATAATTCAATGAACTGTTTTTAAAAATACATGCTAGAAGTCCACATTTGTCCTGTTAAAACCATAAATTAATAAATTCTTGAACTGAGAATAAAAACAAATAGTATCTCAATTTTTTTTTGCACTGATTGCCTTACACCTACTGCTTCTCTTATTTGCAGTTACGTGGACTGTTTCTCCACTTCCTATCATGTAATGTCCCCATGAAAATGAAAAATTAAGAAAAATAATACTTATTTTTGCTCAGATAGCTGAGAAAAAAAGGGAAAATTTTTACTTTTTATTAGAAACATTCTACACACTGCTAGCAAATCTCCTATGAAGACTAGGATAAGAACTTCAGATTTCTAACCAGCTCTTCACATAGAGATCCCTGTGGGGACATGGCTTCTGTAGGGGATATACACAAAAGGCAAAGATTGCTAAATTTAATTTTATTTCTTATTAATTTCATTTAGCATCTGCCCCAACTATCTCTGCAAGAAAGACATTCACCTAAACATTTTCCAGTTTCTGGGGCTGGTTTTGCCCTTTAACAATAACAGGAAGGGGAAAACTTCAGCGTGCCACAGTGTTTCTGGATATCGATTTTGGCAAGAAGTCTGGCAGACGAGCTACAGAAGTTAAGATATAGTTTGCAAGCAGTCAGAAGTGATACCTTTAGCTCAGGCATGTTTATTATAAGCTGCATAGGTAGTTTAACATCTGGGTCCTTTGTGTAGTCCATGGGCACAACGTTTGGTGCCATTTCATGGTATCGGCCGTGCAACCTGTAAACAAGCAGAAACAAACAGCCAATAACAAATTTTAAATAACCAATTCTATTCAGACAGTAATCAGGTACAAATTTGTCTTGCAGCTCTAATCATTGGTTTTAGTGCACAAGTCTGAGCCCACCAAATTCCCATCTTTCTGAAAAAAGAGGGCTTTGATGCAGTATCCAGCATAAGTGCTATCAACAGTCATATGTTTCTTGAGGTCTGTAACTGAGCAGGGTTTCACACTGTTTGTATGTAACATTTAGGCACTGCCAGGTATGTACACACAAGGGCTGAACCAAGGCACGTATTATAAAATGCAATTCTTTTCACATGTGGAAGTTTAGTCTTACATCTAATTCATAAACTGCTTAGGACAGAAAGTGGTCCCTTTGTCACGTCCTATGTATTAACATAGTGTATTCTGATCTCTCAGTAGGGCACGTACTACTTGTATACATTATAAAGCTATATTTTGTGACTTATTTTCCTTTTAATGAAAAATCCTGCCTACTCGCTAGGCATACTAACAATTGCATATAGAGATTGCTATGTTTTAACAGCAGAACATAAACAAAGCAGTAATACAGAAAGCAATGCCCCAGCAACCCCTCCATTTTCCCAGTTTTAGCTGCAGCAGCCCTGCAGCAGCCCCACATCCAACTCAACTACTTCAGATTCCTGTGTGTAAATAAACTCGCTCAAGAGGAGATAATCATCTACAGGCATCTATTTTCATATGATTATGATGTGCCACAAAGAACACATGAAATCAAACACAGAAACACTTTTTTTCCCTGCACTGTAGGAAATTGATGTCTTTCTTCTGCACAGCAATATTTTGTGCCATACCAGAAACTGGATATCCACTGATCTCAACACATTTCAGCTGCTCACCACAGCTCACCCTGACATTTCATAAATACTGTGTAATTCAAGATGCAATAGCCATTTCCCTCTCTAGCGACTGATTTCTCCATTGTAAATAGTAACTAAAAAGGTGCTTCTAAATACAACAGAAAAAGCAGCTTAAAAGCACTTAAACAGAAAAACTTAAAAGAAAACAAAATTTTCAAGTCAAATATCCACCCTACTTTTTAAAAAACTAGAATATGGAAATGGTGTTCTAGTCTTCAAAATTAAGCACTTGTTATTGGCAAAACTTGACCACTGCGGACAACATTTGGAAATTCAGGAGCTGACAATCCCTGTTTATTTTAATTGCCAAGATTTCCTTCTCTACTTTATCTAATATTAGACTTGTCTCTTTACAACATGCAATATCAGTGCAAAGTAAACCTGTCACTTCTTGCTGACAGAATTCACTATCTTGTCCACAGAGATTGCGATCAGTTCCTACTGCAGCTCAGCCATATTCTTTGGCAGCTGAAAGAAGGACACGGCTTCCAGCTCTAGACTTGACTCTGCCAGAATTGTCTGGAAGGGAGGTGATGGACACAGAAACATGCAGGTAACTAACTGCAGATTTGAGGGCAGCTCTAGTATCCTGTTTTTCTCCCAAATAACTCTGCCATTAATTTAACAAATTGGTCAAAGATCTGTGGATGTAAGAGCTTCCTGCCTAAGTGGATTTCACACTAAAGAATTCAAATGAGTCTGTAGGAACTGGCTCTGATCTTACTCCTTCAAACTAAATTACAGCAATAAAATACATCTTCCATATGTTTATATCTGCAAGGATCCAGCAACTCTATTTGTAATATCCTTATCACATGGCATGATTAGCATTTATGATGGTGAAAAGTGCTATAAGATTTCCCTACACTCAATATATAGTATGTTGCACTTACTCCATTATCCTTCAAAATAAAAAACAAAAACCCCAATCAACTGAACAACCACAAAAAACAGTAACAGCTTTTCGTTCTGTGAGATCTTGATGCTGGAAGGTTCTTCAGAGACTCTACGTACTGTTTTATAATAAACTGGATTGCCAGTATCAAATGCTAGATTTTGTAGAAAAAATAACAGACCTGCTTCAGCCTCTTAACAGGGTGCAAAGAAAACCACCTGTCACAAGGAACACAGTCCTTTTTGCAGCAGTTCCACCAAAACTCTGGTTTAGTTGAGTAACTGATGTTACTGGATGAGTACTTACTTTTTGGCAGGTAAGCAATTCATGCCTGATCAGTTACTCTGTAACACGATGTAAAGCTCAGTAGACATCGGGGTTATTTACACCCATAATCCTCCTGCCTGTATGCAATACCTCACCACACCTTGTAGTGTTGTGCACTATAACAAATTCTGTGAGTCAGATTCAGTAATCACTTCCCAAATACTGCTCTCATTACTGACTGTTCTCTCACATCTCTCAATAACATTAATTCCTAACTGCAAAGAGAGAAGACAAAAAGCTCTGGTAAAGGCTGTGATATTTCTCCTGTTTTGGAGAAGCAGAAGGTTTTCAGGTGCCCTCTGAACACATCAGAGCAGTTGTGACCTAGAGGAAATGCTTTTTGTCCTTTTACTTAACACGCCCTTCACAAGAAGCATGTCTGTAAACAACCTAACACTTCTTTATCTGTCCTAGACACAGAAACATTTATGTCTTGTCAGGGAGGCAATGTAAGGTTTTGCAGTGCTGTCTGAACACATGGATTTGGAAAAGCTGCCGTTATACAGAAACCATCATATATATTCAGAAGCCTGAGACGAGCATCACTGTCTTTGCAGCAGTAACTACTACAGATCCTGCAGCTGTATTCCCTTTAAGATTCTTCTGGATGCCTGCAGAAGCATTTTCCTATTCCTGGATGTGCTCTCTTTGTCAGCAGGATTCCTTATTTACTTTGCATGGAAGTAGGAAATGAAAAATTGTCAGTGTCTTCCCTGCCACAAATGAGAGTGGGAGGGAACGTGGTAATAAATCCAATGGCAAATTTCATTAACTAATGACACTCTGTCCCCACAGGTATATGCTTATGCTTCATGTACAACATTTAAGGATTAAGGCTGTGATTCTGTATCATTTTAATCCAGTCTAAACCCAGACTGCTGATCTGCCCTTGCAGAAATTTGAAGCCCACCAGCTACTCATATCCCTTGCATAAGCACTAACACTTAAGAATGTGCAGCGAGGTTCAGGAAACTGATGTGTTTGAAAACATAGAAGTTTTCGCAGTCAGCTCCTTGAGGTTACTGAAGCAGTTGTGACAGCACTGAAAGAAAATGTGGGTTTAATTTTACTATTAAATTAATCAATAAAGTAAAGACAGAACAAGACTTACTCCTGTAGACAGCAGTGGTTTTGAAATCAACTCAGCTGCCCATCAACTAATGAAAACCAAAAATGTTGCATTCAGAAAAAACCCACAACACAGTTTTGCTGCCACAGCCTACTTTTGATTGATGATAACTTTCATTCTACCACTTCAGGTCTTTTACATGGTAAAAATGGTAGCTCAGAGTCTGTTCCTAGTTCTCAAGGGTGAAACATCCTAGAGTCAGCAAGGGTGACACTGTAGGTATTTGCTGGATACAGTTTGGGATGTCTCCAAACTTACAATAGGGCCTCCAGCCCTACCTGAATAGATTTGAAATAAGAGATTTCTAAGCTTACACCCTGCAGTGACCATTTAAATTCACTATTGAGCTTTGGGAGGGAGTCAGACTGTACCCAAGGTCACCAGTGGGTGTGTTAAAACAGAGTAGCTCTTCCTTGGCCTGGTGTATATTCATCTCCACCATTAAATGTAGTGGCAACACATTACAGATGGCTGAGCTGTCTTTTTAGCAGGAACTCTGCACTGAAGGAGTACAGATAACAAAAGATAAAACCTTGCAATGGCTCATTGATTAGAAATAAGTAGAGGCTTTAAAGTGGCCTTTAGAAATGAATAAACATCTCCCCAGTTCGGGTCCCATAGCAACAGTCACTTGATTTATGCTGTAAGGGGAAAACATTTTTATTCTGCAGTATATATCCTATTTATTCCTAAGTAAAAGGGATGCATTCAAAGACTTGCATGTTACACTCAGGACCATCTCAAAGAGTAAATTCTAGATTGCTCTGCATTGTTCTGCATGTTCAGGAAAGAAAATAGCAAATTGCTTAAGTAGGGCAACGAAAGCAGTCAGTGAGTGTTGATGGACAGTCCCACCAGGGGTTCATAGGAGCTGTGGCATAACCTGACCACACACTGGTTGTTACAGGATGGAACAACTGGTGCCAGCAGCAGGACCAGAAGTGCACAGCTGCTGTTCAGTTGCACTTTTGGTTATTCACCACAATCAGAGCTATAGGTGCCTGTCCAGATGCTAGAGCTGAATGGAACAGCTGGAGAAGGACTTTGTGTAAGACACAGAGAAGAATTCACCACTCCAGAGACCAGCAGGAGACCTAACAAATCAACATAAAGCCCTGGAAAGAGCCAGGTCTCCCCAATCAGCCCTTCCAAACACTTGAGATGGCTGGAAGTAAAAGCAGCAGCAGCAGCATGAAGATGGGAATGCAGGACAGAATGTAGTGATGGGAACTGATATACAACCTTTGCTACAGAGGCTGTAGCCCTGCACTGATGCAAATCAGTAAACTGCACATGCTCTCTTGTCCTGCAGTCCTTTAATGGATAGCTGGGGCACAGGGCCAGACAGACCAAAATCTACAAGTGTGCCATACAGGGAGAAAAAGCTGCTATGGCGCAAAGAGAAGGAGGTTCTTTATTCTGGGGCTGAGAAACTGCGGAAGGAGGGGCCTTCAGGGCTGTCAGCAACTGATAAAGAAAGTACTTGCAGGGTCTCAGATTTATGCCATACTTGCACGAACTGTTTTTGCAACAGTAAATGTTAAATGGTACACATGGTAATGGAGACATAAATCTCTGTGCTGCACTAATTCCTCAGTGAATCATTGCTTGCAAGGATTGCAAGAGGATAGAACAGTCTATTGGAGAAGGGGGTCTACCATGTGAAGCGGAAACCAAAACAACAGGAAACGTGATACAAGGAAATTCAGACAAACTGAAACCGCAACTCACTAAATTGCCACAATTCGACAAACAGATAAAGAACATAGAACAGTGAGAAACACAAGCAGGGAGAGTTGAAAGTTGAAGGAATTCTGTTACTGATATGCCTTGTCCCTTTTACGCTTTCCAGTTGAAGTTATTTTCATTGTATAAATAAAATATAGCAAATGTGCACAGAAAACAGATTTATTAAAAGGCAGCATATATTTTTGGCACACAATTTATAATACATTTATTCTAAATCTAGTCATAGTTAGGAAAGTTCTGACTTTCAATGCACATACTCTACTGTTTCCAGGACTACATGACGCATAGTGAGTATAGATAAGAACACTTTATAATGTTTTTCCCTCCCTGAAACACCATTCAAACCCCTGCTTACAGGCCTCTTTTCTGCTGGTGATTCCAAGAATCACATAGTGACTGAGTTTGCGAGAACTCCTGAGATGAACTGGTCCAACCTCCTGCCCACAAAGGACACTTGGAGCAGGGTGCTACATCCAGGTGGCCTTTGAGTATCTCCAAGGCTGCAGATTCCACAGCCTGTCTGGGAAGCCTATTCCAGTGCTCAGTCACCCTCACAGTGCTTCCCTACATTCGGCCAGAACCTCCTGTGTTTCTGTCTGTACCCACTGCCCCTTTTCTTGGCACAGCTCTCTGTCTCTTTTACACCTTCCAGATCTCAGTTCTTTCAGCCTTTCCTCATATGAGAGAGTCTTCAGTCCCTTATCCATCTCAATGACCCTTTGCCAGACCCTGGAGCAGCTACTTATTTCTCTGGTACTGGGGAGCCCAGAACTGGACACAGTACAGCAGCACTCCAGACTCCATACAGATCAACATTGACAGGGATTCTCTCCTCTCACAAGCCTTAGTAAAACAGGTACAGTCTGACTAAAATATAATACAGGAAATGTTTATGATACAGAAATGCAGGAACTGTCTAAAAAACTTTTTTTTTTTTCTTTTTCATTCATAGAGGATACAGAAACATTTTTAACAACAAAAACAGTAACATAATTAACAAGATCAACAGTAGCTTCAGCATATATACATTCTTTGCGTATATAGTTTCTTGCCTAAAACTCAGGGAGATTCCCAAGTGTGTAGAGTTCCCCTCGATTTCATTTTTTTGGCTGATGTTTTTTCCCCCCAAAGCTAACAATTCCCCTTTCTGCACACAAAACTTCAGACTCTTCAAAAGAAAAACAGGAGTTGTGTTCTAACCCCTCCTGTGGCGATTCATTTTTCTTAAATGCTTGTTCTGTTCAAGCTGTAACCCTGCCCTAAATTGTCGTTCATTGTAACCCCTGCCCATCACCCCACCCTAGGATGCCTTGCTGGTTTACCCAACCCCTCCTACCTTCAGTATCCCATTGGTCCAAGCTTTGGATCCGCCCTCTCGCTGAAACTTTCTTAGGTGGGGTCACAAGGAGAAAAAATCTCCCACTCTGGCCGCTCGCTGTATTCTTGGAAACTCTCTCTGGCTTGCTTGCGTCCTGTGGGAGCTATGCTCCCTCCTGGTGTGGGACCCCCGAATAAACCCATCTAATGAACACTCTCAGAAGTCATGTCGTGTTTTGCCTGCCAACATGCTGCTCTCAACATAATCCTGTAAGGCTCTCGTACCTCCCTTCCTTCCTGGACCGAGGTATGTTGCCCTCAACCCCTGCGGCTGTTAGCCGGGCCGAAAAAGGCAGGGGGACGGAACACCCTCCCTCTATTTGTGTAGCAGCTTGCTCCACAGGGAGCTGCCTCCCAAGCAGTTTGCTGCATTTGCCCCCTTATAAGGAAGCTTTCCAGCACTTGAAGGAAACCACTGCATAATTCTCTGGCAGATTTCAGATTTAAAATCCAACATTCAGCTGGATTGGCTAGAAGGGCTCCTGTCACTTCACCTTTCACCCATCAAGAACAAGCCACAAAACAGGTGGAGAAGAGAAGGCAAGAGAAGAACTATTTTTCTTCTACAAAAACGTTCAAAGATTTGCTGATGTCCCAAACAGTGCCCATCTTGGTCACTTTAGTGCCATATTCCCCTGGCAGTTGTCTAACTAGGTTAAGTCACTCTCAAGTAATACAACTAGAATTTACAACTTTTCTGCTTTTTGGCTAGGATGTCAGGTCCGAGAAGACCTGCATTTGAGTGCTTGTTAGGATGCCAAACTGTACCAGTCTGCAGGGAGAAGCAGAAACAGTGGTGAGCAGATAAGCATTATTGCTGGAGTAAAAGCTTATCTGCCAGAAAATCAGATTTGTAAAACTGAGTAAGAGAAATAATGCCTTATAAGAGACAACTCCACCATTTGTTCTCATGTACAATCACAAAAAGGCATATTATACAAACAGATTCATTGCTATAACTAAAGTGGTTTTCCAAATTTTCTTCACATAATTTTTCTTCTTTTTATTCCTGTTTCTCTCTACAGGACATTTTCCAGGATAACAGATCTTTTTTGAATGGTGATGCCCAAAACCAGACAGTCTATTCCTACTGAGGTCACAGTACTGCTGACTGGAATTCTACCATTTTAAAAACATTACAGAGGCTAATGCATTGTAGAAATGCATTTCCTTTTTTTTTGCAAGAGCATTGTGGGGGCGGTGTTGTTAAAATTATGCTCACTTTGCTCAGATCACTAATCCTCCCAGCCCATTTTTTTTGATACACTACATTCTGCACTTGCAAATTTTTTCTCAGTTCTTAGGACTTGAGTGTGTGAATTTCCTTTTGCTCAATTTGACTCTAATAATTTCTCTAATATACTCAGTACTGTTGGAGAAGGTACTTCATAGCATCTGCAGCTCTCTTCACCTCAATATTTCTTACCATTCTCACCTATTTTCTATGTACAGTAGTACTTTGACCAAGAGTTCAGTGCACTTACACAAGTAAAAGAAGACTAACACAAACTGGAATATGTAAAAGCCTTTATCAAGATAAAGACAGGTTGCAGCTGCTTCTTTTCTCTGACTTACAAAACTAGACACAGGAAGATTTGCTTTTAATAAATCTGCAGTGGCTGCCTCCAAGCATGTATTAAATTCTAGGCACTTCCAGACTGATTGTCTACCAGTGTGTTCTGGCATCTCTCCATGCAGAAAAGTTGTGTCCTGAAGCTACACACATTGGTCTCAATTTCCACATTCTCCTTATGAAAACTGGGCCATGTTTTCAAAGCCCTAACACCACCAAAGCAACCAGTAACAGCTCCAAAAATGTGCCAGCTGTCCTATGAGTATTTTAGATAATATTTTGAGTCAGTGATAACATAAATACATGTAAAAGAACCAACATTCTTTTATATGTTCTTGCCTTGGGCCCATGACTGAATGCTCATAGCTGTGATCAGCACTTCTGAAAATTAACCATCTTTAACAAAGACTTAGGAGTGTACATTTTCTGGTGATAAACAGCTATTGAACACCAATAACAAGCTATAGTTTCTATTTTTCTCTTTCACCAGGCACACTTGCCTCTGCTGCAGTCTTACTTCTTTTTTCCTAAATCCATTTTCAGCATTTTGTGTTAATTTTTTCTTCATTTTAAATTCACAAGTTATGCTATTTTCTAATAATTTGCAAATTATCCACACTCAGATTACTAATCAAAAAATGCATCTTCAATCCCTCTGACCACAGCCTGCACAGCCTGAAGCGATGCCAAGGGAAATGTAGGTTGGATATTAGGAAAAAGTTTTTTACAGAAAGGATGATGAAGTATTGGAATGGTCTGCCTGGGGAGGTGGTGGAGTCACCATCTCTAGATGTGTTTAACAAAAGGCTGGATGTGGCACTCGGTGCCATGGTTTAGTTGAGCTGTTAGGGCTGGGTTGGACTCGATGATCTCAGAGGCCTCTTCCAACGTCATGATTCTGTGATCTATGTTGACTTAAGTGGATGCTGACACCAAAGCCTTGCACACTAAAGACAGTGTGTAAGTCAATCTAACACCTTACTTCTAGGAAAATGCTCTCCTCATTTTCAATTTCATTTGCTTGCTCTGGCTCTTATGCCAGCTTTGGCACTCATCTGATCCCTCAGGTGAGCTGATTCAGCTTATTAAACCAGCAGAACACAGAGTTACTGTTGTTTGGGGTTGTGATGGGCTGCTTTCCCTGTAGGGACAGATAAAAACACTTAGCACATTTCACCTAATTGCAATCTCATGTTGGTTTGCATCAGTTTATAGCAATCTAAATTGAAGCTGCTATATTAATCCCCACCTACATAACAGTCATTAAGAGCCATGCAAATGGATGGTGAGCAAGATAGAAAAAAACAAAAAGAAAGCCCTTTTTCTAAGGTTGCTCCTTGCTGGACCATCTCACTGAAGTTGGCAGTGCACAAGAAATTGAGTTCAGCCGAAAGAAGACTGGACCTGCACTTCCTCCATATCACCCCTGTGAGCATCCTGCAGTGTAAATAAGTGCCCATCAGTACCTGGCTGCCCCTTCACTGAGACAGGGAGATGCTAAACCAGTAAGTGCTAAATTAACCAGGGGGTCATAACCCATTTTATTCCTGCTCACTAAAACTTCACTTCAGACATGCAGAAACACCTCTGGATTTTACACTGATTGCAGGACGTGCCCTCATTGGTATCTCTGAACAGAAAAGCAGCAGTCCCTTTCACACAAATCACTGACCCTAAAAATCATTTATGATATTCACTTTAAGCTAATCACCACCTTATGACAACTATACATCATAAGTGTATCTTAAATTCAATCCTACTCTCATTAATTCCTGCAGAATAGCTGGCTTTATCTGGTTTCCTCATAAGTCAGATAAAAAGATTTAGCCCCTTCCACATGGATCACAGAGAAATTTAAAACTATTTACTTACCGAAGGATTTCCTTCCGAGTGAAGAATGTGCAATCCTGTTAAAGAAACAAAATGTTTCATTGTACTACAGAAATATTGAAAACAACTGCAAAGGTTTATTTCTCACCCTTTTGGAAGGAAACTCAGATCTGACAGAAAAACATTAAAATGCCATTTGGGTGCTATCTACTTTTGACTCAGAAAGCAATATACACTATAAAATAACAGAAGTATTTAAAGGACAGGCCTATCAGTAAAAAGAAAGATATTGGTAATGTGTAGTTCAGGAGGAAAAAAAAACCCAGATTGCTGAGATACTTCTCCAATGTGGAATGACCAGACCAGAAACAAAATTAAATCCAAAAAAGAAGATATATGCCAAAAATATTCAATAGATGAATATAGAAACCTATAAACAACAAACAGATGAGAAGAACTGTCTTCTAACTTGAAGCATCCCCCTGCTGGAGACAACTGATTTAATAATAAAATTACATGGTTATTTATTAGTTATTAACCCTTTTTGCTAACAATCAGTTTGCACTGTGGTCATTTTGCTGAAGGCTGCACTCTTCTGTTTTAGGAGCATGATTAAATGGACAGCCCCTGTCCTGAACCATTCAGAAAACCATTCAGCTCTCCCTGTGCTATCACAGAACTGGAAATAACTTATTAAAATGCAAAAGTAGAGCTTGCTGAACACGAGAGACGAGCATACAAGCATTCGTTTGCATTCTAAATGGCTCTGTGATGTGACTGAATTGACATTGGTTTAATTCACTTCATGAACACCTGTGTTAATACTAGAATTCAAACACTTCACCAAAGAACCAGAATATGAACAGTGGAAGAGTTTGCATTTCATGCATTACTATGTTAGTCACAGAAAAAGTTATAATTTCAGGTGCTGTGAAGAAACAGTCTTGTTCTTCAGTCAACCAGTGAAAAAGTATTTCTTTCTCAAGCTGAGACTCACTGGGGCTGAATGCCTGCTTCTTCAAAGGAGGGGAGAAGCAAAGGATCCCCTCGGGCAGAAGCAAACAGCCCATCTCGGGTGTCCAGGAACACGATCAGTACTGCAGGTATCAATTATTGAGTTGCCTTGCTCTCCTCCATGCAAAGTGTCCGGAGCAGCAGCACTTCCTTCAGCAGATTGTACAGTTACAAGACCCAGGACGAAGCACTTTGGGAGCTGCTGACACTAATGTCACATTGTCTGCAGCTGCACAAAGTGACATCATAGCCAGCTGGTCAAGTCTTCCTTAATTCCACGAAATCAACACAGTCAAACTGTCACTTAAGGATACTTCATTTAATAAGAAAGGGCAGGTGTAATCTCACAAATAATGCCCTCAGCAGCAATCATCTGTAATTATGTAAAACAGGTGGGGAAAACAGCAGCCACTTAAATAGAAAGCTGATAGGGAAGCCATATACAAATGGAGACAAAGATTAAAAGGAAAAGTTACCCTTTACCTTGCAGAAGTCCTGCAAAAATGCTATTGGAAGACAAATTAGGAGGTCAGATAATAAACCATTCTTGCTGACAGTCCACACATTTTTTGTATTTTATTCTGAGTTGCTTCATGGGATTGACAAAAATTACTGCTGCCTGCCTGTTTTTTAATCAACAAACTTTTTACTAATGTAATCTAAATCCCACTAATACAGAAAACCTCTATAGCAGAAATAGATGCAACTATCTGCCTGGCCACCATTACAGACAGCTCTATTTTGATTACACCTGCCAATTGCATGGAATTGTCGGGGATGAAGGGTGTATAAAAAAATTTAAGAATGGCCACACTCTCTAAAGAGATCTTAAACCTATTCAGGGTCAAAGCACCAGAAACTCATTGTGACCTGGCCTGCACTTTTGATCCAGCCAGATGATACCACTTATGAAACAATTTACCATTAGAAAGCCTGTCTGGTGTCTAATGGCAAATGCAAAACCACAGCTCCACGTGACTTCTGACAGGGAAGTCCAGCCATCCCTCTTGCTTCTCCCACTTTCTTATTTCTGCCTGTTCCTTTATGCAGACTTCACCTTTATGAGCAGAATAACTGCATCAGAGAACTCTGAAGGAAGGAATTAATGTGTTTGTAAATGAACCTAGCAAAAATGGATGCATTTCCAGCTTGAATCATTTCCTTTTAGTGACTTAGAATATAGCTTTGACAGTGCTGGTACAAGAGATGAAGGTGAAACAAGTATCTACTGATGGCAGGAAAGGGGTGCAGGACTGACTTCTCTTTCCTTTTTTTTTTTTTTTTTTTGAAAGTACAGCCCTCAGTTGGTTTAAAATCATGATGGAAAAAAAGGTCTAAATAACATAATTACATTTTATAGTTGCTGAAACTTCGGCAATTTAATTCAAGACTTTTGTCCAAAGAAACACAGAGGTGAATCATCCAATTTTCTTCTGGCTACTTCATTCATACAGAAAAATATACAATGAAGGACAATAAATAGCAAATTAACATGTTAAATTCACTCTCTCATAAGGAAAGGTAAAGTGGGCTCTGGAAGACACTTGTCATTTATGCACATGATAACTTTGATTTTTCTGAAAGCCAGAGGTATCATGGAACACATTTGCTATTTCATGGACTGTATTTTAGTTTACTAAGAGCACAAAAAGCAACCCATCTTTTCTGTCTGGACACTAAAATGACTGGGAGTCCTGATAGAAACACAGAAACTGAATACTAAACAAATAAACATTACCAGAGTTTTCATAATTCTTATCAGTTCAACATTACTGGCAAGAACTGATCCTGGGAATTATTGCCTTTATTTCTAGTGCTATACAATGGTCTGAAAGACTTCTGCTAACAGCAGGCCCTTGGGGGTTTTAGCTTCTTTAGAACAGAGGCTTTGCCTTGACAGGTCTCCTATTCCAGCCACTGAGAACAAACATGCACCTTTTCCAAGATCAACTTTCCCACTCAGTCTGTCCTTGTGCCCTTAATAATCAAGTTAATTAGAAGTCCGACATGGGATCACTGATGGTTGTTTGGAGGTAGGATACCACTAAAACAAATCTGCAATTATCTACTTAATATCTTGCAACAAAGTGAATAAAATCAAGCAAACAGAAAATAAATTTCCCATTGATTTCCATGAGATCATGACCTTGTATAATGGGACTTGATTCTCAAATTTAGAATTTAGATGGCTTAACTGCTTCTTAAAAGACTTTGCAGAGAGAAGAGGCAGACAGGTGGTATATTTAGGTTCCACAGGTAGCTTGGCTTATGGCTAGTAATTGGACTTTCTGCAAGTCACTCAGAATTGCTTGTAAAGCACAATTAAGAGTCTCTGCTCTTAGAACTTATTTTTATAGCAGAGCAGCATGCACATGCTGTTAGTTTTATTCTTTTATTTCCTATGTCAGATGAATGCAGATTTAGGACAGAACAGACTGAAATATGGCGATCCATCACCCTGTCCACTTGTCTGCAGGACTTGACTGCAAACTCCTTGGTTGGTTCTTCTTTGTATTGAGTTCCACAGTGACTTGAATAGAACAAAAAAGGAGAGAGAGAGATGTTCTGACAATGCTGCTACTTAACTGTCTGTAGAGTGTCTATCCAGCACACCAGGAGGTGTGGCTCCACTCAGCCCAGTGTCAGCTGTTCTGGGGATGGATTGCCAGTTCCCAAGGGCATCCATACAGCTTATGAATGGCAGCGGAGTCCAGTGAATGGGAGGTTACCAATCACCGCTCCCAGAAACAAGTACTGTGCATAGAGCACAGCTCTGAAATAAAGCTAATTGCATGGTGGTATGCAAAACACTCCTCTACAGAACAAAAACTGGAGAAATGAACAACAGAATAAAAGAATAGAAATACTCAAATATGCTGTGAAACAATATTTCTCTTCTAAGGCAACACAAATATTCTGCTTTGTATATGTATAATTTCATAAGGTCAGGTTTACTTTGATCTTACAACAGCTTCATTGGAAACTTTTATAAATAAGAAAATAATCAGTCTTACAAAATCACTGCAAATTAAAAATCCCAAAACAACAGCCTCAAACAAAAGCCAGCAAAGTACAGATAATGCAGATACTGTAAACCATACAGCTAGCTGAGAGAGCAGCTCTTAAAAATGCTAACTACTATTGAATGCTGCAGCACTTTAAAAGGAAATATTTCAAGGAAATTACTTCAGAGGTTTCATTTTTAAAATCATAAACTATGTTTTGTACTGTGCCAATGTACAAAATGTGTGTAAGAGTATTTAATCAAAACACCACCAAAACATTATCCTGTGAAGCAATCAAGAATCTGGTACCAGAAGGAAATGAACTTTTATATAAGTTCTATTATTAACTCTGTTCTGGTAATGTTTTACAAATGCAATACTTTTGTTCTACATTCCACACAATTAAGACTGGCATAGAGTTGTGGAAGATATTTATGTATTTTCATCACTGTTCGTGTATAAAGAGTTAACAGAGTCAATAAGTTAAAAATGCTGTTTGCATCAGAACACCAATGAAAATTTTACCATAGAGCTTCATCCTTACTTGTCATCATATACACTTCACAATTACACCCAAACCAACCAAAACACCCACTGAGTTTCAAAAGGAAAAAAGTCTGCATCTTAAGAATCGGTTTATGTATTCATACAGCAACAGCGGAGTAAAAACAAGTCAGACATTAGCAAGGACTGAAAAGAAGCAAACTGCCAACAAAAGTAATTTTGCTCAATCTACAGATGCACCAAAAGGTAACATGAAACCAGAACCTGACCAAAGGATATTTTCACAAAAACCCCACTCCATTGTTAAGCTACTTTTACTTGCACAATAACAGCAATACTGTATCAAATGGAAAATACTTTTTACAGAAGATCCTGGGGAACCTAGGAATGTACTTTTTGTATTCTTGCAAAGGGTTAATTTTCCAAGACACTGGATGAAGTCAAGCATGGCTTTTTAAAAGACAGCTTGATTAACCTGTTTTACTTTACAAATGGTGTTTCTTGACAGATCAGAACATAACTTGTTTAATCTGGTTTTGCATAATTCTCATGAAATAGAGTTGAATTGCACTTTGACTTCAATTTTGATAAAAGGAAAAAAGTGAGGTCTATAACAGAGAAATTCTTGTGTAAAAGAAGAAAGTCATTACTTCATTGTACTATATTGTACTGCAATATTGCCTATAAGACTGCCAGGGTAAATATCAGCTTGTTTCGAGACCACATTAAATAATTCAAAGTAAATAATACCACAAATGAACAAATACAAATGGCTTGCAATAAAATCAGTAATATGCCTTATAATCTCTAGGTTCTAGAAGGGAAATTAAAAAATCCCAAAACAAACCAAAACACAAAAATCACTGAACTAGTATTGAATTCAGATCTCTTAATTCAAGTAATCCCAGAAAAGAGAATGAGATTGACTGAACAGTGCAAGAGTTTGTCCACAGCCCAATTACAGTTTCTCTGTATTTCCTACTCTATACAATTGTTTTACATTGAGAAATGCTGTGCATCAAGGTGAATAAATGGTTCGGATGTTGTTTTACTGCATACCTGTATTTTCCATTGCTTCAAGCATCTGTGCACAGCATCACTCAAAACACCCTAAAATTTCAGTCCATTTTCTTTTCTCAGTATGAGACTCGACCTCCAAAATCTGTAAACAGCTTTTAAAACCTTAATTTAAAATGATCTTTTATTGCAATGAAACCCATCTTTCTTGCCTATCAGTACTTACCATTCCCTCATCACACCTTGGTTACATTTCACATTTTTTATATAAAAACCCCTCAACAACCAAAACCCCCATTCACAAAAAACCCTAAAAACCTCAACCAGAACTCTAAGGGCACAAGAATTATAAATACCCAGTAAAATCTCTTTTCTTACAAGGCCAGTACTTTAAATGACATGAATCTCTATGAGCAACCCAGTGCTAGCAAAAGCCTAATTTGCAAAACATTCCACTAATCTTATGAAAATGTAAAGAGCTGACAACAAAAACACTATCATAATAACCAGTGATATGATCTTAACAGTAAGTTTTATGACAAGGTGTTGGACTGGAAAGCTGCAAATCCCCTTTCTTTACTTTGCCTCTACCTACTAAGATTTTTTTTAAAAAAAAAAAAAAGCTGAATGGTTTAGGATTATCAAGTTCGATTACAGGTCTCTTGCACAAACAGTTTCAACTGGTTACCCATCACCAGTCTTAATTAAGAGCAATTAAAAAAACTTGTCCATTGAAAACACCGAGGTCATCCTGTGGGTGACCACATTTACAACTCTTTAAATTAAGGTTAAAAGTTCTGTTAAGAAGTGGCTCTTCAATATGACAATTTACATGCAAAAAAAGGTGCATACACAAGCTTTTCAGAAAGTTTTAGATAAATCAAATTATTTGATTTATTTTATTTCATTAATATCACACTAAAGATCTGAGATTTATATATGCTAACTCTTCAAGCAGGTAATTTTTCTGCAGCTTAATCTTCATTCTCTAAAGCCAGAGCCACTTGCATAGGTTTTACCATACTTAAAGCACATGAATTTTTCACTTTTTCATCACAGTGTGTTTTATGGAACAAGAATGTAAAACACAATGAATTTTTTAAAAATTATAAAAATTTTCCTCCTGAAGCAATATTAGGTGCAATAAGCTCAAAGCAATTTGTGCGAAAGACAGAAATAATGGAAGTTACAACTAGATAATACCGTGTCCAGAAATATATTTCAATAAAGAAATTATAAGTCTAACCATGAGGCGAGTGAGGTTTTGAACAGTCTTCCAACAGGAACTGGGAGGAAGTTTAAAAAAAAAAGAAAAAAAAAAGAACAACCAAGATATATTCTACAAAAGAGATTGACACTTTTGCTTCTGAATGCTGATACTATGAACACTGTACCCTGGACCACTGTTGTAAGGAGTACAGTACTAACTCATAGACACATAAATTCACAAGAAACTGCTTTAGGAAAAAACTCTCAATGATCAATTTATAAAAGCAATTTATGTGTAGATGCCTTCCTGATCACTGGGGTACAGATATGCACAACAGACTGTTGTAAAGCGGAATGTGGTACACAGTGTTTTACTTTGGCCATGGTGTAGAGGCCCTGGTAACTCAGCTGCTGGCTCAAGACATGAAAAACCTGCACTAAAAAATTACGGAAACATTGCCCCATTCTTCCTTTTTCTATTCTGAAGAAATTCCACAAATAAGAAGGAGGCAGATAAGATGGCAAACTCCAAGTCAAACAGCTCCACTGTATTATACAAAATGCCTTCTCCCCCAGGATGCCGTGGAGAGGCAAGAGCCCTCTGTGTGAATGGCTCCAGCAGTCAGCCCAGGATCTTTTTGTTTAAAAGACTCAAGAGGGATGCAAAACTAGTGGAGCAGAGGCAAAACACCATCAAAATTACATCCTTATCTGATTCTTCACAGCATGAGGCTAACACTCCTTCCTTCTGTAGGTCAGTTATTGTCTGAAACCTGTTACTTTATAGGACTTGCCAAACATAACAAGTGCTATTACTAGTCAAAAATTGTCTAGCTCTACACTAATGAACTGCAAGTCTACCTGTAACAGAGAAATCCCAAAGGCGACTCAATCCACTGGGCCTAACTCTTGCCAGGCTTTGAGATCAATTACCCAGCATTATGAAAGGCAGGGGCTGGAAAAGCCATTAGAGAGAGGCAATTTCTACATGAAGAGCACTGAATTAGGGATGACATTTCAGCTCTTGCATTTGCCAGTTTATGTCAAGAAGATAACATTAATTACATTTGGATTTTGTTTTGTTTCAATGCAGTTGTGCTCTGTTCTGTGTTCACTTTTATTGTTAGTAGGAAGACAGACACTGGTGCTTTGCAGATCTTTGATTTCTCTCTCACATATCCAGCAGGGATGTGAAAAAGCTTTTTTGGATCTTGGACTGCTAAGTCTGAGATCATTAACTTGGATTAATGCATTACAGACTGCTGGTAAGAAATGTGACAAAGTGGAAATAAAGAAGGTCCATTGTCACATTTCCTACAATGACAAAAACCCCTCTAGATATTTACAAAAGCATTTAATTTATGCCTTACTTTCAGCGTGGGATAACGGTTGACAGCATTTTAGCATATACACCTGGCCTCACTCTGTGGGTCAATATTTACACCTGTGACAAGTTCGTGTTAACGGTAACTTGAAATAAAATTATTAACTAAAATAATAGTTTCTACTGCAATGGGTTTCATCAAAGATCGCAAATGTAAAATGTTATTAAGTTACCCAGTCCCTTAAGGGTCTGTATGTGTCCCTTGGCCATGACAAGATAAACTAAATCTCAATTTCTTGTGCTGCTAATTCAATGTTTGTCCCTTCATGTAGGAGAACAGAGCAATGCAGCCAACCCTGGCTGCCTCTCTTAATAAGCAGTCAGCTGCCTCCTTTTATAGCACACTTCTGCTTTGCCTCACTGTATTTTCAGAAACTTGTTCAAGATGCCCACTGTGCAGACAGCTTCCTGCAATCCATTTCAGTGAGATTTACAGTGTGCTGCAACAAAACTAGAATCTGGGATTTTTTTTTTTTTACCCTATTTTAAAGCAGTTGATGCAATGTTAAGTAAATAAAGAAGTACCAAGTTATCCCTGACATAAAATGCACATTTACTTAAAATGAGGTAAGAAACTGCTTTTCAGGAATGGATGCAAGCATAACGACACCTATTCTGGACTTACTTTAAGCATATTTCTCTGACTTATCCTTACGATAAGTGAATTTAGGCAAGATCTATTTTTTTTTCCTTTCTGCTGTACTGTCAGCAAAGGCATTGGGGAGAGAAAATACTACACTTTTGTCAAGCTAGTCACAATCTTTATTCTGCTTCCTAGTTCAGACACTGAGGATGTGACCCTTCTCCCTATATACAGAGAGGGAATTAAATGAGTATATTCAACAACCCAGCCTTAGAATATTATTACAGCTGCTGGAAGGAACAGTAGAATATATACATGCAGGTTACAAAGAAAGTTTGCAATTATACTGAAAAAAAAAAAACCAACCCCACACCCCAAACCAAACAAAACCCCAAATCATAAACATATGTAGATTACTCCCTTCCATCCCCTAATGCAAACCAAGATATCTTACCTGGTAGGCATCTAGCTGTTCATCAGTAAATATCGTTTGCTTATTACCCATCTTAAATGAGGAATTCTTCCTCTCTGCAAATGCATCCCATTAGAAGTAGCCGGATTCCTCTGTATTGTAGGCATTTAGAGCACGTATAGTCCGTGAGTGTGCTGAAAAAATCCCAGAGCCCGCATTGAAGTGGTTTGGACTGCACCTGCCCAGTGAGGAAGGCCACCGTCTGGAAAATCTTTGCAAAGGCTTGACTGGTGTGTGCCAGGAAGGAAAGAGTTAAAATCACAGGCAGGTGTGCAAAAACAGGGATCCCGATCTGCCCCTTTTCAGATGCTTTTCTAAGAGGCATACGGAGCTTCTATAACCTAAACCCCGAACAGCTGCTCCCAGCAGGAACGCAGCTCTCTCTTGCCTCGGGGACTCACTCAGGACGCTCCTCACGGCACCTCCAGGTTTTGGAGCAGCTCGGCGTCAGCGGTGGCGCTGGGCAGCGCAGCCGTATTGCCTGGCACCCCCAGCCAGGCAGGGAACAGGGGAGTGCACGGGCAGCGCACACAGAGCCCAGCGGGCTCTGCCGGCCGCCCTGCCCCGGGCTGCCCGGGGAGCGCGGCTGAGTGCAGCCTCACGGCGTGCTCAGGGCCCCACTCCAGCACCAGGTGCCGCGGGAGCTCCGCAGGAAATGTTCGTGTCTGCACCGTGCCTAGAGAGGATCTGAGTTCACGACCAAAGGTACCAGACTGCCGGGTACACCAGTGAACGCAAGGATTCCTTCGCACATTAACGAATTTTTTAAAAGTCAGCAAGATTTAAGTAGGTTAACAGCCGCTAACCTGCCTCCTTAGGCTTCAAGCAAGCACATCTGGGAAAGAAAAACCGCTACCACAGCCGAAAACAAAAGCACAAAGCGCCAGTAGAGGGCTCACGGAGTGTTTAGAGCACCACAACCCTACTGACGGGAAAATAAAAAAATAAGAGCATCTCTGAGAAGCAGAGAGAGAAAATCATATTATCTAGCGTCTGCAGAAGGATAAGCTCTTGTAATAACAGCAGGAAGAAGTCTGAGTGAGAAAGGATGGCAACGGGGAAGAAGGACCCATTATAAGCTCACTTTCCATTCACGCACGTTGGAACAGAACAGGGTAAAATTCCCGACCTCTTTATTTGCAGTATGCCAATGGTCATTATTTCCTCATCAAGATTGCAAGTTCAATAAAAAACACTTGGAGAATTCTCCTGTGCTTTTCCCTACAGCTTCTAATGATCCTGGCCTGATAGCAGGATTGGCTAATAGGAGTTCACTTTACCTTGGCATGTAACAACAAAACCCAAACATTTAAAAATAACAGTGCAAGAAAATATATTGTATACATAGTAAAAATATCCTATGAAGTGTGCTAGATATGTAGTAAAAACATTTTACAAAGTGCTGAACCACAGACTTGTAAGAGATAGCTTATTCAAATTATAACATTTAGAAATGCAGGTTTGATTAGCTACAAACCAGCACTGCCCTGAGCTACAAAAATTACAAGATATATCCCATACACAAAATAAATGCCTTGGGATGAGAATGTAGGCAACAAGGTTTATTAGCAATAAGCAAACATCAGAATTGTAACATCAAAGAAATGCACTCTAGCAATAGAGCATATTGCAGCACAGTTTCAGAATAAGAGGGAAGGAAGAAGCTACAGTGGTAAGGAAAATACAAACGGAATAATTTACCATCTGACCAAGAGTGCAGCAAACATTTGTTCAAATATCATACACTTGTACTGACTGTTACATGGCCAAACTGATCTCTGTTTTCTCAGCCACCAGTGCTTTTTTTTTTCTTTTCCCTGGTATGTAGTGGCATTGGATTCCTATTATGTTACAAATAGTTCTCCACAGGTAAATAGGAACATTAAAAAAAATTAAAATCTGCAAAATACAGCATTTCATTTTTTTTAAATCAAAAAACAACAATCTATAAGGGCTCCTTGAGACTAAGAACTTGCACTGTTCTAAAAGTTCTTACCTGTCCTCCACTCTGAATGAACTCCATCATTAGCTTTAGTGGTTATACATAATAACTAAGCATGGTTAATATCTCTGATCTGGTGCTACTAAAAGGCAAGAGATAACAGCTGCTCTGAATCAGACCAGGCCAATACTTAGGGAAGTGATTTGCATGAAATGGTGTTCCATTCACAGCCACCTACTTCAAGTTGTCTGTCTATGCAAATCAGATTAAATATAAATGGGCAAATTATTTCTAATGTCATTATACAGAAGTTAACTGACAGCAGGGGTGGATTTGGCTCCGTATCTTTTAATCTTGTGATTCTGTATGCTTAACAGCACTCCTACAGTGAAAACCTGACATCCCATCTCTTCATTGTTCACCTGCTTTTATATCCCTGGCTGCTTCCCATGTACCCTAGATGACACACACATCAGAAAGTCTCTGTCTTTTGAATAAAAGTAACAGCAGTAAAACAGCAGGAGAGCTTAATGGAAAGCATGAACCAGGTAAGGCTTACTTGTGGTTACAATGTAGGCCAGAGGATTCAGATATCATTGTTGAGGCTTACACTACATCCGCTAGCTCTTCTCAAGCATATCACAGTGGTAACTACAACTCAATGCACAATTATCTTGCTGTGCTACTTGGGTAAAATTTCAAGATAGTATAATGCACAAAGTCTCTTTCACTCCTATTTGTTTGCACATGTCAAAGTTCAAATGATCTTGCAATTTACTCTTCTGGACTTCTTCTATCTGTTCATATTTATCAAACATTACTTTATTTGCCAGTTGGGTGATAAGCAAACTTACTCCCAGCATGTTGCTGTAACAAATCAATACTTTTCAATGTGCACAGCAAGAACTGACCTTAAATACTACAAGTACCACCACATTTCATTGTATTTCAATTTTTAAAACCTGTTTAAATCAAGTGGTTTTAAGCTATTAGAAATAGATAAAAAACATCTTGCATCAGTTCCAAGATAAAGTTTAGTAAGGAGGACAGTATATATAGAATAGTCTTGCCATTTCAATGCCTATTGTAACTGATACAATGGTTAAATGGCCCCTGCTCGTGTGCTCTAGAAGTTTAAATCCCAGAGCAAGAAATACACTGTTACTCACACACACCAGTGTGTCATTTGACAGCAAGATGGCTGTCACCTGTGGCCAGCTGCAATGGCCTCACCTGACCACAGCTGCAGGGGTTTGTTACTACAGCCAAGCTCAGGCAGTGGGACACACCAGACTGGCAGCTCCACACAGCCTTTGGTGCAAGTTTCTCTGCTCTGAAGTGTTGCAAGTCCTGGCTATCACAGCAGGTGACTGATCTGATTTATTAGGAGAGGTATAAGTTTAATGACCCCCAACGGATAGGTCAGAATACCTTAAATTGCAGTGAGAATGCAACGGTAGTTTAAGTATAAACTCTTACCCCTCGCCAAAGGAGGATCGAGCTACTCTGAACAGACCACTTTGCCACAAGAGGATCCACAGAGAGTTTTAACAATCACGTTGCACAACTGCTACTTTCACGTGCTGGATTGCTAAAGCTTTTAATAGGGGAGAAATGTCACACCCATTACACCAAGTATTCCAACTTCCCTCTCACACAGATGTTTCCCTGCAGAATAATTTTTCATAGAGTTATTCTGTTAGCAAAAAGAACAGTTTTGATTCAGTACAGAGGGGCTGCCTGCACATTTATAGTGTTACCTTGCACAAGTCCTCAGGGCCCACTGCTACTCTAGATGTGAGTAACTGTGATCACTACATCCAATGGGAGTAGTT
Source organism: Brachypodius melanocephalos (assembly GCA_013398615.1). Lineage (NCBI taxonomy): Eukaryota > Metazoa > Chordata > Aves > Passeriformes > Pycnonotidae > Brachypodius > Brachypodius melanocephalos. The sequence continues at coordinate 1,574,272 of VZSR01003797.1, read as the reverse complement.
CTATCCTCCACTGATGCTGTAAAAATCCCACCATAGTTTTTGGGACTTATTTACTGGAAAGCTGTTCAAAATTCTGTTTGCACACCGACAAAGAAGTAATAACATTCACTTAATACAGCTGCTGTGGAGCTAAAAAAAAATTCCTTAAAGATGCCACAGAGCTACAAAACATTACAATTGCACGAACTATAAATAAAAAATGAACTGTTAATAAAAAGTTATGAAAACCTCAAATGTGTGAAAAATGACAGGTTTTGCTTTTGCAGCAGGTTAAAAAGTTGCTTTCCCAACACGTGGTGGATAGGAGGATGCTCAGACCCCACTAAATTTGTCTGAAAGTGATATCCTGTGAGAGAAGGATTCTTGGGCCTGAGCCCTGTCTGAGGAATGAGTTAATAGCTTGAGAAACATGCAAAACTCATGTCTCTCAAACTAGGGAAAGCTGCCAGCTTTGCTGTGAGGAGCAGGAACTTTCTAGGGAGTTTTAATGCTACAGAAAATAAACAGAAAGGAAAACCTCATGTGGCAACTTGTTGGTTTTATGAGATTATCTATCTAGCTTTAAAAATACACTATGCTAGAAAAGGGAGGTTTCTGAGTGCATTTCATTCAGCCAAATTCATCCTATAATAAATTCATCCTATAATAAATCCATTCATTCTATAATAAATAGAAATTACTTTTTTTTTTTTTTTTTAAAAAAGGTGTTTCACACAAGACAATCTTGTCTTGTCTCAGGGACAAAATAATAATAAAGTAATGGTTGTCTTAGCAGGCTAAATGTAATATAATGAATTTCCCCATAGGGAGTCTCAATATAGTGATCACTAGGGGAAAGATAGTATTGCTGTCTCCACACAGACATAATTTTCTTAGGCAAAATAACTACTCATGAGTTTATTACTGTCTTGTGCAGCCTTTCGCAGAAGAGATCCAAACCAGCCATTGTTAACGCCTTTTTACCGTGGCATTATTATGGTAACACCGACAAGACACAGACAAATGGGTGTTGAAAATGTGTAAAAACGTTTTCCACAATATCTCCCCTCCCCCCAATTTACAATCCAAGTGCAACCTAACAATGTAGATGCAGATACAGTCACAAACACAAGAAAGCAACATTAATATATCTGCTAACTATGTATAAAGTTACCAGAAGAAAATCAGTATCAAGAGGATTCTGCACACCTGCCATTACAGACATCTGAATGACATTTCTCAATTCAAAGCAACATCAAAACCAAGATAAAACATCAATAGAGGAAACGTGAGGACCTCTTGTGTCCTGTTGTAAGAAATAAAAGTTCCTGAATTCAGGGGTGTGCCTTCCCAGTTAAACTGTGTCTATTAGTATGTTAATTGTAAGTGTTTTCTTAAATGCTTTCTCTGTTGAATACTAGTTACTCCATTGTTTTGTACCCGGGCCCTCCCGTCGGGTCGGGTGCCGTCTTGCCACTACCGCATAGCAACCGATGACACCGCCGTCATGGAAATGAGGAGAAAATCCCAGGGGGCTTTAGGACCCAGCCGGAAGCGGGGTCGGCACCTGGGGACCCCCAAAATGGACAAACCACGGCCCAGTCGGGACTCCAAACCACATCAGTGAACACAGCAAACATCAGGCTACCTGCTGGGACTTTGTATCTTGTCGCCATAATGTCAATAGTGCTCCCTCAGCATGGACACCCTAGACTCCACAACGAGCCAGCGGAACATCCCAGGGACTTTCGCGAGGAACGGGACTCCAGCCTTGCCACTAGGCGAAGCTGATTCCTCCTCCTCTGCATCGCACGGCGGGAATTGCAGCGGTGTGTGCAGCCTCTCACGGCCCCCACTAAGAGCTGATCTAAAAGAGCTGATCTTAATAAAGGCATTAAAAGGGAGCTAGTCTCCTTGCCCTATTTATTTCACTGTCATTTAAAAAAAAAAAAAAAAAAAAAAAAAAAAAAAAAAGTGATTCTCAGAAAAGGCAGGCTAGTAGTGCTGTATATTGTCAAATGTCAATTCCAAGAATTTCTACTCACACATTTAAAAGAAGAGGAAACTAAACACAGTCTTAGTCCTCAGCTTCCAAACACACCCAAGACTGAGCTAAGCAACTGGAAAAGCTGCTGGTAATCTGGAAACTCTATCACTAAAAACTGATACGAAATTACTCTGAGACAAACCCCAAATTTTAATGTTGCCAAGTGTAAGAAAGGTAGAAGTTTTTAAAAGCGGTCATTCCCAGAGGTATGAGCTCAAACTGCCCTCGTTCTAGTTGGGTGCTTTACTCTCCCGCCACCGCTCAGTGCGAGTGAGCAGCACGCGTGCCCTGCCCCAGGCGGGACCGTCCAGCAGCTCAGTGAGGCAGCGGAGCGCGGGGGCACGGGCACTGCTCCCTCAGGGCCCCTCAGAGCCTCGCCGCTCCTCCAGCTGACACATATTACAAATAACGAGACAAGTACCTCAGAAATGAAGGCAAAAAGAAGCCTTAAACGGTCCAGATTTCAACAGCTTTTTTTTTTTTTTTTTTAACACTTTAAACTACATGGGCTTAGGAGGCTTCTTATCTACTTCAACGAAAATCTGGCGTCTTTCTTAGCAACATTTTTTTTCCCCATAAACGATCCAAATCTAGAGGCTGAGATTTTATAAAACCATCAAACGTTTCAAAACTGGGGCCTCATTGAAAACTGGTTGTCTCCACAGAAATGCCACAGCGGTACCTCCTCAGACACCGCACCTGGAGGTCCCGCATCCTCCGGCGGCACCGGGCCGTCCGCCCCGGCATGTTCCGCAGCGCCGGGAGGAGGAGATCCCTGGCAGCACCTCCGCCGGGCCGCGGGATGAGACCCTCGGGAAGAGGTTCGGACGGCCTCAGGCAGCGGCGGGCGGGGGCTGAGGGAAGGAGAAGGAGGCTTGGATCGCCTCAGGCAGCCGCGGGCGAGAGGTGAGGGAAGGAAGCTCGGACCGCCTTAGGCAGCGGCGGGCAAGAGCTGAGGGAAGGGAAAGAGGCTCGGATCGCTTCAGGCAGCGGCGAGCGGAGGTTCAGGGCCGG
>VZSR01003797.1:1535732-1571132 GCA_013398615.1 Brachypodius melanocephalos | reverse complement strand
GGTGCGTGGGTGGCAGACAGCACAGCCTGGAAACGACATTTCCGCAACGATCCCGCGGTACAGGGCACTGCAGAGCCGGCTGGGGAGAACTGCTACCGGGCTCTGGCTGGCGGCTTTCTAGCCTCCACACCTGTCCTCTGGGATTTACAGCTCTGAACCATTCTGGAGCACAGGCCTTATCCCGGGACTGTTACGGAGATGCTGGCTTTTCCTTTGTGTAAATGAAATTTCTTTTGTACCATTAAATAACAGCCTGCTAGAGGCAAAGTCATTGAGGCTGCCCCATTTAACCTATCTGCTAAAATAAGGAAGAACTGTCAAGAGCTAATCACGACACGTGACTTTAAGGTCAGAATGGATTAGTTTTCCTTGGATGGATTCTTTGTTGGTGTTACCAGTGTTGAACTTCAGTATAATGTACTAGGCGCATGATTTCTGACAAGACAGACTGTGCCCTTTCCAGGTCTGCTTTGGAATGTGAATCCTGATTCTATATGCAGGAACTGTATTGGGAGAATACTTAAACTGTACAGTCAACTTAATGTTTTCGTTTGATTGCTCTGCCTTCATCCTCAACCATATGGCCTGCTTTGGTAAACACTGCTTGCCTGTTGCAGTGACCTTGTACATCTCATGTGGGGCTACAAGTAAAAATAGATCTGGTTTAGATTACTTCTCTCCCAGTGTTCATTACAATATGCATGAGAATTATATTGTTTCTAGTTATTTCTGTTGGTGCCAACATAGTTTGTTCCTTTTGCCATGCACCATTCTGTCAGTAAAGGAATAACAAATACATGTGGGACAGGAGAGGAATACAAATAGTCAAAGTAATTTCTGGCCTGTTAGCTGCAGACAGCCTGCATATGTGAGTATGGCAGAATTGAAGAAGTGTAAGTCTCTACAGTTAGAAGTCTTCTGGCTCTTAAGTCCCAGAGGTGTCAGTAGTCCTAGAGAGGAGGTTAAGATTCAGAGGATGTGATTTTTCTGCAGATTAGGGATTTTGTCCATGGTGCTGAGTTGGGCAAGAGCCCAAGGTTAGATACCATGCCAGTATTGAAGCTTAATGCCAGTTCAGAATACTCAGAAAATGTAATTCTTTGATTGTGATATGTAGACTTGTTGCTATGGTGAATTTTGTCTTTAATGTGCATTTCAGTTCCACTTTTAAAAAACCGTCAGGCATGCAGAAGGCAACAGTACAACACCTACAGGTATAAAAGATAGAAGAACAAAATTCACCACAGTTTGAATGAAAGAAGTGACACTAATGTAAAGTAGTTTTGGAAACATCACCTAAAATGTGTAAAGATACTGTCCAACCAGGTGATACCAATGAAGTGTTTGATTTTTCACTTTGCTTTCCACATGTCTTCATCCTTAACATATCATGTGTTTAGTTAGAGCTCCTGCAGCCTTGCTTCCAAAATGATGTGTGTGAGGGCTCCAGGTGGGGTGCAGTGGCCCCCAAGCAGGATGGGAGTGTGGCGCAAAGCGTGGTTGTCCTGGGCTCACCTTGTGCTAAGAATACCCACGAGGTATTGCTGCTTCTGAGTGTTAGACTTCAACTTGGCAAAGCACTAGGTACTCTGGTTTCATTTGGATTTTTATTCTAGTTTGAGATAGGAGATTTAAAGCAATATGACTTTAAAAAGCAGATTTGCTGCAGTATTGTTAAACTTGTAAAATCCCATTTGTGCAGTAAAAAAGCACCTTTTTGGTTTTGATTTTTGCAGGTTTCTCGATTGCTAGGTGCTTTCAAAAGCCAAAAAAAGGTGACCAGAAGTTTTGGTAATGCTGTGAGTATAATAGTCCCATTTTTTTCTTTTAAGAAGTTTCTCAATAAGCGGGTTTAGAAATTTGTAAGATCACTGTTGTTATTCTTATGTTCCCAAAAAATAAGGGCCAAACACGTGCATGCTCTTAATGCCGTCCTGGATTTATATCAGTTATCACTGTCATGGGCAATTGCATATCAATGCGAGAATACAAAAGGCTCTAGCAAAAAATAGAAGTGGCGTGGAAAGTTTTCAAAAAATACAGATGTAAACCAATCTTCTGGAATTCATCTGGGAATGTGCAAATAAATATTGGGCAAAGCAGAAAGATTGTTGAGAAGCTTCTCATTTTCTTTCTTCTGCAGACTTCCCTCTAAGCATTAGATTTACTCTACTGCTGCTTTTAGAATTCCTTGCATCTAAAATTCTGTCTTTTCAAGGTCCTCTTTTAAGTTGTGTATTTCCTTGTAGATATTTTAGCTTCTCTATGTGTATGTGTTTGAAGTGCCCATGGGCCTTCTTTTCAGTGAAGGCAGGGCTCAGCACCCCTAAGCAGGACTTAATCTTAAAGAGGAACTGTGGCTTTTCATGATAAGTTTTGTACAACAGCAGGTACAACAGTTAGAAATGAAACTGAAGGGTCACTTACACAGTATAAAAATCAGAAGGTGAGGCACCTCTGGTTCTACTGAAAACAGAACAGTTTCAGGCTCAAGTGGAGTCCTGCAGTGCTGTCAGACACACCACTACTCTTGAGACATTTCATCAGTGACAGCTTGCTCAGCAGCAGTGTTCTTTTATCTGAAGCTCGGGTTTTTTTGTTGTGCACAGTGAATTTCTTGTGCTCAGTAGTTAAAGAATCAGTCAATATATATTGAAATTCTGCCTTGTGAGTTGATTCTCTTGGGGGTTTTTCAAATAATGTATTTGAGCTGCCTTTTTTGTAGGTAAAATGAGCCCATAAAAGCTGTTAGATCTCTTTAAATAAAACAAAATTAGCTGGAGCATGTACCCTTAGAAGAGTGATCATAATTTATATTTTTCTTCAAAGCAGAATACATTCTGCCCCTGTTATTTGTTAAGCCTGGGCTGTGCATTTTTTTACTTGTTTGATGATGATAAAAGAAACAAGACTGAGGATGTTATAAGAGGAAAATAAGTTGGTATTGTTAAAAATGGGTCTGAGATATTTAGGAGGTCACTTGAGAAGTTTAGCTTGGCATGACTGTCTTTTAAGGTGAATGTAGCTTTACATACATGTAATCATTTCTAGCATGTGTCAGTATTATGCAGCATGTTGATAATATTGTAGACATATGTGAAACAGAGCTATAACTAGGTAATATAACTTGCTCTCCAGATTTCCAGAGGAAAAAGCATGCTATGTTCATTAATTTCAAGGAGTACTGAGCAGGAATCTGCCTTTCACATTCAGCCTCTGTTTTGAAATAGGAATAGGTTGTAGGCAAATTTTTAAACAATTCCCTCAAAACATTTGCACACTCCCTTGGAAAGCAAACCAGTCCTTCTCACTTCTGCCCAGGACTGCTGTTCTTCATAGTGAATGTTTGGTAAAGGAAAAATTCTTTCATTTTCTAATAGTTACTTGGTTCCTACAACACATGAAGATGTTTTCTGTGTGGAAAACAAACATTCATTTGTTGTACTACTGATATTTCTTTACCTAGGTACAAACAGTAACTTTAATCCCAGGAGATGGCATAGGACCTGAGATTTCTGCTGCTGTCATGAAGATCTTTGATGCTGCCAAAGTAAGTCATGTTTGTCTTGCTATAAGCATTGCAAATTTAACTACTACAACAAATATTAATTAGGAATATTTTTAAAAGCTTAAATCTCTTTTAAGAGATTAAGTTATATTTAAGCTATTAAAACTTTTTTCCAGTAGAAAGAATTTGAAGCTTTAGCTAATAAAAGACAGGAATGTGATACCAAGGCACAGCTTGAAAATGTTAGCTGACAGAAGAGTAGAGACTTGAGAGCAAATGCTGTGTCTAGTTTTTGGAAATATGAACTCAGTGTCATGTGAAATCACCTTGTTGATGTAGTAGCCCTGAGCAACTGACAGAGGATGTTCTTCCATTTATTATGACTTCAAGTGCAGGTCAAAAGTGTGTGTGAAAGGACTGGCTCATTTTAGCAATCCAACTGCTGTGCTGCCAAACACGTTAACTTCAGTAATATGAAAACTGACTGTATCCAAGAACTATTCTCTTACCTGAGAAGCTTCACCAGAACTTGTGAAGTTTCTTTGAAAGGAATTACAGCTTTTCAGGCAAGATGCCTGTTAGATTGTTCCACATTAGTAACAGCACAGGTATATTCCCTTTTTATTACAACTATCCAATGTGGATTTGAAAATGTGGAGTTTCTTTAATTATGTTGTATCTTTTCCTCTTTGATCGTTCCTGATGAAATGAATGGGTAGCAGCCTGTCTCCACTCAGAGTCCTGTGGTGAATGCAAATTCAGAAAGCATTGTGGAGCAAGTGCAGATTTTCAGTGAGATAACAGATACACATCTGTGTCATACACAGTCTTCCAGTCAGTGGGGATGACGAGTTCTCAATGAATTCAGCTTTAAAGTGTTGTCTCTTGTATATAAGGAACTCCATAGCTCTAAAACTTTTAAAGAAATAGCACTTGTGTACATGACATCTAGGGCGGCATTGTGGTATTCACATTTATGATTATTTGCTGCTCCCACTATTTAATTTCCACTTACTTAATTACATTTTTCAAAAATTACTTTAGTTCAAACATCTCATGCTTACCCTCACTCACCAGAGAAAATAGTGTTCGAAAAGGCTTGGAGAAAATTCCTTGCACACCTTCTTGTGAAAGTTAAAAAAAAATTGAAGGAAAGTCATGACATTAAAGTTAACATAGTGTGTGTGTGTTTAGGCACCTATTCAGTGGGAAGAGAGGAATGTTTCAGCTATCCAAGGACCAGGAGGGAAGTGGATGATACCCCCAGAAGCCAAAGAATCCATGGATAAAAACAAAATGGGATTAAAAGGTATTTTAGAGGTTAATACACAGATGTTAAATACTGTTATGTTTTTCATGAGTTTTATGTAAGGCCAAAGTTCTTTCTCTGTATCGCAATAAAATGAGTAATTATATGGGACAGCCTGTCAGGTAGTTGTCTCTTATCTTGGAACAGTCCTTCATTTCCAAGCTGTAAGTTTGATAGTTGTTGTAGTTAAAGGTGGGTACATACCAACCTTTGGACTCTCTGCAGAAGGCATTTCTAAGATACACAATAGCATGCAATAACTACATTACTAATGAACAGTATATTTATATGTTTTAATGACTACATTTTGTAATATCTGTTCCATGTAAGGCTCGCAATTTGGCTTTTGCCCAGCTGATTAATGTGCCTGTGCAGTAGCTGACAGAACAGAGAATTCCCATGGCATTCCAGCATAAGGGTTCAACAGGAATTTGGAGATCCTTTGTAGGAGTCCCACTTGACCTAGAGTTTCAGTTCTCAGATCCATGGAGGGGTTTATTTTCTCATTCATCCTTGTGTATCTTTTTTTTCTCTAGGGCCTCTGAAGACCCCAATTGCTGCAGGGCACCCATCGATGAATCTGCTGCTGCGTAAAACCTTTGACCTTTACGCTAACGTGCGTCCGTGTGTGTCCATCGAGGGCTACAAAACGCCCTACACGGATGTGAACATAGTCACCATCCGCGAGAACACCGAGGGCGAGTACAGCGGCATTGAGCACGTGGTGGGTGCCTCCGCTGCTGCCTTCTGCTTTCTTTCTGCTTCAGCACTGCTAACTTTGCCCATTTCTCTGGGGTTCTGTGGGATTCTTTACGTTTGGCACCCATAAAAAAATTCCTCTACTGTGAAATGTGTTTGGCCTCACTCCAAATCCTGCTGTTTGGTTCCAAATGGGAAGGATGAACTTGCACTGCTGATGCACTTCCTGTCTTTCAGATTGTTGATGGGGTTGTGCAAAGCATCAAGCTGATCACAGAGGAAGCCAGCAAGCGCATTGCAGAGTTTGCTTTTGAATATGCCAGAAACAATCAGAGAAGCCACGTGACTGCTGTGCACAAGGCAAATATTATGTATGTTGACACTTCTTTTGAGCAAAACAAAACAAAAAAATCCCCAAACATTTAATTACAAATAACTGCTTAAGTCTTTTTCAAATGTGAAACTTACGTTGATGGCACTGGAGTCAGTAAAATGGGAAAAAAGTAAAGTAAATGCCTCCTAAGTAAAATGGGCAATACTGACCCAGTATTGACAGGGCTGAGATAATTGTGTACCAGTGTTCTTATTAGCAAGTTTGTAGTAATCCTTCTTCCAAAGCTCTTATTTTAGAAACTTTTAAACAAGGAAAATGAATTTAAAAACTGAGGATGAAAGCAGCTGGTGAATTTTGCAGTTTCCACACCACTTTTTACTGAACTGAGTCATAACATGTGATATTATGTGACATCACCTTCACAAATTCACTAAGCTTTCATAAATGAATAGGAGTCATTCTGAGAATTAATGTATGCTGTTTAAACTAGTGATACTAGAAATATTTTAGGAGGGATAAATAGTCACAAATTAAGTTTCTGAATTCTAATTAAACCTCCATTGCATGCAGTTTTCTTTATCTCCAGTACTGCTTCCTTACAATAATTGCAATATTCTCTTGCTTATCTATTTATAGGAGAATGTCTGATGGGCTTTTCTTGAGAAAATGCAGGGAAGCAGCAGAAAACTGTAAAGATATTAAATTTAATGAAATGTATCTGGATACTGTGTGTCTGAATGTGAGTATTTATGTTCTAGTTGTGTTTGGTTTGTTTTTTTTAATTTAAATTCTTAACCTTAATGAAAATATACTTCCTTCTAGATGGTTCAAGATCCATCTCAATTTGATGTGCTTGTTATGCCAAACTTGTATGGTGACATCCTCAGGTATGGAGATTTTCATTTAAACTCCCAACATGTAAAATACTAATACTTTCCCAAGTCATTGAGGTCATGTGCAAGCCAGATGAGTGATAATCTTAGGCACTCAGGCTTCTTAAAAGATGTTAACTGCTTCAATTATTAATATATTGATGGGAGGGGCTATATGATGACAATGTACTTTTTATTTTAAAAAATCTGTTTCTGCTTATGGAGGCTATGAATATTGTTCAGATGGGACAGAGAGAAGTTTCTCCAAATGTGTGAAGAATAGAATGGCTTACATTGTGATAGAAAATGAATGCCTGGTTAGATATTAGTGAAAAACTTTCTCATCCTCAGCACTAAAACAGATTGTGTAGGGTGACTGTGGGACCATGATGTGCACAGGGAGCTCATCATACAGTTAAATCAGTCTGCTTAGTCACTGAAGAACTAAATGTGTGGCCTCTTAACATTCTGCCCGCTCTTGGTTTATGTATTACTTTTCTTTCAAATTAAATTTGATATTTGAATAACATTAATACTAGAGGTTCTCTGTGTCTTGAAGGCAAAACCCATCAGCACACGTTTTCCATTCTGTAAAATTACTAGATAGAGTGTAAATTCCATTAAACACCGGTAAAATGAAGTGTTTTCATCTGAACTATTAAGTGTATTATGTAACATAGTTTCTTCTCACACCTCTAAGGAGAGACTGAGAAAAAGTCTGAGCTGGAATTTTTATTTACATGTTTGACTATTTATCTTAGAGTCCATCTCCTGTTTTTGTACAGATGATAAATTTAAAGGTGACTTATGGATAAAAATAAATGGTTTTTAAGCTTCTCTTAAAACAGCACTTTCTCTTGATAAGGCTGTCCACACTAAGAAAAATCAGATTCTAACTAATGCTTCTTGCTTTAAGAATTGGTGAAGGCATGCACTGGGCCCTCACAGCAGCTCTTACACTGTTAACTAAGGGAGATCAAATCAAAGGAGTCTCATTATCAATACCATTTCACAGAGTTCACTATCACCTATTTTAAAATTCTCACAGAAATTCTGTAAAAAATTTCATTATTCTAAAACTTTTCAATATATTTGAGTCTGTTCTTGAAGAAGGCACTGTCACCACTGGGTGAGGTCTCACCTGCTGCTCTAAAACTATGAACAAAATGCCAAGCAGGTTCCTTAGACTGAATAGGTCCGAAGAGGCAGAAGACAATCTCTTATCTTTAAGCATTAGAGTGACAAATGCAGACTGTATTCAGTTTTTCTCTAGGCGCTATGCAACTTGAGTGGTTTATTTTAGCTTAAAATTTTGCTCTGCAAAGTCATCCAGACTTTTCTCCTTGTTAGTCCAAAGCTAGGGACTAATTTAGCTTAGTATGAGCTAAGTTGTAGGCAATAATTATGTATGGATGTGAAAATAACAGATTTTTAAGAGCTTTGTTCATCAGTATGTTCAGCTCGGAGGGTACAGTATGATGACGATAGGCACAGTTGGTTGGTCCTTCCACATGTTAATTTTGGTAGAAATCAAATTCAAATTGCTTATATCTGATGATCTGCTAATGTCAGACTTGTGACCTGCAGGCTGTTGAGTAAAGAGAGGGGGAAAGCTAGTCTGGTGTCACTTGGAAAATGTTCCTTAAGCTGCACACAATACAGTACAAAACCACCACGTAACTCACCTACCTGAGCAAAATTCCTCCACGTTTTTTAAAAGGAATTTTCATATGTAAAGTAGTTCTGGGCCCCTTCAGAGGAAGTAAGATTTTTGTGTAGTTACAGGGAACTGTACATAACAATTAGCTTTTGAGACTTCTGCACATATTCTGTGCTCCTAGTACTTCTCGTTGTGCCTGCATCCTATCAGCTTTATTCTAGTATTTGGAATTTCCTTTTAATTTTCCTTTATTACATTGTCTTCTGCTAGTAGTTCTAAGAATTTTCCAATGTTCTCATGGGGTACAGGTGGCTAACAGCATCTGTTCTTTCTCCATATTATTCTCAGACTGTGCAGGTGTATAAATTAAGTTATAGTTGCAGTTGATTGATAAAAATATTTTAATACCTTGCAGAGAGACAACTATATATAGAAAAACTCATGTATTGTTTAATTTCGTGGTTGGGTTTTTTTCAGTGACTTATGTGCTGGACTCATCGGGGGTCTTGGAGTAACACCCAGTGGAAACATTGGTGCCAATGGTGTGGCCATTTTTGAATCGGTAAGTCTTGTTACACAAGGCAGAGCAGTAATAACTTTGTCTCAACTTGAGAATCTAAACTTTTCCATGCCATACAATGTGGCTGACATTTATCGAACAAAGTTCTTTGTAGAACTCTTTTTTACTGTGAAGATGCTCAAGCTTCACCCTGAGAGACTGATTAAAGTAAATATTACATGAAGGTTTTTTGCACATCCTTTTTTAGACTGATACTTTATTTTCCCACTTTTTCATATGATAAATACCCCCTATGAAATAGAGCTTGATAGGCATAATTTAAAGATATTAGATGACCTAGTTTTCCCTTTCTGACGTCTTTGAACTGAATTGTTTTGGTCCTTGGTATCTCCTTCCCACTGACTGTAACACAGCAAAGTCCTGTTTTAACATGAAGACCTATGGCTCAGGTTGCTTGCACAACTACCTAGGACATTTTAATCAGCCTAATGATATTATAATGGATAGGTTTACTCTCATTTCTAGGTTCATGGAACAGCACCAGACATTGCAGGAAAAGACATGGCAAATCCAACTGCCCTCCTTCTGAGTGCTGTGATGATGCTGCGCCACATGGGAATGCACAAACATGCCACCAAGATTGAGTCAGCTTGCTTCGATACGATTAAAGATGGAAAGGTAACATGAAGTTGTGCAAATAAATATAGTGAATTAAAATCATATTGTATCAAAGCAAGAATTAACTTGGAAGATTCACACCAGAGTGGGGGATGGCCCGCTGAGCTGGCCTGTTGCATGAGTAGTGCCACTGTCCTTTGACAGTAATTTTATTATCTTTGGTGATATTAAATCTGCCCAGCACAGTAATAAGGGGACAGGCTGTAGCATTCGTTTTGTCTCATCAATGCTCATCTTACATTTCCACAGCTTTATGAACTCCAGAATAGTGAACTGGATGGCTGTTTTTCAGGAAAAGAATCAGAGTTTTAAGTAACTCTCAGCATTTCACTTACGAAGTTTATGAAATGTACAAAGCATATATACTGAAATCTGGATCCTGAAGTGAAGGACACTCATTTGCCTTTCACAGGCTTCATCATCCACTTTGTTTATAGAATTTCAGTCCTGACTGTAATAGTTTTGTTTCTGTTTTTTCAGCTCAGTTATTTTCTTTTTTCATTCTTACTGCTTTCACTCATTTTTGACTACAAAAGACCAGTTTTTATCCAGTATTAACGTTTTTCTCTGATGATTATGTATGTTTCTCTTTGGAAGTGAGTGTCTTCAGATTCATGACTCAGATGGTATGCTGAGGAGAAGAGAGGGTGCTTGTGCTCTGAAACTTGACAAATTTGTGATCTTACCATTATTGGTTCACTCCTCTACATTGATGTCCATCTCTTGAAAACATAGGAAAAATCTTGAAGATTGCAGTTAAAGAGGATTAGCAGCTAGTCATGCTGGTTCATTTATCTTAGGTAGGACCCTGAGAAGCTGCTTTGTAATTGAAAGTAACAAGAATGCTGAAACCAAAAGCTGTCATCATTTTTTAAGTTTGCAGCTATCTTGCTGTGTGTAGAAGCCAGTTAAAAAAAAAATCTAAACTTAAAACTGAATAAAGAGGTGCTCCTGTAAAGTTCCCATTTACTGCTCTGGATGAAAATTAAATTCTCCATCTGCAGGTCAGGAATTCCATGGAAGATAACAGTGCAACTTTCATGACATGACTACTTATTTACTTGTTACTTATAATGTTACGATTGTATGTTCACAATGGAGAGCATCTTTTAAATTGAAAAATCCCATAATGCAATTTAAATTACAAGATCCTAAAACAGTAACCATGATTCTGTGCTTCTCTTGCTTGTTATTCCTCCCTTCTCCTCAACCAGTTAATTAAGATATGCGTGTGTGTGCCTCATTGGGGGGAAACTAATTATCTAATTATCTCCTAGAGTGCTTTAATCTAGCTAGGTTGGACAAGGAATGTTGCCCACTTTTAATTTTTATTTTACTCTCTTCATGATGCTAGACAGGAGCTGTACTTGATGAAAGAGATTTTAAACTCTGTATTTTCTATCTCTTAAGTAAACTAAGCAAACTTTGTGAATTGTTAACATGCAGCATTAAAAGTTATGTGTGCTTGTTCTGTGTGGGTTTCCTTAAAAAAAAGACCCATCTTTCTGAATTACTCTCAATTAATTGTCCTTGTGCTGAGCCTTCATATATGAATTTTACTTCCAAAGGACAAACTTCTTACTGAAGATGCAAATACTTAACCATTAATTACACCATTAAAGGACTTCGTAGAGCTTTGACCACCCACACTTTCTTCCTTTAGTTAGGATAAAATCATGTTCAAATCATGTTCAAATCTGATAACATTATAATTACTTCATGTATACTCAGGTTTTCTCTCCCTGCACAGTGCTTATTGATGAAGTCTCTCTCTGTGGGATGCCGAACTCAGACTTGATGTATTCCTGCTGACCTTATTTACTAGCCATGCACAACATATCATGAGAACATCCAGAACTGTTCAGAGACAAGACTGGCCCTATAATACATTTCAGTAATACTATTTTTTCTTTCTTTCTTTCTTTCAGGTCTTGACAAAAGACTTGGGAGGCAATTCCAAGTGTTCGGAATTCACAGAAGAGATCTGCCGCCGAGTACGGGACAAAGACTAAACCTCCTTCTGCTGATGATGATGACTCTAGAAGGACATGTCACAGAGTACAATATATGTAACCTCATATCCACATGCATAAAGTTTGCTTATCTCTTGAGAGCAAACTTTTTAGCTGAGGGCCCTACATTAATAAATCTAGTCCAAATGGCTACAAATGATGCTTGTGCCTGCTTTCGGTGGACTTTTCCAAGTGCTTTGTCTTATTTATTTTTTTTCTATCTGGTGAACATTTTTATGTAAGTGCATTCTTTTACTGGCACTGTAACTGTCTAATATATTCCATTTCAGTTAGAGGGTTTTACTTTCCACATAGAAAAATTACAAACCAGTAACAGAAATGTGAAATATAAAAGCACCTTAATGTTTGAAACCTACTTTATTATCTTGTTGAAATTAAAAAGATAGGTTTTCAGCCTAAGAGTAGCACAAGATGAAGTACACAGAAACAGGTTTAAATAACTTAAAATAGCAATTTTGTGTTAGAAGCAATGAGAAAACCACTTTAGGTACTTTGGTGATTCATGAAATACAGCCCTGCTCACCAAAGGCATGAATTAAGAAATACATAATTCTAGAGATCTAATCTATTTCTGTATTTTTTAAAAACCTACAACCTTTAACAAGGGGTGAAAATTAATGCTGAAGAAAAGTTATTTTTCACATCTCTATACCAAAATAATTCTTACAAGTTTTCCTCTCTGAAACACTCTTTATTACAATAGAGTTCTAATGAGGGTAAACTATACAAAATTACTTCCGACATATATTGTGAGGGGAAAGTATTAACTTTGCAAATTTACACTAAATATTTCATGACATTGGCTAGAATGCTTTTTGTGTTGTAGTTTCTGCACACTCTGTCCAGTGCGTCTTCCTATATTGACTTAGTAATTTTATTCTAGAAACTCTGAATGTAAGGGGCTAGTCCTAAATGGATTAAGACAGATCAGCAGTTTGGCTCTGGTGCCTATGTTCCAGAAATACATTTCATCCCTATTCAAGGGGATCTGAATCTATTTTTTCCTTGCTTATTAAGCTTAATGGGTGCAAAAGCAACTCGTTGCCCTCCCCTCCCCATCAGATGCAGATCATCACTCGAGTCGTTCTGATCTGTAGCTATCAAGGTATTGCTTCCATTCCTGCACCCAACAAGAAAATACGTAGTTTCAAACTTGTTAGTGTAGCACAGGATTATCCCTCCTGCCAGAAGCAGGCTTCTTCCAGCTTCAATCTATTCATAGAAAGTAACTAAGTGGAGTAATATCGATTATGACTAGTTTTGGCTGGTTGTTTCAGAGTGAAACAATGTGGGAGTAACAACTTCTCATGTGACTGTATAAGCATCCCAGCTTTTTTACACAGTCTAACAACATGCTGGAGGAGCTTTATTCCTCCACTCTCTGCTTTTTGTGAATAGGGCAACGTTTCTTTCTGTGTTTTACAAGTTGCTGCTTCCTTATTTCCTTCAGATTAATATTGTTAAATTCTGAATTACCATTGCGCACAAAATGGGGAAGAATAAACTTTTCAAAGTCCTATTGCTTGTTTTGTTTTTATAATCCTAGGCTGCTGCTTTGTCTTATGTATTGAGCTGATTATTGGTACTTGCAACAAATCTTAGCTGTGTAAGACATGTGAGACTGGTAATGGAACTT
Source organism: Brachypodius melanocephalos (assembly GCA_013398615.1). NCBI lineage: Eukaryota > Metazoa > Chordata > Aves > Passeriformes > Pycnonotidae > Brachypodius > Brachypodius melanocephalos. The sequence goes on along the minus strand of VZSR01003797.1, from coordinate 1,557,883 downwards.
TTATGGAAACCTTTTCCTGTTCTGCATCTTTTTTTGTCCCAATAACAGGCTGTGGCCTGCCTGCCTGTGTGAGCTGCTAGAGCTGTCTGCCAGGTATCACTTACAGCACACCCTTTAGACAACTTTGTGCCAATAATTTCCTTCTTATAATATGATTTATTTTGCATATGGGTAAGAAGAAATGCAGCCCGCATTTGTCAGAATTAGTGCAGTGTGAATACTGAAACATGCAGATAGACACTGAAAATACTGCTCAAAGAAAAGCACTGTAAGCAAATTTAAAGAAGTTTCTCTAATAGCATTTTAATGTGAGAGCTCCTGTGGTTACTCCTTTGTGTCTTTCAGTCTTAAGGAGCTATTCCTCTGCTTTTTCTGACTATCTGTTTTTATGAGAAATAGTAATGCTTATTCCAACATGGACTTAAGAAGTGAACTGCTGTGTTCACAGAAGTCTAAATTGTAGGTGTTGCAGAAATAGGAATATCTTCAGGTTCTGAAATGTGTTAGTGAACAAGAAAATGTTCTCTGGGAGGGGGAAAACATCCCAGCCCTTTTGATTTTTTAATTTTTTTTAAAATATCACTGGAGTGGTATGACAGTTTCATTAAGCAGTACTGCTATCTAGCAAAATATATCATGAACTACAGGAAACATCCTGTAGAACAAAAGGAAAAAAAGAAAAATAGAAGGCTGTATAAAAACCTTTTAAAGTTTCAATCTAGAGGAAATAGTTACATCTGCTTTATACAACACAGAAGGATGTTTTAGTCATTTAGGTCATAAAGTAAAAGCAGTATTAGATAATGGACACACTGTAGATGCTTCTGTAAGAACAGGCCAAATGATCAGGTGAGTATCAGGAACAACTAAATTGACAAATCTTTCTAGTGGTTTGGTTCAGTAGACTACAAACTCAAAGCATAAATCTTTGTTAATGCTTTTGATGAGAAAATACTTGCTTTTGCTCACATATCTTAATGCTTGGAGGAAACACTTTTTATTCTTTATAGAAGGAGTCTACTTCATTTCGATATTTCTCGAGCACAGCAAGCCGCTTCAGCTTCATTGTGGGACCTTGAAAGAGGGAGAATCAATTCCAGAAATAGGAACAAAAATTCCTACTCAGTTTGAGCTTTGATGCCTAAGTTTTATATTGAAGACCCTCTTGGGAAGAACATACCCCCCTCTAAGCACAGATAAATGCTAAAAGTGAGGTTGATATGTGAGCATGATATGTGAGGTTGCCTCCACATAAGCATGAGGACTTCGAAGGGAGCTGCAGATAAGAGAGTGGTAACTGGCTACTACTTTTTTCATACAAATGTGTTTTTGAAAGCTTTTAAACGATTCCCAGTTTATTCAAACAGCCTCGTAATGTGCTTTGGGCTCCATTTTCAGGCTTTCACTATCTTGCCACTTTCGTCTGTTTTCTTTTAAAGAGAAACTTTCAATGCCTTAAATTTTAGCTTTTATCTTTTCCAGATGAGTACTGCTTAAGCATGTGATGTCAAACTCCATAGCCTGTCAACTACTGTTCTCCCACTCTATTCAGACAAAACTATTTCTCTCTAGGCCTGAAACCCAAGGTCACCTTATTTTCACAGGCCCCCAAAAATGTAAACTACAGTTTAGTGGGAGGTGGAGGGGAACTAGGGGAATGGAACTCCACTACGTGAAGCTGTAATTGGACAATTTGCCTCCAATATGCAAATAGACCAAACTTACATCTGTCCAAAAAATATGTGACGGCTGTCCTCCTTGGATGTAGTCTCTGCAAGACTCCTGCACTGCCCAAGGCAGTGAAGGCCTTTCAATGTATAACTTTTAGCTCTGTCTAGCTTCTGTCCTAGGTAGTCATTCCAGGCATAACTTTCAGTATTAGTACTGGAAGTTATTAATACTTTAATGCACAAGGAATTAACCAAAATTGCTATATTACCTAAAGCAATCTGAAGCTTAAGAAATCTACTAGCAAATGAGCACAGATTTATAAATGTGCATAGCAAAAACTCCAATTTTTGTGTTTCTTACCACACACTGCATAACCATTTTTCCTTTTCCTATAGTGAGTATTCTTAGCTCAGCAGCCTCTTAACTTTGTGTACCTCAAGAAAAACCAGTAAGTCTTACCCAGTTCTCCCCCAGAAATGGAAAAATCTCTTGGTAGAACGATCCATTTCTGGATGCAATGAACCCTGTTGGTAGCACTGCTGTTGACTCTGTTGATGCCCTCCTGGATGGCCCTGTAGATCGCCTGGTCTCTTGTAGCTACAATCTCAGACACTTTGGTGGCTTTACTACCATTCCTCTGGCAGAAGTCTCTGGCTTGCTCTGTTAGAATGTCAGTAGGATCAGATGTATCTGGGTCCAGCACACTCTAAAATATCAAATGAAGTGAATCATCAAATGCTCACTCTTAGAAAGCATTAACCTCTGACCAGGTCCTCCCGCTTGGGAAGAAGGCTCAGGATAAACACACAAACATTCTGTAAGCCTTAAAAAGCAGAAATACTTACAGATCATAAAAGGCTTTTCTTTCCACTTGGCTACCAAATGCAATTATTTTTGGCTTACATGCAGATGTCATGAACAGACTTAAAGCGTGTGAATAAATTGGGCCATAGAGTCCATCTCTGGCCTTGAATTTCATATTTTCTATATTTTCCATATTTTCCAAATGATTCCATTGTTAGAGGTAAACATTTAGCTCATCAGTCAATGGAATTATTATGGTGTAATGTAAACAGCTTGAGGTAGACGTGTTCCTAAATTTCTTAAAGCAGTATTTCTATTGTACCTGAATGCGGCATATGGGGTTATAATTGTTAAAGTTGTTAAGGCTTGTGTTCACAGAAGGCCCTGTGGAGAAGGCACAGCTGCAGGCTGGGCAGTTGGCAGTGGGCTGGGGGCTGAGGCAGTGCTGAGGAGGAACGCATGGACAGAGGATGAGCAGGAAGCTGACTGGGTGATAAGAGCACAGACAGCAGAGTGCAGCTGAGCAGCCCATGGGTGCTCTTCTGCTGTTGAGTTTTGGTTATATCCAGTTGAGATTAAAGGTGTAAAAGGGGGGTGATTTCTACAATAAAGGGATCTCCTTCGGATGAATGGGGGGGTCTGCATCTCTTTGTTCCCCGTTGCTACACCCAAAGATAGGGAGTATCAGTCGTAGAGGTAAACAGCTTGAAAACACCTAAGTGGCATTCACTAGGTATGTCCATAGAACTGAAGTGCAAATGTTTTAGGAAAACAGTGATTTCTCAATTGAAAATTATACCACAGCAAGGCTATTAATTATTCTGTTCCACAGTCATTCTTGTGTTAAAAAAATAACAAATTGTAGAGAAATGTTTCTGTTGGAAAGTTTCCTGGTTTGCCCATAACAGAAACATTTTTTCAGTTTTGATAATCTGTAAGCTTAAAAGCTATTGTTGTGTTTTGTTACAGAGACTTCTCAATCTTCCAGCATTTCTTATATAAAAATTTGCATTTAAATAGAAAATAGCTCTTATTGTACATGTAGGAGGAAGAGCAGTAAATATGTGGATGTTTAGCATACCAGGTAACCCTAAGTTTAGACCCAGCAGGATTTGTCTGTAGTTGCTACATGGTTTTTTCCCCTTCTAAAATCCTCCTACCTAATTCTAGGTCTTTTTACAAATGGTTCAAAATTTATATTCTTTTGTTAGGTGCAGGTGTATAACTTCATTGAAGGCAATATTAAAACTGATTTACCTTTAGGGTCAGGAACATTGACAAAAACTTCTTTTTATCTCCAATCACCATAGCGTTACTAACAATTGGGAGCTCTTTTTTAACAGCATCTTCAATTGGAATTGGAGGCACATTTTCACCTCCAGCTGTAATAATTAAATCTAGGCAAAAAAAGGAGAAAGGCTATTAGTTGAATTCAAATTCCAAAGATTATGTTAATGTCTGGCTCAACCTGCTTTTCTTATTCTGACATAAAAATAAGAGTTTTTTCCCCAAGATTCCACAAATCCTAATAATAATCTTCAAAACAAAAATGCTACTATTTTTCAAACATGTGCTCAAGCTCTTAGAACTCCCTCAGTATATTTGCTCCAGATATTTTTTACATAATACAGTAACAGCTTATTCTCAAGGGACTGTTACATAACTGGAATTTTTCTGTGAGAGATCACGTCTTCCAAATTAGGAATCCAAAATAGGATTCACCCTACTGTTGCTATCTCACCAAAAAGCAAGTTCATTAACATCATTGTTAAAACCAATTCTTAAATCCATCAAGAGGGGTCAGACAAAAATCAGTTACTACTGGAGAAAGGCTTGATAAAAGTAACATTTGTTCTGAAGTGTAATACATATACTCAATGAAATTATTACAAACTTGAATATTCTCTAATTAAATACCAATCCTTTGCTTTTGTTATATTGGTGACTTCTCATTGTCCTCAAATAATTGTCTTTCCAGCAGTTCAGAACATGCTTCGACAACTAAAACAGACACACTTTTCTAGGTCTAACTTTTCCTTTCATTCCACCCTCCTTTTGCAATAGTCCTGTCTTTGTCTCAGATCCTCTACCAATCTCTCTGGCCTTTAGTTTTTCATTGTCCTTGTTTGGACTTGAATTTAAAACTTCAGTGAAACTGGACATATGATTATTTTATCCCAGATGGTCTACCTATCCTATAATTTAGAGTAACTGCTATTAGTTCAGCAATCAAGACAGATGTAAGAGAAACACAAATGTTATGAATTGAGACAAGTGGTTGTTACTGCTGTGCTAAAGGAAAATTAATCAGGCAAGAAAACAAGTCAAAATTAAGACAGCTGCGTTTGGTGCAGGCTATTAATAGTGCCAGCTTCAGGCCTGATTCCTAGCAGGACATGATGCCACCTGTGACAAATTCACTTATCTATGTTATCTCCCTAGTGATTCATCTGATGTTCTAAGATGATATTGACTCGATTCTTAAGTCTTCCTCAGTTACATCTCGCCTGTGACCAATCCCACTGTCTGGATACGTATCATGAAGAAAGCCTCCAAGTCAGCAAGTGACCAGGCTCAGTCTTATGAGCCTTCAGTCAGTGTCCTGTAATAACACTGAAGTGCATTGCTTCAGCTGTAGCTTTCCTTTCTGCTCTCAAGCCTCTGGCCACTGCAAACACTTCAGCCAAGGCACCAGAGGAACCAACCTCTGACCTATAGCAACAGCTTCTGTGTAACAGAGGGTGCCTCTCCTTCCTGCCTAAATATTCTAATGTGCAATTAATACAAGATTCAAAGGGAGACTGGACAGCTTAACGATATCACTCAAATCAAACAAGACCATTAAACCTGTGTTAGTAGCTTATACTGCTACTTGTAATTAATACTGAGTAAAGGTCTGGGAGATGAAAAGCCTCACTGTAGGAACTGCATCATCTCCACCTACTACAGACTAGAGCTTCCCTGAACAGAGCACACTGTGGTTTTCTCATAGGAAAGTTTATTTTACCTTCCTGTTAGGGAAATGCTGCCAGCATTAGAGGAAAAACACTTCATTAGATGGACCACATCTGAGAGTTGACTGAATAGTGCTGAACATTTACTATAAGGAGAGAGCAAGATTTTGCCTATTACCTTTAATTCTTCCAGTGACATAGAGAAAGCCATCCTTGTCTAGCTTTCCTAAATCTCCAGAATGCAGCCACCCCTCCTCATCAAAGGCTTCCTTTGTTCTGTCTTCCATATTTAAATAACCCATGAAAACAGTCCTTCCCCAGAAACAGATTTCTCCATTGCCTTCTGTATCTTTGTCCACCAGTTTCACTCTGCATCCAGGTGCTGGTTTACCACAGCTACCAGAGAAGAGCAGAAAAACCCCACAAGGATCACAGAAACATCAAACATAAAATTGATAAGCTGGCCAATGTGCCAAATCCCTGAAGCTATCAAAGCATCCATGACCGCAAATATCACCGTGCTGTAACTGTCCGACAGCCATGGAACACCCCTTCAACAGGACAGATTTGTCAGGGTGTCTGAGCACTTTCTGGCAGTCTGTCTTGGCCTGTACTTGCTGCTTTTCCCCCCCTGTATCTTCAGGCATAAAACCATTTTTGGTTTTGAAGTCTTGCATTCCTCCCCTGGGCCAGGGCTAGAGCATATGTCAGATGCAGTCACTGTGTTTGGCTGTAATGCTGTAGCTCAGTTTCAGTGCTCCTAGCAGTGTGCTATGGAGTCAATGTGTTCAAATTCTGATCTGGAAATTATTCTGACTCCCAAAGTCACAAAAGAGTGGCAACGAACTCAGGGAAAATAAAATAAGCTCTAATATCTTTGCTGACCTTAGTAAATATTCTTTTCACAGATAAAATGAAATAGATCATATTAAAAAAATAGTAATAAAAGTAAAATTACCTGTGCTGCCTGTAAATATAAGGCCCAGACAGGCAATGTGGGCCTGTGGTCTCACTCATCCCATAGGCCTCATACAGAGTGATGTTCAGACCCAAGAAGAAATACAGAGTTTCTGTATTGAGAGGAGCAGCACCAGAAAAGTGCTTCTGACAGGAAGAAAGCCCCAGTGAATTGCGGATTTTTGCAAGCACTAAGTAGTCTGCTAATCTTGTCCAGAGCTGCTTTAGATCACTGCTGAGTACAAAATACACAAGTCAGAGCAACCTAGGCAGTTTTTGAAACAAAGTCAGGCACATATTTTGTTTAGAGAGTTATTTGTCATTTTGTTTTGGGTGTTGACAGAAGTTAGAACATAAGTAAGGTGACACATTCATCCTTCTTTCATTTATTCAGTGTCTTTCATTTCTCCAGCTTTCCTACCTCCAAATCTCAAGGTATCTGAGTTCAACAAATACATAAAGAATCTATAAAAACATACCGTATACCACACAGCTCTTGTATTCCTGATTTTTTTTATCAGTTAAATGTGTCTCCAAGAACCTACACCACTGAAATCTGAAATTTGCAGGATCTACCTGAGAAGCTGAATGATAAGACGAGCAGAGGAATATCATGGAATGATCTTCTGGAATAGCATTCTGCATAAGAAATTTCACACTTTATTGTGAAATAATTGACATCAATAATAATTGATAACTACACCCTCCCCCTTGCACTATATTTGCTGTGTTGCCAAATCAAATTTTACCCACTTATATAAAGAGTCTCACTGAGGCTTTATGGTTTATTACAAGTAAATTGCTACTTCCAGGTTGCTGAAATCTCACTCATTTACTGTACCACATACCTGTTTGAGCTGTTCAGGTTCCTCTCTAAGCTAAGTGACGTAGCCCAGGACAGCATTTTCTTCTTCATAAATCCTGACTGAGCAGAAGCATCCTTTAACTTCTCCATGATTTTCTCCCATACTCGGGGAACTCCCATGTGAGATGTTGGCTGCACTTCTTTTAGGGTGTTGATCAAGCTGCCCTGTTATAATGATTAAATAATTCCAACAAAAGGCACACAGCAGAGATAAAGAGGTTTGGTGAAGTAAAACCTGGAGGTTTAGTGCTGTAGAACATCACTAAATATGCAGGACATAAAGAAGGGCTGCTGAGCCCACTTCAGTCAGCCATATGCACCAATACGTGTCAGGTCTGACATGATGTGAGAGGTACGTACACAAGGAGGAAAAATACACGGGGTTTAGTTCCTCCTGCCTCTCTTTTCTCCAAAAACTGCTTATACTTCTTTTGCCTAAAAAGAACCTTATGGATTGGAATTATATATTTTAATTAGAATCTAGAACACTGGATCACAAATACAATGAGCTTTATTTTTCCATAAATCTTACAATAGTGGACTCTCAATGTTCATCCGCTACAACTTTTCAAACATCATATCCTCTCCTTGGGATGTTTTCTAACAGAAAGAAGTCCAAACTTAATTAGATGTAATGCAAGACAAGGTACCTTCAGAGCGTCTGGCTCAGCAAAGTAAACTTGCTCTCCCCATTTGATTCCAGTCCACAGATCATAGATCTGTGCAGCTATGTGGCTGAGTGGGAGATAACTGACTATAGACTCCTGTTGGACCTCTGCAGGCTGCATATCTCCTGCTCTGCTGCAATGGGCTGATGTCCAAGTTATCTGTTTAAATAAATAAAAAAACACATTAAGTATGGTGGGGATTTTGTTTTGGGTTTTTTCCTTTTTCCCCTCTTAACACAAACTAAGGATCCTCTTGATATGCTAACGAAACTGTGAAAAATCTGTGCTCACAGAAAGACATTGCAATATTCACCACACACCACACTGTCAGTAGCCTGAGGACACTCTGCCAAAAGCCAGATGACCTTTGCAGCAATACAGAAGAGCAGATAACATAGGTAAATACAGCATTTGTGCTGCCTGACTGGCCTGTAAACACTAGCAGTTCCCCATGCCCTAGCGACACACTGAGCCAGGCAGCCATGGGCTGGATGGATGAGAAACAAACTGATCTGTCCTTTCCTTTGCAACTCTCCAGCTCTGCAGGCTTTCTATTAAACTGGCATCTTCCACCAGTGCTGTATCTGCAAGTTAAAAAAAGAACAATAAATACTCAGTGATCAGTGAGCTCAAAGGACAATTTAGTATCAGCTACAAGCTCATTGCCTGGCACTGATCATCCCCTGGCTAAGCACTCACGAGGAAGATAGCAGCTGTACTCTGCTCCTCTGGAAGCCTCTGGGATATTCACTGCAGTGGTTCCCAAGTGACACGTACACACCCACTCCTCTCATGAGAGGCAGCACATACATTAATAGTTTTGGAGTTGTGTTGCTTGACTTCTTAGTGAACCTGGATGATGTTTCCCCCTCCTTCTTCCCATTTCCCACTTAATCTCAGAAGATGCAGTTCAAGGATGCTAAATATGCATATCTTCGTCATCAGAATACCACATATGGAAGACCCGTAAATATATGTGATGGTGTGATAGACAGTGGAGAAGATCTATGTCCACAAAAATAAAAACCAAAATAAACAACACCCTCCCCAAAAAACCTCAAGCAAACCAGAAAACCCCAAGCAACAAAAAGAAACAGCTCTTTCTCAGAGGAGAAAGTAATCTGTAATCTAAACTGCATAATGCAGGATACAGGAATGAGAGTATTCAAGATGGCAGAATATAGACACAAATCACATGTATTCCTGTTATTGCAGCACGTTCCTGCCAGCTCCTTTCTAATAAATGAGAAGGTACAAGTGTAGGCTTGGCCTAAGGGAAAAGAGATTCTCAAGAGAGGGTTTTAAGGAGCAGCGTGCTGCCAGGCCAGGCCATCCAAATTTAGGTGGCAGCAATGGACAAGCGGCTATGGGAGACTGACACAGTAGAAAGAACAAGATGTCTTTAAGATGTGTCTGCATTCATTGCTTTTAGTCCAAGCCTCATACAGGCACACTCACAGCAGATCTGTGAGGGTCATGCAGGTCTGATTCAGCACTGGTTTTGCACATGAACAGTGGCAAACATCTTTGACTAAAGAAGGCAGCAGCAGAGCTCCAGGCATGGCATGCTTTCCACCGTTTGTCAACATAAAAATAGCCTGTTTGTGATCAGCAGCCAAGAATAGCTTGGCAGCTGGCATGGAAATGACACTAGACTCGCCTGAGATAGAAGAGCATAGATTTGCAACATCAAATCAGTCTTTTTATCTCCCAAGTTCATTATGTTCTGCTTCCAGGTCCTACTGCACTAATTCCATGCATTTGGGTGAATTGCTGTTTTCACATTTTGCGAGTCTGCAGTAATTTCTGCTTTATTTTAAGGGGGGAGGCCTCAACTTGGACCATCCCTTTTCACAGATTGTCTACGTATCCAGAAAGGCTCCCTACCACCTTCCACTCTTGCTCAGCTACCAACCATGTATCTTTCCAAGGAAACCTCTGTGGAAAGTTGTTTTAGCACACAACTTTGCTTTTGTCTATAACTGGAAATTTTCTGTTTGCAACAACACAGGTAGGGCTACTGTCAGCACCATCACTGAGCACTGGAGCTGTATTATCCTCCAGTGACAGACATAGAAACCTGTACACAAGTCCAGGAACAAAATCCACCAAAATAAAAAACCCACACATCCACCCCCAATTTTAAAAAGATCTGCAAAAGCAGTCCATCGGGCTATTTTGCTAGTAGCTGGCTGATACATATGATTTGCTCATTTCATAGTGACCTATGACATCACTTGAGGGAATTTATGGCAATCTGTGAATTATATTTATGAATTCATGCATTAGATCTCTCAAGAAATACAGTGAATAAAATTTTTATACTCATAAAGAACTGTTCAACTTTGTGAAGAGTTTTGAACAGTGCTGTTTGGAGTTTCATTCTTTACCTTGCTTGTACTTTACCAGAAACAGCTGACTGCACTTTGGACATTGCTTTGCAGTACACTATCCATGCTGTAAAAGCAAAAGCATTTCAGTGCTCTAGGATGTACCAGCCATTTCAAACCACAGGAATAAATATCCTCACAATTTACTGTTTCTCTACGACAGGAAGAGCCTAAAGTACCTACATTGTCATGACTCAGCATGGCTCCTTTTGGCTTCCCAGTGGTTCCAGAGGTGTATATCAGAACACAGCACTGATTTGGCTTCTGGGAGTTAATAATGTCATCCAGAGTACCGTCAGAGATGTCACCTCCCAACTCCAGAAACTCTTCCATCTAGAACATGGAACAGAAAATACAGGATACCAAATGGCTTCTTACAAATTGATACACTACTGCATCTTTCCTGTCTCAAAAATGTTAGGACATTTCAGTGCCTTGTTCTGAACACGTGTCCAAGGCAAGTTTCCCCAGACCCTGGCTATGGAAGAAATATGGTGAATCTATCTTAGAGCTTAATTGTAAACAGACTATCTAAAATTGTGCTGCCATGAGTCTTTTCAATGCCTAAGAAGAAATATTAATATTGTTCCTCCTCCAACGCGGATACTATGGATAAATCATGGAGGCTAAAACTCTGTTACACTCTCACACTGTTAAGAATGAGTTTAATCATTATTTAAAGGAATCTGTATGCATAATTTTTAAGAGTAGACTTGTGAGAGCTCATCTATAATTCATTGTACACTATATAAATATAACTATAAAGCAATTGAATGGAAGCTTCTTTGCAAAAGCATCATTATCTAGATGTGTGAATGTTTGCCCAAATTATGTGCTCTTTTATAGGAAACAGCATATGACGCTGGTCACAACTTCCATTCAAATTTAGCTCCTTCTAGAGTGAGATAAAACTTTTATGACACTGGGATTTTGTGCCACACAAATTGGCCTAGAAGAACCCTGAACCTGCTCCTCGGTATTATATGGGTTGCTCCTTGACACTTTGATTGCACACCCCTGATGTGCTGTTAAGTGTAACATTGATTGCAATGCAATCAATTGCAATTGGAAACCAGAGTATCACAGTATTTTTAAAGAAAATTGATAACCAAACTGTCAGTTTCCCATTGAAATCACATGATCCATACTGTGCTACAGAAGTGTGTTTTTTAAATGCAAGGTGTAGCACCTTCATTTTTCAGCGATTTCTTGGAGCTATATACCTAAGACCACAAAGCAGTAATGGAGATGATGAAAAAAACAGAGGTAAAAAAGGAGAGCCTCTGCTTGAGGGTAGTCCATTTTTTCTTTCAGCCTTCTGGCACTGCCATTGGGCTAGTAAGATTACAATAGCCTCTGGGACACCTTAACCTCACTTTCTTGGGTGGCAAGGCTGCCCTAGGATTATTCATCAGTTTTATACTTTCTTCCAACAAACCACACCTCTGAAGAGAGAGGCACTGCACAGCTCTGTAGCGAGTCACGAATTTGTCACATTCTATCCCTTCCCACAGGTTGTGGCTGCATCAATTTCACAAGCTCCTGGTGGTGTGAAGGATGTAACTGTATGTCACTAAGCAGTTGTTCCTGCTTTCGTGACCTTACTGCATTCTCACAGTTGAATGCATTGATGACTGAGAATCTGTTGCCCAAGCTTTGTTTACTGAGCAGCACCTGCAGCAGGTGGTGTTGGCATTCCAGCCAGTGTGGAAGGTATAGAAACAGTCACATCACACTCCTGACATTGCATTTGCCTTCTGGAAACAGCACTGCTCAGCCAGCTCTGCCCCTGTCACTGCTCATTACACGGCACAAATCCCTTTCATCCGATGCCACGTGGGCTGGTGGTTTGTTCTGCATCACAACTCAGCAATAATCATTTCCACCTTTGGTGATCTGATCTCTAATTTTTCCATTAGATGACATAAACTGTGGCAACTGTCAGACACTCACAGCTACCCTGCTCCTCTGACAAAATGTCCAACATGACACCTGAACACTGAACCAGTGTTTCAAAATACAGCAGTTCTCACACATTCAGATTTCAGTAAGTGCGAGTTGTTCAAGAATTAAATGCTAGCCTCTAATATTTTAAAATAGTAAGATCATCTTTATATTAAAATTTTTATTGTACAAGACATAAGGCATGCTCTATACCAATATGTACAGTATTGGAACAGTAACAGTTTATTATTAAGTTATATGCAAGACCAAAAAAAAAAAAAGCACAGAAGACTTTTTTCTTGTCAGATTATCAGAATTGCAAGTATTTAAAAGTATTTCTATGCTGTTCACTCTTCATTAGTTTTTAATATACTCAATACATTATATTTCTCTTCAATATGTTTTTTTCCACAGTTGATGATCTGTAGTCCAGTTAAAATACTGGATTAAAAAAAATTACCGAATTTACAGGCACCAGGGAACAATGTTTTTAACAATTTGAGAATACACATTCCCATATAAAACCTACAGGTGTTCTAATAACCCAGTGAAGTTAAAGATCGTGAAGACCCAAGACAGACAGTAAAGCAAGGTATCTTTTTTCTTAAATGTGAAGTATCAAAGGTAAATTAAACAGAAAAATCTGATAAACCTTTTGAATGTGTTTGCTGGAACACAGCAATGCATTCTAAATGGTAGATAATCACAGTAGAAATTTATCAAATAAATAATACCCTGTGTATTAATTGGTAATACACAGGTATTACCCCATGAATTATTTGGTTATGCCTCTGTTCTAGTATTCACTCACCGTGTACAAATTCGGATGTCTCTCTGCAATGGAGTCCTTATATAGCACCACAGCCTTCAAGTGTGGCAAGCGATTCCAGATCTGTTGCATTTTGTAAAACAAAGTTATTATTTATTATTCATGTCTTGTGTGGGCTTTTATCCACTCTAATGCTGCCAAAACTGTAATGGCTTGACAGGCACAAAAACCTCCATTTCCCTCCTCCTCCAAATACTCTCCCCTAAACTCATCACCAAGTAGCTCTGCTAGAGGCGGGTTGAAGAGGAGGGAACTACATCGTCTACACAGACTGCACAGTCTGCTCCAGGAAATCTGGTTTCTGTCTAAACATTTAAAAAATGAAAAATACACCAGAAGTGGCTCCTCAGCACCCTTTCTCATAAGGCACAAAAGGGCATGTAAAGGAACAGTGCAGGTCAAGCTAGAAGTTGACCCTGGCCTGTAATTACCAACAGAGATAAAGTCCCTCAGCAAAAACTGATGTTCAAGTGCTAAAAAAAGTTCTACTTCCTTAAGGAAAAAAGCAAAGGAAGCTGTATGCTCATTGTAAGGATAAATAAAAATACAAAGCTGCAGGCTTACAGGCAGACAGCAAAGGGTTGTGTGCTTTGTGTGGCCTGCAGGAAGCATTGATTTCACTGAATTCTATGGGATCCCATGCCTCACAGATGTCTTTCAATTAATCACATTTTGAACTGAATTTTGCCAATACAAAAGTAGTGGCTAGATGATAGTCAGTATGTACGTATTATTAGAAGGATAGCAATTGAGATGTTATTATTTCAGTCTTGGGTTCCAGAAAAAAAGTTTCAAAAATACCCTCTGCTGGATAAAGCAGTGCTGACCAGAGCTCTCCTATTCCATGTAATGTGTGTGAACCAAACTCCTCGAGTTGTTCCATTTGGACTCTTCTCTCCATGTTCACAACAGCATAGCCTGGTATTGTGTCAATGGCACTGCAAGAAGGCTTGTCTGACTGTGTGTTTTTTTAGAATACTTACAAAAATCTCTCTTCCTCCATATTGCATATAAAACACAACTACAAAATACAAAGTAATTAATTAACAAATTATATAAAATACATTTGAAAAAAACCACTGCATATTTTCTCTCTTGCAGGTTTTGGCAGAAAGCTCCATCACGGGGGGCCCTTCTGCTTCAGCAAATGGTGCCATTTGGTGCAAGCATGAGTCCACAGGCCTCCCTCAGTATCTGACAGACAGACAAGCCCTTCCCAAGAGCTGCCTGCGCTCCTCTCCCAAGTCACCTTGCCATCAAATTGGTCTTTCCATGTGGCACTGGTGCTGAAAGGCAGACCCAGCTGCCCGAGTTCTGTCAAAATCCAGACTGTTCACTTAAGGAAGCTCCTGCTTTCTCACTAAGGTCTGTCTCATGTTAACCATGATGCTACCAAAGGGCAGTAAACTCAAGAGTCTTAATGGCTGATATTACAAGCAGGAAAAATACCGTGGAAAGAGGAAATTCTGAACACTGACATCCTTAATATTTAAATGGCAGATCTTTACAAACCTGCATCAATATAATCTCTTCCAATCAAGTGGACTGTGTTTTTCCAAACAGAATCAGGTGGTGACAGTAAAAACATGGGATAAAAATGTGGCTTTTTTCAGGTAAGCCTGCAGTGAACCATCCAATGAGCTCTCTGCTGGAGCCACAGACACTGCAGAGGGTCAGAGCCACCCACGAGCTCCAACACCAGATGCCAGATTTCTGAGTTACAACACACACTTCACAAAGAAAGGTTTCATGATACAGAGAGTGTACATAGTATTTGAGACCAATACAGCATCAAGAAATGAAAAATTGTGGCTTTTCAGTAATCATTCGGCTACCTTGTACCTGCATTATCTTGTCCAGCTGTTTCTGATTTTCCACAACCATGATATCAGTCTTGCTGTCATGAGCAATGTAGTGACAGGCCTCTGGAGAATTGGTTGTATATATTCCTGTGACAATTCCCCTGCATCAAAAAAATTAAATATATAAGAACATACATTTATATGGATACACGCACATACACATGTATATAGTATCAAAAGAGAATAATAATCAAAGAGCAGATGAAACCTGAAGGGGTACGAAGATGTGGAAGCAAACAGCAGGACAGCTCTAATGTTTGTTTCACATATTTAGATACACATGAATCTCTGATTTATGCACATTGCAAAAACTAATCTCTAAACTATTAAGTAGGAGATGCTGTAGGCTAGAACTCAGTGTTTTAACACACTTAAGGTTACACAGGAGCTAGCTAAGGAAGTTGTCAAAACATCCCCACTTATGTTCTCTTTTTGTTCAAGCTGTGCACAGATACCAATTTGGATTTCATTGGTACAGAACAGTTTAAGAAGTAAAATCCAAATTAACAGGAATCAGGACTGAAGAAATCAGGGTAGTTAATATTCATATGTTACTTCATCTGCTTGAATGTATCTTACTGTAGATATCATTAACATTATATTATTATCATTAATATAAAACCGTGGTTCTCATCTGTTTGCCACATCTTCCATTGATAAGATCCTGTACAACAGCTTCCGTGTGACTGCCATGGTTCAGCCCATGACAAACAGGTTCCATTTATGAGTGTCTGGACTCTTTGGGATATGAGACTCCAGCAGGTTGCTGAATGTGTCAATCAGAAGCAACACAACTTCCAAGATATAACACAAAATATTGACATGATACATTTCCAGACCTAGCAACACAGAAATCACCCTCAAAAATTAACCCCCTCAAAAAATCTTACCCAGCAAAGATAGCTCCAACAGCTGAGATGAACCATTCTGGAGAATTAAATCCAAGGATTGCTACACTATGGAATCGTTCAAGACCAAGCTTAAAAATAATATACATAAGGTTATATAATATAGGCCCGTGGGAGAGAAACATACACACAAATATAAACCATGGAAACTTTTGATTTATTATTACAGTATTGACAAGGCATGTGTAGCACATTTTGGTATCCATAACAAACTGGTATTTATCAGCAATTTTACAGGATGTGAATTTTCCACTACCTTCTCCTGTCCAGTTGAACTCTGCTGCACAGAAAGGCCCAAGACCCAGAATATTTTTATATGAACAAGAGCATAATGAGTACTAATATTACCCTATATTTAGAAGGTTTTAAAGATTGTCCTTATCTCACCAAATTCATGACAGTAGTTTTCCCCTATTTTCTTTTTTGATCTTAAGGCCTCATGCTGAGCTCTGCACCAATGTCCCAGAGACACAGTGCAACACAGCAGCTCCTCACTTGCAGTCGAGGTTCCCTGGCAGCAGTGTTATCTCTAACCAAAACTCATTTTCATCATTATCATTTCAATAAAGAATAAGACTGCTGATCTTCAAGTAATGCAAAAAACCTCTTATATATTGTGGAGGTTGGGGGTTTTTTTTGTTAATTTATTTTTGGGTTTTTTAAAGGAGACAAAAGTATTAAAGGCATTGGTTTTGTTTCCTGTGCCTACCTTCAAGAAGCTCTTGGCCGCTTTCCTAGAGAGGCAATAATATTCTGTAAAAGTTATTTTCTCCCATTTTCCATTCTTTTTGCTGGCCAAAGCATTAAGGGATCCATATTTTTCCAGGCTCTCCTTGAACATCTGATGAACTGTTATGGGGGTCTGCGGGCATGAGTTATCTATTCTCAGTCTGACTCTGCCATCAGCAAAAGAAGTCCACAGGGACTCTGGAAGGTAAAGCACCATTGTCAGAGTAATGTGTAATTGAAAAATACCATGTGACTGTGTACCAGAATACAAGAGGATTGAATAAAGACCACAGGACTAAGCACAACTCCAGCACTTCCCAGCTCTTGAGAAAAAGGCTTCCCAATTTTCTTACTATTAAATATACCATGTAGAAAGAGAAATCTTTATTTCTTATACTTTGTTCTGCATCTTGAATAAAAGTGCCACAAAGAACTATGTCGATGATCTGTGTGTTGTAGGCACATCCCCAGTTCCAGAACAATCTGTTTGCCTGTGCTCAGCTCTGCACTCCCCCTTGTGCCAAGGGAGTCGCTGGTGAATCAGAAGGCTAAAGAGATCCAAAAGATATGACACCTCCACCCCTGCTCAGTATCCAAGCTCCTTTTGCATGTTACAACTCTTCTCTCCCTCCTGCCCCTCCAGCTATTCTCCCTCATCCTGTCCCTGTTCCTCACTACTTCCCACGGTTTTTCCCGTAGTCATCTGCCCCCTGTTCTAATTTGTCCATTCCACTAACTCCTGTCTCACCCTGGTCCATGGTTCCATTTTTCATCTTCTGCTCTTGTCTTCCTCACCCTATCTTTATACCATCCACTTTTTTCTCCCTGTATTTTTTTCTCCCCTTCTTTGACAGGACAAAGATGCAGAGCACCAACAAATGTCACTTGGCTCTCACCACAGGTACCAAGGACTGGGACAGTCCCTGGCATTCACAAGAAACATCTGCCTCAAAGACTCTCCTTGGTTCTTCAAACTCTGCAATGAATACGCTCCTTAGAGGATCTAGGATAAGTTGGCAAAATTCAGGTGAATTCTCACAAGGAAAGCACAAATCCTGCCATGACTCTCCTGTCAAACCGTTCTCATACTTATGAACAAAACATTACAAGAACATTTTAAGAACATCTTTTTCCTTAGATTTACTTTCACAAATGAAGCAATATTTTTAGCATAGGAATAAAAAATGGATATATTCTACAGTGATCTGGTGAAAAAAACAGACTAAAGTGCTTAGGTTTGTCAGAATGAAGAGTAACAGAAAGCAGTACTTTGTGCAATTCCTTATACAAGTTAATAAGCCTAATTGTATTTTACTACACCTATGGAAAGCAAAAACCATAAAGCAAGCTCAGTTAGTATCTGTGCTGGTTCTTGCCACCTCAGTGGCTGAAAAAGAGTAGTTTGGGAGTGTTCAAAACTACAACATCCCACTCCAATGCTATTCTAGTTGCTTCAGAGGTCTTGGGAACTGCTTCTCTGAGCACTTGTGGCAATACAGGAACACATCAGCCGTAGCTGGATCCACACCAGTGCTCTAGAACACACTTCCAGCCTCCCTCGAGTCAGGCTTCCAGGCTGCACCAAGAGCCAGCGGCACAGCAGATTACTGCAAGCTCACAAACATTTTGTTCCATTCCTGCTCCTGGCTGGCAGATTTGCACTGTTGTCTTGACAAATAGAAGGTGCTAATGACAACAATAAGGACAGATAAAGCTGATTCATCTCCATGCACCTTCATTTTTTCATGTGTAATTTGCACACAATGATTTTCAAAACATAGGGGTGGAGCTGTGCTTAGGTCAGTGGAGAAAGGGCATCATAAATCCAGACAGTTTAGAAACAAATAGCTCTGAAGGAGTTTAGGTAATAGACAGACTTTATCAAAGTGTAAGCAGTAGCACCCAATAAATATTTTATGAGTTGAGAAGGTAAAGGAGCTGTTTCTGCACTTAACCCCAATGCAGGTGTGAAAAGGATAGAGGCAAGGCCTGTCAGTGATAGAATCTATTGTTAATCCAAATGTTTATTGTCGGCAGCGACATACCAAAGACCATGAAAAACTCTATATGTAGATGTTCTGGCTTCTAAAACAAAGGGATTGCAGGTGTGCTTGGACACAGGTAGGCGACTGCTCTGTTAAAAAGAAATCATACCATACAGAGCTAAAATACAACATTCTGGTCCATGTATTAAAAACGTTCCTGAACAAAGAGTACCTCTCTTGAAGGAAACTGAAAATATTAGCAACATTCCTACAGTAACATTACAGAAGTTTCATTAATAGGGTTGTTATAAATGAATTAGCCAATTTGATAATTAAAAGGAATTTATTCCATGATCAAAATAAAATCGTACAAGCCATAAGCAAAGTCTAACAGCACTGGGCCGGCATTCAGCGCTGGGTGAACCACTTATGAAATTTCCCTCTTGCTCCAAAACCCCACGGTTCACAAATGCTGCCTTTTTGGGGTTCCTTCTTATACTTTTCTGGGGCCTTGCAGGGTGCGAAGTTGATCTTATCTTTTAGCATATTCGTGTAGTTCTTCTTTCTTGTTGCCAATCTGGTCTCCCGGAATTGGGATTGCATATCCATCCTGCATCATCTTGTTACTGGAATTCTGTTGGGGAATAAACATCCTGGCGATGAATATTATCTTATGCATATCGAATGCACATGGTTTTTGCATATAGGAGACATATTGCTGCGATTTTTGCCAGACGAGAAGATCCTCTGGAATAAACATCTTCGGAGACAGCTTTATCTTGCTTGTTTGAACACTTCTCTTTTGACTACCTTATGCAAATTGCTTTTTTGCTGTCATTGGCCCTTGGTTACAAGAATGCTGTGGTTTTTAATTTTTCTGCACGAATTATTCTATACTGTGTGGAAGGCTAGGGAAAAGGCGTTCGGAAGATTACGTGCTGTTATGGGACAGGGTAGAACTCCCCCTTAACACCCACTTGTTAGAATAGCCAATGTTCTTTGATGGTGGTAGGTCTATGTACTATTCATGACAGGGTCTTTTCACTTCAGATGTTGTCATGTTTGAAAGACGGATATCTGAATAATTCAAATCCCTTCCCTCCAAATTATTATAATTTAGGAAAAAAATAATTAAAGGGGGCTTTTTTCATGCAGAGTTATGGGAATAGGAAATAACAGTTCTTTACTAGCGTGTTATCAAAGCCAACAAAAAATAACAGCTACAGCATTAATAACAAGACAGTACCAAGAACCTTGAGGGCCTTGCTTCCCAAAATCCAGGACAGTTTGGGCTCGGTGGTCTTGGTGGGTCCTGCACGGAGCTGGAAACAGTGTAATGTCACAGGCTGGTAGCTGGAAGGGCAGGATGTCCAGGCAGGGCAGGGGGCCGGGTGTCCCGGCAGGGCAGGAGGGAAAAATGCAGAGTCACACTGTAGCAAAAAAGAGCAGTGCCGAAGAAAAGGGTTGCGGGGCAGGGCCGGCTCCGCTCCAGCAGGGCAGGAGGAGGTGAGCTCAGAATTCCTGGACACCCGAACAGAGATGGTAGATTTTTCAGGATTGGTCGTTTCTGGTGACAGTCGAACTCCTCCCACAGTAAGCAAAACAGTCTGGCCGTGTCCTGTCAGATGAGTGCCCAGAGAGCAAGACAGTGAAGCTTCCTCCAGCTCTTGTCTTTTACCTGCGCCCCCTGAAACTACCATTATCTCCCCCTCCCAGAGCAACTCTTTGTTTTGGTCAAGCACCCTTAAGTACCAAGCACTTTGTCTCCCAGTAGCCATGGGGAAAACAAATACCTTAAGCAAAAAAAAAAAAAAAGGAAAAAACCCAACAGATGTGCAGCAGATAACAGCACAGCTCCCAGAGAATAATGTAAATCAACCAAATCCTTGAAATATCTATACATAAAAACCAAAAATGCAGGTTTTTCTGGTGTTAAAAAGGCATCTTTGATTCATATCAAAGACAACAGAACCCTTTTCAGAGACTCTGTGCATCACCTTAACAATACTCAAGATACAGCACAAACACATATAAACCTGAATGCTCATTCAGTGTTTGCTTTTGCATGTATTTGCAGCTAGAACTTAAATCTCAAAACAGTTCTGAAATCTTGATAAGCAAAAGAATTCTAAAAATCTAATTAGTCTGTCCCCAGAGTGAGTAAAAACAATGGAACATGAACAATAAATTCCTCTGTCAGTTTGCAGAGGGATTTTGAGCAGAGGGCTCATTCTTTGTAGAAAATGCCTGGGAAGGAATGCCTGGCTAAATACTAAATTCATCATTTATAAACACTGGAAGAAGCAAAACAGGTGTTCTGACTCAGTAGCACCTGAAAGTTAAACTGCAATGTCCAGGCTGGAAATCAACTCAATGCCTCTGGAAACCAAAGTGGAGATCAGAATAAAACCCCTCAATATACACTATTAGCATTGGCATGTTATACAATTGTAGCTTCACAGAGTACAAGGAAAAAAAGCAGCACTCCAGCTCAAAGCACTTGATGCCACCGAAAGTTTTCTGTATGCAAGCAAAGAGTAGTTGTTCCTTTTCCTCTTTCTTCCACTAACTCCTGCTATCTGCATTATACTTCATACACAAAATGCTTTTTCATCCACTACTATGTGACCTTGGCTCATGTCCTTCATATGAATTCTGAAGGTCATAGATGTTGCAAAAAGATTTCTGCTTAAAGAAGGCTATATTGTCAGATAAAACAAAAATAGCAGAGATTTTATTCAGGTAACAAAATCTGGACTGTCACTGTTTGAGCTCTGGAAGGACTTTTTTTTTCCCTATGTCATTCTCCTCCAAGGCCAAAAAGCTCCATAATCAGACTTTATTTTCCATGTTTCACTGTCTTCCCTGTTGAAGGAAGAGACAGCTTGGGGTACTCTCATTCACAAGTTATAACAGGATGAGTGTACTGCAGCCTGTCTTGAGAACTGTTCTAGGAAAAGCTGATCTAAATATCTGGGATTTTAGGTGGGCAGTTTTCCCACTAAGATGGAAACTAATGTGTAAATTTTCAGCTTTACAGGTGGAAAAAAGTAGTTAAAAACCAGTTAAAAGAGGCACTTGCAGTTTTCAGCTGGTCTTTTACAATACAATCCTAAACTGTTTACATGTTACTGTGTTATAAAATTACATTTATTACTCAAATATTTTCTACCAAGTTTGAAATGATACACCACATAGAACACATTACACATTTTGAATTTTTTAATAGCCAGTTTATTCCTTCCACCATGTACAATGGGAAGTTCTTACATGGGACAAGCCCAGTGTGAAGGTTTTACGCTTGCTGAATTTTGTTCACTAAACGTGATATAGGATTTTGGGATAAAAAGGCAAAACAAGCTCAACTTAAAGGTAGCAGATAGTTTATTAACACAAACTAAAGGAAAAAAAGGAAGTAAAAAACAAGAAAAAAAAATGAAGACCTTTAAACCAACCCTTTCGGCCCCCACAAACTGTCCACCCTTCCACACAACATAGAGATAACCAGGATTTTCAGTCAGTTGCAACCATAAACATAATCTTATATTACTTGGGAGAGGAGTCCCTCTGGAATTTTCATAGAGA
>VZSR01003797.1:1500848-1515473 GCA_013398615.1 Brachypodius melanocephalos | reverse complement strand
GTAGGATTTAGCATAGGTGAATAAACCTATTTACAATCTTCAGGAAAGAGCAGGGGTACAGCCCAATTTATTTAAAAGGCTCAAAATACTGAGCAACAAAATATCAGGAAAGCCATCTAACTAATTAACCAGAGCAAGATGTAACACACAACGTGGGGCAGGTTGCAGCAGTATGCTTACCAAGCCCTTACAGAGGCGAATTGATGGATTTGACAGAGCAGCGAGAGAAAGCGGCACCTACTGAGGCGCCGGCCATGAGGGCCCCCTCAGGCGAATCCCCGCACCTCAGGAGAGACGCCCCCTCCTACCGGGCCCACGGTATTTGAGACCCGTCTAAAGCTGACACAGGTGGAAGCTTTCTAAACTAGACTGAACAGATGGTTTCCACAATACAAAGATGTAAAATGCGGGGTGGTTTTTTATATTTTTAACTCCATAGAATAGCCTCATTTTAACCTTAATGAAAAGCTCACCTAAATCTCCCATATAATAAAGTTATTACTTTGGAACCTTTATTGAGAAACGGTATTACAGATAAATCTCAAAGCAATAAAGAAGATGCAAGAATAGACGTGAATTACCACATTAGCATAAATAATATTTTATAGCTCCCATTTGATGTCAGCCCCTCGGTACTCCATTGGCCGAGTACCAGTCTGTGTGAGCTGTACTCAGGGAATACCAGGCACATCCCCAGGAGCCTCAGCTGCAGACCCCGAGCAACTACAGCCACCCCACACAGCGCGGCATCCCGCTCTTTAAACGCTGACAGCCAAACCGGCCCGGCCCGAGGCTCCTCCCCCCGCGCGCACCGCCGGTGACGTCACGCGCCGCCTTTCTGGACCGTTCCAGCCCCGTGACGTCACGCGCCGCGTCATTCCAGAAGATTCGGCCGGAGCCGGTATAAAGCCCGCGGAAGAGGCGGGGCCGCCGGGACTGGCGAGCGGGCGGTGGCAGCGGTGGTGTTGTCTGCTGCGGAGGGGCTGCGTTGGTGAGCGCGGCCCGTGGGGCCTCGGCGCGGCGCCGGGCGGGGTAACGCGGGGGTAACCCGAGGGTAACGCGGCGCGTCCTCCCACAGGCACCCACCATGGTGAAGGAGACGGAGTACTACGACATCCTGCAAGTTAAGCCCAATGCCTCCTCCGAGGAGATCAAGCGCGCCTACCGCAAGCTGGCGCTGAAGTACCACCCCGACAAGAACCCCAGCGAGGGCGAGCGGGTACGCGGGGATAGGGGCCGGGGCTGGGAGCCGGGGCTGGGTCGAGGCCTGTGGGCTACCCACCCACCCACCGTGGGGCGGCTGCGCTCCCTGCGGCACCTGCGGCCGCTGCGGGAGGCAGGCCCCGTCCAGCCCTTCTGGATCCATCGCAGGCGCCGCCGGGCCTCGGGTTGGGCGGCCCTGCAGACAGAACCGGAGGCCGCTGCAGGGCCGCGGGTCCCCCATAAACAGGCCGTTGTTAAACCTAGCGTACACTCAGTCGTAGCTCAAATTCTGCTTTGCTCTGGAATCCTGAAGGCATGAAGGCTCCTCTACTTCCAGGTCTCTATTCAGACCTGTAAGCCTGACAGCAGGCCTCGCGGCCTAGCTGTGGCAAAGGGGATGTGGCATTTCTTCTTTTTGGATGTGGCGCGTACTAGTTTCACTGTAGTTACGGTGGAAGATTATTCTTAGGGGAGCTGGTCAAAACAGGCAAACCTGGCAGGATTTCTGGTGTGTCAGTGGTCACTGTGCTGTCAGGTGTTGAAAAGGCTGGTTAATAGATCCAGCTGCCAGCATCGTTGTGCTGGGTGGATTTGTGTTCCTGAACAGGATGGGTTTTCTTCAGAGAAAAGTGGTAATGCAGATGTCCAAGGTAACTATCCCCAGGGAATCACTGGGCTGCACATGGGTGGACTGCTTACAAGAGAACTATTTCACATGCTGTCAGCACAGACCCGCTTAGCTGCCTGTGTTGGCTTGGATGATGAGTACTACAACTGGAGAACTATGGAAAACATGAATGATGGGATTGTTTATCTAAAAGTTGGTCTGCTACTACGTTAATATAGGAATAGATGGTGCATACTTATGTCTATAGAACACTAATTTATAGAACTCAAATAGTAGCCTAGTCAAAGATAACCTTTTTTGCTTTTATTTTGGGCTTGCTGTTTTTTGCTTACACCACTTTACATGGCCATGAGTAAATGTAGTTTAAAATGGAAGCAGTCATTCCAGTAATAGCAAACACATTTGAAAATTCAGTTGGTTATCTTAGCATTAGGAATTTCTTCATAGCCATTTAAGAAAATTACTTAATTGTTTTGTTAAAATGGGTGTTTTGATTTGTATCTAAGTCGTTGTGTTTGTGATGAGTAAGCAACACCAGTGTCTGGTCACATAAATCTCTGTTGTAGCTGGATGTACCAGCTCAGCAGGCATGGAGGATCTCTGTGTAGCTCTAGGCTGATGAGCACTGTTGTGGCCATGAGCAGCTGGGCACCTGCAGGACTTCAGGGGTAGTGCCATATTCCTTCCTAAATGAATTTATTCGAGGTTATAATGGTTGTTGCAACTACCACAATCAACAAAATGTAGTTGGCATCTACTTGTAAGGTGAATGTGACTGAATTAAGCCCACTTAAAACATGGGAGGAGGGGGGAGAGGGAGGAAAAGGGTGGTTTTCATGGACAAAAGTGTACTATTATAGTCTGTTACCAGGGAGCTTCCTTTTGGAAACAACTGCTACAAGAGGGTGCTGTAGTGGCTCAATCTGTAGATGGAGTTGTATATGAGAGGGCTACTTTTCCTCTTGGTCGTAGTTGTTCAGAGCTTCTTTTTTCTTTTTAGTTTAAACTTATATCCCAGGCATATGAAGTTCTGTCGGACCCAAAGAAAAGGGACCTCTATGACCAGGGTGGGGAGCAGGCTATTAAAGAAGGAGGCCTGAGTGGCGGCAGCTTCTCTTCACCCATGGACATCTTTGACATGTTCTTTGGTGGTGGAGGCCGAATGAATAGAGAGAGAAGAGGTACACAGTTCTAAACAAGTTCTGGAAACTCTAACCATGCACTTAAGCATAAAACACCTGTGCTATGGTACTGCTGTTCTGCTGAGTGTACATAGTGTGGATATTACTTGTTGCAACAATAGAATAAGTAAACTGTGATTTTTCTAGTTACTCTAGCATTAAGATTCTAATAAAGTGGATAACATGGCTTAGCCATAGCCATTTTTCTGCTAAGTTCTGTTTATTTTTTGTTGGAGGGGGAATGGGTAGTCTGTAAGGGAGGGGGAAACATCAGTAAGTCAGCAGAGGTCTTAGACCTGTTTAAGTTATCTTCTTTCCAAATCTTTGCCTCACTTGCTCATATGCTTTTGGGCAACTTGCTTCAAAAGGACACCATCAACTTAAACTTCAGTAATTTTAAATGTCATGAAAATATTTGGGAGAAATTACATGAAACTGAGTACAGTGTGCTGCCAAAAGCACGGTATGATTTTTGTCTTTTCTATGCCCAGTGCCTGTTAAAGGAGCAAGTAGTAACTTGCTGTAAGATCACTGAAATTAGACTATGAAGTGGCATGGAAATTTATAGGCAGGCATAATAGCAACTTCTAAATTGACAGATCTGAAGCTGGTAGTGTCCTTGCATCTTGCTGTTTCAGTTAAGCTTATAAAATTAGGAGTAGGAGCAGGGATAGGGTGGCTTTGATGCTCTGCTTAATTACAGCTCAACTTTTATGTTTGGACGTAAATGGGTGGAGCTTAGTGGAAGCTGATGGAACGGCACATGCTTTTAAGGGGGCTGAGTTGTGTTCGAAGTTTGGAATTAATTTTGCATTTCTTCAGTGAGACTGTGCATGAACGTTTGTCTTTGTGAGAGCTGAACAAGTATTAATATTTCCTTTTTGTTTTTCTAAAGGCAAAAATGTGGTGCACCAGTTAGGTGTATCTCTTGAAGACCTATATAATGGTGTTACAAGGAAACTGGCACTGCAAAAGAATGTTATTTGTGCAAAGTGTGAAGGTAAAAAAAAACAAGTGGTGGTTTCAAAGCCCTCTTCAAGTTTTTTGTGTGTGTTTGTGTGGATTGTTGAGGGCTGAGAAAGAAGTCTGAAGGCTTTCTTACTTTTCTCTCTTGTTTTCTTTGCCTGATCCCTGAAAGTCTGCCAGGGTATTTCATTCTTTCTTATGCTTATCCAAGAATTGGTCTCTCAACCACAGTGTTACTAAGTGATCGTTCTAATCGCAAACTAAAACTCACTGTGAGTTGCAGTTAGGGGGTACCTAACTAAAATGATCTTCACACAGAACTTGGATGTAAA
The DNA here is from genome assembly GCA_013398615.1 of Brachypodius melanocephalos. Classification (NCBI taxonomy): domain Eukaryota; kingdom Metazoa; phylum Chordata; class Aves; order Passeriformes; family Pycnonotidae; genus Brachypodius; species Brachypodius melanocephalos. Next base: position 1,511,163 of record VZSR01003797.1, on the reverse strand, counting down.
TGTCTATTCTGCACAACTTCTTTAATTGCTGTGGGTGGAAGTCTAATTTTACAGCTATTAAGTACTCCCTAATGACTGGTCCTCTTTGAGGTGAATTTTAATAAGGTCTTGTATCTTAGTACTCTGTTAAATATTTAGTAAACAGATGCTTTTCCAAGTATTAATGGAATGTTTATGTCTTGAATTTGGTATGCTGACAGGTCCTTGGAAACCAGGATTTACTGGGGGGTGGGGCAGAGGATAATACAATAAGCTGTATAAGCATTTTGCTTGTAGAAACCTCCAGCTTGTGGGACATGTTTTGTGATGGCAACTAAATTCATGACTGAACTACTTTTAAGTTATCCTAAATATGCTCTAGAAGTCAGTGAGTTCCAACCTGACTACTGTGATTTTTTGAGACTGAGATCCAATTTAATTCTTTTATCAAAGGTTATGGTGGAAAGAGAGGGGCAGTTGAAAAGTGTCCTGTGTGTAAAGGAAGAGGGATGCAAGTTATCGTTCAGCAGATTGGACCTGGCATGGTGCAGCAAATCCAAACTGTGTGCCCAGAATGCAAAGGCCAAGGTGAAAGAATAAATCCGAAGGACAGGTGTGACAACTGCAATGGCTGTAAGGTTGTAAGAGAGAAAAAGATCATAGAAGTTCATGTTGATAAAGGTAAGAACTGTATATTTGTACTGGTTCCCTAATAATAATCTATAGTAGTCTATAGTTCTGCAGAGAATAAATGGGTTTCTTTTATTCAGGTATGAAAGATGGTCAGAAGATAGTATTTCATGGAGAAGGTGACCAGGAGCCTGATTTGGAGCCTGGTGATGTCATAATTGTGCTTGATCAAAAGGATCACAGTGTCTTTCAGAGACGAGGGCATGACTTAATCACAAAAATGAGAATTCAACTCTCGGAGGCCTTATGTGGTTTCAGAAAGACAATTGAAACTCTGGACAACAGAGTTCTTGTCATATCTACTAGGCCAGGTAGGTCTTTTAAGAGTTCTAATAGTATGTAAACTATCAACTGCTTGCCTGTTAAATTGTACCTGGACTGGAGTTTTTGGGGGATATTGTTCTATTTGGGATTTTCTAACCAGATGATGGAACAGGTTCATGAGGCAGTCACTTAATTTTGTTGTTGTTGCTCTTTCTAAAACATCCAGAGTTATAGCTAAAGCTATCAAACACTTCTTAATAAATCTCAGTCCCAGCTGGTGGATAGCCGGGAAAATTAAAGCAGCAAAAATCTTAAATTCTACTAAATCATCTGTCCATTCAGCCTGAAGGCTGTGCCAAGCTGATTTCTCTTATAGCAGGGGAAATAGTCTAAATGGCCTTAGTTCTGTACAGCTTGGGTTTAGTTCTTTCCTGTGAATTGGTTACAATCTCCCTAAGGTGCTGTGAGAATATTGCTGGTGTACAGCCCTGCCTTGTGTGGCTGTGACACGCCTGTCGCATCACAGCAGCCCACTTACAGCTCTTGCCTCCATAGGTGAAGTGATAAAACATGGTGACCTAAAGTGTATTTACAACGAAGGGATGCCTGTCTACAAATCTCCAATGGACAAAGGCAGCCTGATTATACAATTTTTGGTAAGCTGCATGCTTTTCTGTATCCTCAGTACACTCGTGTTTGCATATGAATAATTACTCATTTAAAAAAAAAATCTGTAAAACTGTAGGTCCAGTTTCCAGAGCACTACTGGCTCCCGAGGGAGAAACTGTCTCTGCTGGAGGCTCTGCTTCCTTCACGAGAAGATGTTATGGTTACAGATGAGATGGATCAGGTAGACCTTGAAGATTTTGATCCAAATGAGCAAACCTACCGTAACAGTGCAGGAGAAGCATATGAAGAAGATGAGGAGGGTCCAAGAACAGGAGTACAATGTCAGACATCTTAAAGCAAGGTGGAGTGGGTATCATCTAAGATGTAAATTTTCACAATGAAAACTGCATGGCTGTAATAGCCACTGCTTGTGGGTTTTGTGTTCAGCAAATTGAGTTGCTGCGCTGTCAGTATCACCTTTTTGTAACTAATTTATATTGTGTTCTTGTAGTCTTTCTATATAAAGCAAATGTCATACAGCTGAGAACCAGCTGAGTTGGTATGCATTTTCTTTGCTGTGAAGGTTCTCAATTTATTTCACCTATGCTATTTCTATAAGACTTCAGCAATATCAATAGAGGCTAAGTAGAGTGTCTTATGTAAATACTTTCATACTGGAAATTTCATAGAGTAAAACATAGCAGAATAACTTCTAATAAATAGTACTTCACCTTTTCCAATGCTTCTCCTGTACTTTCTGAGCTACTCTAGAACCCCCTTTATTTAAACAAGTTCTAAGATCAGACTCCTCTCATCTAGTGTAGACTATTCTCAATATTCAACTTTGTGTTAGCTGCACCACTCCTACCTGTCTCATTTTGTATTTCAGAAGCATTTTGTGCATGTCTTCCTGTCTGCCTCACAGCCCTCTTCCTATGTTGCGGGTTTACTGTAGCATTCCTTAAGCTGCCTCTCTGTCTGTCTGACCTAAGGTTACAAGTTCTCTAATGTGTTACATAGAAGCAAATACTTCCAAATAAAAGTTTGACCTTTTCAGAAGCTCAAGCTTTGTATTTCAGCCTTCCCTAGAAAGGGTTTTTACTTCTTCCTAGGCATTGTATACTTGTGCCTTAACTAAAATGAATAAACCAAAACCACCTGCATTGGGTATACTGCGGCTATTTTATAACATACATGATACCACAGTACAGTGATCCCATTAAAGCTTTTTCCCCTTTTACCTATTTTCTGGTAGTGTTTAAGTCAGGGTTAGAAACAAGTGGTCCCCTCTAGTGAAATTAAACTGTGATGAATTATCTCTGTCCTTGTACTACACAACTGTTGAAACAGGTGTTCAGCTTAAGTGATCCTCTTGCACTCACTGGTCCAGCATTAGGACGAGCCGAGGCTGTCATTTCCCACATCTATAACACAGCCTCAGTCCTTTTCCTTCTGCTAAAATAAGCTGCTGTGACACTTAGCCCCTGCCTTCCAGAGCTGGAAAGCTCTGGTCTATTTATGTTTAAAGGCAGGGATGATTAACTGAGCAGTTACTTCACCCATGACTACATATTTCCAAAAATATTTTTTTCCAAGAATTAGACACAAGGACTTGAAACTGTAGCTTTTATTTTTAAAAAGTAGGACTTTATCTCATGCTAAACAAAATCAAAATTAGAGATATATCTGGTTTTATAGATCTGTATGAAATGCTTTTATCATATTAAAAAATTACATAATACAGTAGCAGTCCCTTGAAACTGCTGCAAGAGATTTCCTGAAGCCTTTGAGTCAAGATGCTTAAACTGGACAGTCATAAATATGAATTTCTTGGTCATCACCAACAGACACAATTTTGGACCCACTTCCATTGTACTTCACTCCCCAAACCTGTAAATAAGACATATGCAAGGTTATCAAGAGAGGACAAAGAAAAAATAATCTTTGTGGCAGTCATATTTATCACAAGCACTAGAGAAAGGATTATTGAAAAGTCACCTGATGAGAACTGGTGCAGTTCAGACTTCTGCTTCAACAGCAGCTAAGGCTGCCGAACCAGAGCAGGACACTGCCCTCTAGCAGCCCGACGAGTCCCTACCGCCACTCCCACTGATAGCTAGAGATACTTTATCAGCGCTGAAGAGTACTTGCCTCAGTTTGCATAAATAACGCAAGCATCCTCTCTCTTGCCCATCCTGCAGCCCCTTCTGAAAATAGTATTTTACAGTGCAGGAAAGCAAGAGAGGAAGTATTTGTCATGCAGACTGACACATTAGGACAGACTGAAGAATGACCTGGTTTGTCCTTGAGCTCTTTCAGAGAACCATTGACCTACCAGTGCAAAACTTAAAAAAATTCAGGGCAGGCCTCTGATTTAAGACAGTTTCACAAACTCTTAAGTGACACCCATCTCTATCAGAGTGACATCAGGAAGGGAGAAGGCTATCCAGCACATTGATGTGAAATGCAGAATGGGTGTGCTGACAACAGTATTTTGGGCGCTCTTGTATGCTATTTTGCATTTGTACCCTAACCCAGCATTCCCAGTAAATGAAACATCTCTGCTTGCCACAGATTGAACAAGATTATACTCAACAGCTGAAACACCAGGGCAAATCAAATCCTACTTGGTACTTAAATATTAATACCCCCATAGCTACAGATAACTGAAAAGAAGGTTACCAGCAAGAAAGTACTATGGAAGAAAACATTCAAATAAAATCTGGAAGAATATCTTTTGTTTCTTGCTCAGTGATCCATTAAAATATAACATTGTTCTATTTATCACCTGACATTTGGACAAAGAATAAATGGGTACATACCTAACTCTTTTCCTCACAGGTAGCTATCACTGAGCAGTAAATTTAAAACCCACAGTATTACAGACACTGAAGGAGGAAAAACTGCCAAGTTTCCAGGCTGCTTTCAAGCAACTGTTTAGGTAATTCCATCCTTTTAAATAAGTATTTCCAACTTTATACATGCACGTGCTGTGTAAGTCACAGAAATAACTAAGAGTAGGGACAAAGGTAGCAAATAGTCTGGTGAGACTTTGGCCACTCAGGATTGCCTTTATTTGGGCCTGAAAAATGTTAGTTAATTGGAAGAGATCAGCCCTAGAGAGCACTAGGTCAATATTGAGTACTAAATAACCACAACTTCTGGAATTTCATCATAGCAAGCTAAAGGTGCATTACTGCAAGCCTGGAGCTGCAGCACCAAGGTGAAGCAAAAATGTGCACAACTACACAAGCTCTCCTGGGAACATGGTGACTTGGAAATAGCAGCCATACCTGATCTTGGTGGTCAAAGAAAGTATGGACACAGGTTCTTGTTCCAGCATCCCAGACTTTTACACTTTTATCAGATGAGCTGAAAGAAAAATAAAACTGATCAATGTTTAAATTAATAGATTAACTAAAGTTTAATGCAAACATTAAAGGGTCTCATATGGTAGACATAAGAAACCCTCTTTCACCCATCAAATACAGGGATGAAGTAGTAAAGGACTGCATCTTCTGCCACGTTTTATTAAATTTACTGTTTCAACATCAAAGGAAATTCCTGTTACATATACTTGGTCCCCCAGCTGCTTCAGCTGTTTTAAGAATTAATACTAAAGTTCAAGGAGACTAATGTAACTACTAGTTTAGGTTGTAATTCTTAATTCGACAGCAATTTTTCAGCTGTTTAGACTTAATTTGCCCTTCACTTAGGTTAGGTGTTTTTCACTTGTCAGGAACTACACTGCAGTGGGATGACTTTGTAAAATGCTCTCATTATAGCTGGCATCATGACACAGATTGGCTTGAGCCTTTAAATTTTATGTTACTTCATTGCAGATCCCACTGCAATTTGTACACATTTCATTCTTATGATCCATCTCCCCTTAAAAAATCATATTTTTTTCAGTAATCATAAACAATTAAAAATCCTCAATACCTGGAAACAAAATGTGTATCATCAGGACAAAATGCTACATTTAAAACCCAGGATCCGTGACCACTTAATGTACCAGCCAAGTTTGCATGTTGCCTGTGGAAAGAACACATTAACATTTGCTTTGTGAATTCCAGGGAAAAAGCAACAGGAATATACTCTAGCTAGTGCAGTCAAGAATGGTTCAGTGGAAGGTGACTTCTGGACATTTGTCCATCCAAGCTGATCTGGTATTAGAGCAGATTCTGGTTTTCCATTACAAGTAGTCAACATAAAAACAAGTCAGTAAGAAGATACACTGGAGGACAAATAGTTTCACCAAAGCCAAAGCAATGCAGGTTTAGGGGGTGAAACCACTGGAGCAGGGCCCTTTCCTCCCCAGGGTCTTCTAAGGTACTGCAAGATGCAACAGAAATAGGTCATAAATATAATTTCTTGCGTACAGAACAGATGTTCAGGAAGCGTGAACACAAGCTCACAGGACAGATACACAGAAGAATTAGCTTATTGCCTACAGGTAAATATGAGGAAAGTAATTAGTTTTCAAGTTACAGCTTTCTTCTACCTCCACACTTTTAAAAACTAAGAATCTAGTGTTTTATGATTTAAGATTAATTTTTACGTAAAAAGTCACAAAAAGCTGAAAGAAATTCCGGAGAGCCAAGCGTTTGATCTGTGTTTCACAGTATCAGCCTCTCTGAAGAGTCGTTGTCCTGCCAGCAGGGCTGGGAGTGCCCACTCACACGTCATAGATTTTGATGTAGCCATCGTCGGAGGCGGTGACGAGTAACTGGGAGTCAGGGGAGAAGGTCAGCGAGCGGATGGGCATGGCGTGGCCTGCAGGCACAGGGACACAGATCAGGACTGGCATTCCTCTCACTAATGCCAGCACTCAGCAAGGCATGCCACAACAGCACTGTCTGCTGAGAGGGAGCAGCCTCTGAAGCCTCTTTCTAGAGGCTTCTTCCCACAACAGAAAATGGGAACGGACAGCAATTCTCAACTGTGAATGTTAAAGCATGTCTGCAACACAGAGTATCTAATTTCTTTCAACTGTGGATCGTTAATAGAAATCATGTCATATTTTATAGTATGATTGCATATTTAATTGATTGGGGTTTTGGTTACAACTGGGCAGAAACTGCATGAACATTAAAAGCCTGTTTATCTGTTAGGAAAAAATGTCTGTCTTCTACAACATAAACTGTTCAGTTATTTTTTAGAACAGCAAAAAATTGATTTAGAACAAACACCAGAAAAACCATAAAAACCATATGGATGGCAGCACACATTTGGCTTGTCTTCATTCCCTTGTACTTTTCTGCAATACAAGGAGCAACAATTTAAGAATGTAGTTAAGCATTACTGACTATCTTTTAAAAAAGGCATTTATGATGCAAGCCTGAGTTCACAGTTTGCCTCTAATATTTTAAGTGGTTTAGGTTAGAGCACACTAAGTAACTAAATACTGTCTAATGGACAAAAATGTGAACTCATTTTTGCCATAGCTGTTGTAGTTTATTCTGACTTGCATTATTATCCTTTAATTTTGACAGAAATGAGGCCAGAATTTGGGCACTGCAAATAACCAAACCATACCTTCTAGCGTATGCAGAAGTTTTCCAGTTGCAATATCAAAAATATTGATAATGCCATCTATTGCTCCACTGGCCAAGTATTTTCCATCTGGACTCTGTAATAAAAAACAGAAAGTGCAATTCAACATCTGTGTGCATTTATGCTGTGTAAGCCCTGATATTCCCTTGGAAACTTTTCACAAATAATGATCTATGCAAGATACCTGGGGTTCAAAAATCCAGAAGACCATAAGCAAGATCCAATATATTTTCCAGATGTGCAGGGGGAAAGTGTCACACAATTTGTATTTGGAACTATGGCTGTCACTTAGTATTATTGTAGAGATAAACTGATAGATGGAAACAAGAATACCTATTTACAGCATATTACAGCAATAGCAATTTCTCATTAGGAATTATCAATTATGCTTCTTACATATGCAATGCTAAGGATGAACTTTCCTCTGGTGTCCAGAGAATATTCTTTCTTTCCAGATTCAACACCGAAAATATTTACTTTCCCCACATGACTTCCTGTTGCAAGGTACTGGGAATCAGGTGAAAAAGCCAGGGACCAAGCATCAACTGTATTAAAAAATAAAAAACAATTAGCTGGATCCTGTTCCTGGTTCTTATTCCACAGTGTCAGTTCTGTATGCATCTGTTGAGATGTTTAACCCTTTAAGAAAGTACATGCTCATCAAGTTACCCCTTCTATGTAATTAATGGAGTGTATCTTGAGCCAATTTACTTACATTTAGTAAAAGATTACATTTCTACTAAGACCCTGATCTTATGAGACCCTTTTATGTAACAATAAATTTAGAATTTAAGACTGCATCAGTTAAGTCTACATTCTTATTTTTTCCCTGTCACCAAAAGATTGAAACTACTGAAAAAAGCAACACTAGTACGTAGCAAAGCACAGAAGATGCAGGAGAAATGCAGATATACAAATGTAACACAGAAAACATTCCTGCAACTGAATATACTGAAATATAACTGAAACAACTGAATATACTGAAATATAACTGAAACCCATCATTTTTCACAGTATTTATGTAATTTTTATGTAAAAAACACTTATTATGTAAGTTATCACTGTATTTATCTGGCACAATATAATTCACAGGTTTTTTTCTAAAAGCTTAATATTAATTGCCTAAAACACTGCGAGACTGTTCTTAAATTCATGACTTCTAGTGGACTCATGAAATACTTGGAATAAGACCTTAGGCCCTGAATTCCAGCTTGGAGAACATTAGCATTGTTACCATTGATAACTGCTTTGACTTCTTGCTCAGCATTGGACATGCTGGATAAAAAAGGATCACATGCATGGCTCAAATTCACTGCAGTATTATAAATAATATTCAGAGCTCCTTTGTAAATCCATCTGAATAAGCACTTGAATTATTTCTTCCAAATATCCCTTTACAAATACACGTGTAAGAGCAAGCTGGTTTCCATTATGCTTTATGCATACAGCAAAAAGCCAACTGTGTACCTGAGAAAGCACAAGTCGTGTGTAAAAATAAACGTAAATTTGCTTGATGCTGCTTTGTGTTGACTTCATAAAACCTTTAAGACTTCTGCAAATATAGAAAAGATTAAACCACCCAAAGAGCTTAATCCCCTCATATACCCCAATCCCCCAGTGTTCAGTATTTGCCAGGAAGGGTCTGACTGTTCTCCTGCAGAGCCAGCACTGGTGTCTTACCAGGACCAGCATCTATGGACTTGATCTGTTTGCCAGTCTCCAAGTCCCAGAGGCGAATGTGGGCGTCCAGGGAGCTGGACGCTGCAATGGCACCCGTGTGGCTGATGTCCACAGACACCACCCCCAGCTGGTGACCCTCCAGAGTCCACTGTAGATCCAGCTTTTCATCATTCCTTCAGTGCAAGAGAAAGAAAACCTTCATTAGGAACAGCTAGGGGTGCTGAACGATTCCCAGCCTCACACAAAACAAACAATCCACATTCCTCCATTTGTTCAACACAAGGCAATCCAAGTTCTCCCATGAAATGTGAAGGGCTACACACACACTCTCAGTACTTAAAGAACTGACAAATCAATAATCTACCCTATTCCTACAAAGCAGGTACTTCGTCTTACATATGGAAGCCATGCCACCAAAAATGTCCATCATACACCAGTCTGTGGGTGCTCACAGCGCTGATAAGCTCAGCACAAACTGCCATGACTGACATTTTCACTGTCACCCCAATCAAGCTAAACCTGTCACTGAAGGGAGGCACATCTTCCACACTGCTTTGCCTAAGAGACAGAATAACTTCTTTGCAAAAGCACACTTCCATAAGATCATCAACATTTTTTTTCAATAAGATGTAATTTCCATTTTCTCACTATTCTTATTATTGCTTTCAACAGTACACATCTCCAAATGCACTGTCTCATCAAAAGATGCATATCTCATTCTTTGGTTTAGAAGTTCATCAAGTATCCTCTGACATGCATTTTCAAAAGGATTCTTATTCTTTGGAAATGAAAACACACCAGAATGCCACCACTCCAAGAGAAAGCACACACCAATGGAGATAAGCTTGCTCAAAGAAGCAGCTCTGTGTGCCAGGCTACCCCTTCCCTGAGATAACTTCTAACATCCCTGCAGATTGTGGAAAATTCAAGGCTGCTCCACACTGACTGCTTCCAATGCCTAACACAGGTTAACACGGAGCACTTACCACTTCCAGACCTTCACCAGATCATCCAAAGACCCAGAGATCACTGTTTCAGAACCATCATTTTTATTTTTTCCCCAGGCAACTGACCAAATGGCATCATCGTGAGCTACAAGAATATAAGCAGACTAATTAAAAATTAAGAATTTTCTTTCGATAGAAGGCCACAACCAGTTTTAGTAATGCTGAAATGGCTAGTTGCAATGTTGGCAATAAACCGCCCCCTGCTCCTAATGTCTATTGAGTGCTCCGAGAGCCTTGTCACTGTTTCCTTTGTTCCAAAACATGCAATGTGTTGTGTGACCAGCGTCACTGCTGAAAAAGCATCACAGCTACCTCTGAGTTACTCAGGTTTATGCCTAATATAAACATAACCAGGCCTCTTCACACGGATACCTGCCATTATCAACTTTACATCATCCCAGAACACCAACATTGCTCAATACCCGCCAGCGTTTTGCTCACCTTGCTCTTGCTTGAAGAGAATACCGTACTAGAAAGAAAAAAAAATAATATTACACATGAGCAGCCTATACATACACATATACATATAC